>JAYESA010000007.1:115852923-116272923 GCA_036927795.1 Iris macrosiphon
AAACTGTGCAAGCTAACTATGTTCGTGGCAGGATAGTATATGGTAAGTTTTGTGCAGGTGGTTCAGACGAACGTGTAAAAGTCACCGATCGGTGGCATATTTATTTCAGTTATTTCAAATCCTATTGTATGCTGTAACTTGAAATAAGGCAAGATAGATATACTACAATAATAATTTTTATGATTCACATGAATACTCTGTCGATTTGGTTAGTTAGGTTAACTCGCCCTTACCGATACTTTTCAAAATACTGACCATCGTTGCAGCAGGTTCCCCGAGCCAAAGTGACTCGACGAGGAGCTGAAGATTCTTCCCCCAATTAGTCCATTACTCGGCGTACTCCATTCGGATCTTTTGAAGCTTGTACAAATCATCCGAAGTTTGTGCACACATCTTTTGCACCTCTGAGGCATGTCGATAGCCTCGCCCAAAGGTATTTATTATCTTTTGAAGTTCTAGTATGGGATGTAATATATGGAACGGCTATCTTATTTTGTGTCCCTTTTGTAAGCCCATACGACACCCCTTAATTTTGAGTCAAGAGTTTGTAAAATAGATGTACATTATCAATAAAGAGAAACTTTCTTCGTTTAAATATTCGTTCTTTAGCTTCCGCACTCTGCTGTTTATATATATATATATATATATATATATATATATATATATATATATATATATATATATATATATATATATATATATATATATATATATATATATATATATCATTATTCTTGCACGATATCGCGCCCGGTGGACGATTAGCGATTATGAGGAATCGGGGCGTAACATAGTGTATTTTCATAGTTGTAACAATATTTGCTCCGCTCCTGACTGGATATATTGACAATATCAGGTTGCTATGCCCACACTCTTGGACCTTCGAACGATTCTATAGTTGAGAATGCTCTTGCACCTTGGATATCACTAGATAGGTCTAAATGTAGTATTCCTAGATCAGTACCTTCCACCAGTTTTATTTCTTAGATAGTTGACCAAATTTGTCTCCGAAAGTTACTTGGCTTGTATAAATATTTGGATTAATAGATTTGTGACTTGGATAACTTTTGTGATGTTATATTTAGATTTATCTTCCTCATTCATATCTTTCTTAGTTTGTGTGATTGGGTACTTATTGTTTATTAGTTGGATTTTTATTGATCTTGAGGACTAGATAGCGTACTATCGTCGATGTTGTAGCATAGGCTGGACGTACCCACGTACTCGTGCCTCGAATATCCGGGTGCTTGTCGTGACAAAGAGAGTATTTATAGAGAAGGGTGGAAACCCTAACTTAATCACAACTGCCACCTTTTATAAAAAGATAACAACCAATTTAAAACAGGATCTCAAAAGATTATAATCGGTTTAAATTAATTAATCTTCCATAACCGTCCAAATTCTGCAATCAATGGAGATATGCGCGCATTATGTGCTATCTACGCATAGGCGCATAAGAGTATTCTCGCTTGCGCGCATGCACAAAGCAGCTTAGCCTCTCATGTGCGCATATACACAATAGTGCAACAACTCATACGCGCATACGCACAATAGTACATCAATAAATGTTCACATATGCACAAACATGCGTAGCTATGCAAAGCCCGTACATAGCCCGCACATGCACCCTCTTATACAACTTGAGCAAAAAATGAGCGCACGAGCACAATATATGCGCACAAGCACCAGACGTCTGACACGGACGTACAAAATGCAAATTATGCCATCAAAGCGCAACTTTGTGCCCTTCGCTTGAGCCTGAGTCAGAGTCGCTAAGCCCTATCAGGGCTTAGCTCCTAAGAGAATTTTTTCAAGAGAGTAATAAAAAGCATAAATGATTTCTTGAAGAGTTTAAACTTAATCCCTCTAAAAAAACCCATATATGGCACCTACTAGTGCCCCCATAACCCATGTGCATACCTCAATACTAAGTAAAGCTATATATTGAGATACTCACTTGGAGTTGTTACCAAAATTCTCATTAGTTCGAACAAAGGAAACTCTAATAATCCTCCATATATCTCAATATTTGAGCTGAGCGCTCCTCACAACGACTGTCCATCAGGCATTAGGATACATGTCACTGACGGCTTAAATCTTTCCGCATGGGTCAAACAATAGTACGATACAAGAATATACTAAGCATTAAATTCTGTACCATAGCTGTTATTCTTCTTACTCACAAAATAACATCAATTGTGCCTTCTAGTCGCACATTAAAGGCAATATGCTAATATAATATTGGTGTATGTATCTTGGGTATCTATAAGATTCCTTGTAAATGTATTTATAATTGAGATTGAACGATCTACAACTTTAGAAGAAGAGAAAGAAATAACAATCTTGCTGGGGTGATGGAGACCATCGTTACTCAAAATAAGATTCACCCTCTAGACGATCCGCTCCAGGGAACCAGCAAGTTCGTAATAAAACTTATGGAATGCTCGTAGTCACTTATGTTGCTGACTCGAAAGGACTCGTGGACCTCAATGATAGTCGCAACAAAATAATCTCTTCTATCTCTCAATTCGTCTGCATACGAAGAGAGTATTTATAGAGAATAGTAGAAACCCTAACCCTAATCATAACTGTCACCTATTATGGAAAGATAACAACCAATTTAAAATAGAATCCTAAAAGATTAGAATCGGTTTAAATTGATTAATCTTCTATAACCACCCAAATCTCACAATCTGCGAAGATATGCACGCATCATGTGCTATCTGCGCATAGTGCATACGAGTATACTCACATGCGCGCAACAGCTTAGCCGCTCATGTGTGCATATACGCAACAGTGCAACATCTTATGCGTGCATACGCACAATAGTGCAGCAGCGCATGTGCGCATACGTGTAGACGTGCATAGCTACCCAAAGCCAATATTTAGCCCACTCATGCACCCGTACATGCAACAACTCATGTAACTCGCATATAAAATGAGTTTACTAGCAATACATATATGCACGAGCACCATGTGACTGATGCAGATGTGCAAAGTGCAAGTGCACCATCAAAGTGCCACTTTACGCCCTTTGTCCAAGCCTGAGTTCGAGTCGCAGCTCCTAAGGAAAATTTTCCAAGAAAGTGACAAAAAGCATAAATGTTTTCTTGAGGAGTTTAAACTTAATCCCTCTAAGAGAACATCCCCACATGGCACCCACATGTGCTCCTATAACCTCTATACATACCTCAATACTAAACAAAGCTATATATTGAGATACTCACTTAGAGTTGTTGCTAATGTAGGACTTTTCTCACTAGTTTAAACAAAGGAAACTCTAATATTCTCCCACATATCTTAATATATGAGCTGAGCATTCATCACGGTGACTTCCCATCATACATTAGGATAGATGTCGCTGATGACTTGAATCTTCCCTGTTGGTCCAAACTAGTCACAGTCAACTTGATTTCGATAATCAACAAACTATGATCCGATATAACTCAATACACCACATAAATTGATGGCTGACACATCTCTATTATATTGTTAAAGACGAAGCTGCTATATTCTCAAATGACGAAGTGATAGTTTTACTTGAGTTTGTAATTTTATATTTATTTGAGTATAGGAAATATTGTACATTGAGTCGAATGTGGCAACTAGATGCTCAAACCATTTCCACAAACCTCTGTCCAACTCAAACATCCCAAAAACCCTAACCCAGTCCAAGTGTCCAAAAGCCAAACCTACAAATATATAACTGAAATATTCTGGAATTAAGGTAACCGAACTCGGTTTAGGCCCGAACTCGGGCTGAACTTGGTTTCTTAGGACACATTATTTTTAGTTTCCTGAATTGACTCAGTCAAACCCTTGATCAGAACTCAATGTTCAAATTTATGAACGTTGGGGGACCAAACTCGGCCCAAACTCGGTCCCCTAATAGCCCTATAAATAGAGCTCTATTTTCCCATTCTCATCTCACTCATTCATTTTTATATTTCTTCTCTCCTGAGCTATACATCCTTCCCATCTCCAAAGCAACAACTTTCCAAGCTCTAAGTGCCAAAGTGCGAGTCGATTAGAAGTTGTTCAAGTTGTACTAGCTTGGAAAATTCTAAGTCTACTTTTTTATCTCAAAGTGTGAAGTCTCCGTTCTCTTTGGATCAAAGCACGCGTTTGTAAGAAGTTGCAAGCCTTTACATCAAAGCTTGTGTTTCACTAATAGTGGATTCAACTCCGAGCAAGAGTTCTCGGGCCTGAACTAGTCCTCCACGAGGGAGACCAAGATAAAATATTGGTGTTAGCGTATTATGATTTCTTACTCAGTATTTCTTTCATATACTTGCTATATTTCCATATCTGCTGCAAAAGTTATTAGTTGGTTATCCGACTTAACTTTTAGTTGGTAAATATTGTCAAAAACTCTATTCATCCCCTCTAGAGTTGCCTTCAATTTGTATCAGAGCAGGTTGTTTTATATAGGATTTATATCCTAAGAGTATAATACATGACAACTGTGAAATCTATCTTCACTAGTGAAGGTCAATCCATAAATTTGCCACCTCTATTTGATGGAACCAACTACACTTAATGGAAAACACGAATGAGCTTTTAACTTAAGTCACTAGATTTTGACCTTTGGTCAATAGTTATAGATGGTTACAAAAATTCACCTAGAATTATTGTACATGGTAACTTAGTTGAAAAGCCTCATGATAAATACACGCATCTAGAAAGGAAATAAACCAGTCTTGATGCTAGATCCATCAATGCCTTATTTTGTGTTGTAAATAGGGCTGAGTTCAATAGAGTATCTATTTGTACTACGTTTAATAAAGTTTGGAAACTTCTCCAGGTAACTCATAAAGGTACCTCACAAGTGAAGGAATCCAAAATCAGTAGACCGACACAAGTGTTTGAGGCTTTCAAGCTGAAACCAAATAAAACCATCACACAAATATTTATACGTTTCCTTGTTAATGTTAATCCTCTTTCTTCTCTTTACAAGGAGTACAATAATCATGAAAAGATACGCAAAGTACTTAAGGGACTCACAAAAAACTGAAATCCAAAAGCAACGATGATTATTGAAGAAAATAATCTTACTACAATAATGCTGGAGACACTCATGGGAAAGCTAATGACACATGAGCTGGATCTCAATAATTTTTAAGAATCAACACCAAAGGAGAAAATCTTAGCGTTTAAAGCTTACCACAAAAAGTCTCCAACGATTAAACTGAAGATGATGATTCTGAATGTGAGGAATATGCCCTAATGGTCAGGAACTTCAAAAAATTCTTGAGGTTTGAGATATCAAACCGAACGAAAAAAGACTATCAAGACAACAATGATAAAGATCCAGTATTCTATGGATGCTATAAGAAGACAAGACATATAAAGAATGACTGCCCATCAGCTAAGAAGAGGAATTGTTATGAACAACCAAGCAAAAGATAATCTTCATGCAAATATGCAAACACAAGCATATGGAATGAAAGTGAAGCCATCTACTCCGAAGAAGAAAAAAACTCTCGTGACGCTACAAACCTTTGTTTGATGGCTTTTGCAGACCAGCTAACTACAAGCCCCTTATATGAAGATTTTTTATTTGATTAACTCTCTGATGCTTTCAATGATCTTCTTGAAGATTGTAAGAAAGTTTTAGAGAAATACAAACATGCTAGAAAAGAAATAAAAATATACAAGCTTGAAAATGAAAGGCTTTCCTCCTTATTAAATAAAATAAGAGAGACTTCCTCCACTAGTGACATGGAAGACATGTCTGTACTGAAATTGAGTTTGCATGATACTCTGGAAAGTGTTGAAAAGACTACATAAGAGAATGCAAAACTCAATGAGATTTATTAAGTAGAAAAGAAGAACTATAACATAGCTACATAGAGAATAGATCTACTTTCTGCTAAATAAGATGATATATATGATATCTCTAAAAAGTTAGAGATTAGATTGAAAAAATAGGCAATACCTATGACTCAATCTAACACTTGTCACGTGACTCATCATAAAGTCGCACATAAGACACGGTCAAAAAAAGCAAGCAAAACACACACTATACACAATCACACTTTCTTTTACAAATATCCACGAAAGACACAACATACTACTTCACATACTTATGCCTACACTGTTGCACCAAGCACTAATACCTTTGCAACATATCACTATTGTGGTCAACAATGACATATCTCACACCAGTGCAAAGTTAGAAGATTAGTAGATATGAATATTTATGTATGGGTGCCAAAAGCTAACCAATGTGGATCCAAGTTTTGGATACCAAAGTCTTCGTCTAATATTATAGGTGGAGCTTCTTATGTTAAAATTTAGCACCGAGGAAAGTATTGGTGATGCAATGCTATAAATGTCATCTTCCAAGCAATTGCATCAACATAACTATGGCCACTAGAGCCACTTTGGTAATATGCTAAACGTTTCTTCCTAAATGGCTTAAATTGTATAATCTAGCATATTCTGATCAATGTATTGCTATTAGCTCTTATTGATAACTTTCAGCTGTTTATCCAAATCAATATGAGATATATGAAACTAGCATGATTAGTTTAATTTTTTTTAATTCATGACTACTCATTTAGCTTAAGTGATTAGTTCACATGGAGTTATTTACTAACTTTCTATTAGTATGACACAATTTTCTATGCATGCTTTATAACTTTTAGTAAACTTTATTCCTTGAGAATTAGGAATTCTAGATTTTGATATTGTATAAAGATATAAGTTGCTTAAATTTCTTTTAATCTAAATTCTTTAAAGTTAAGATTATTCTGGGTACACGCCAAAAGAGCCCTTTTATCAAAGAGGTTTAAATAGCCTTAAGCGACACGATATGTAAGTATCTTCGGACCATCGTTAGCTGGGATGCGGCCCCTACAGCTAACTCAAGATGATCAACAATTTATAAAATAATGATTTGTTAAGGTCTATTTGTAATTTTTTCAGAATACAACAGTGAATCTGAGCTATACTTTTTGACTTAAAGTTGGCATCTTTTAGTATGTACTGTGACACTTACCAAGCACAACTTGGTACTTTTAGCTATTTCTAAACTATGTCACTATGTTTAAATTTTGAGTTTTGACTTTGGCTAGTTGCAATGATATGCATATTTTTCCTCTATTACATGATTTTTGTAGTGTTTAAATCTGTTCATGTATGCCTCCTAATTTTTGTTTATTTGTCTTATATCTTTAAGTTGGGATATTTGAGAAGATGTTTAATTGTCTCTTATATATGACTAAATTGTTATCCAATATTTTTATAGCACTTTTATGCTAAGTATTGAATACTGTTACATTCATGGTTTATACGATTCCTTAGTGATGATGTTCTAGTTTTTTTTTTATTCAGTTATACACTATTTTCATGTTGACACCTTCAGTTTTATGCTTCGTTCTTTGTACATAAACTTGGCATTTAGCAGTTATTCTTATTTGCAACTCTACTTTGTGATTCAACATGCTTAGTTGCAATGATATCTATGTTTGTGTTCTCTTCATATCACTTTGCGATATGTATTATATTATTTTTTCACCTTTGTGTTTGTGTTTGCTACCGTATTTTATTATGGAGGAGCTATACCATTTTGCCAAATGACAAAAGGAAAGAAAAATAAGGATCGATACCGATATCCGATACTGACTAATTGCGGGGGAGCTTCATTCCTTAAGATGCTTCGTATTGAACCTCAAAATTATGTTAAGGTATGAATATTGGCATATCGATCGTCGTTTGTCAATTATCAAAATATGAGAGATTGTTGATCCAAACTAGTCATAGTCAACTCAATTTTGATAATCAACTAACTATGATCCGATATGATTTAATACGACAAATAAATTGAAGACTGACACATCCCCATTACATTATTGAAGACAAAGCTACTACATGCTCAAATGACGAAGTTATGGTTTTACTTGAGTCTGTAATTTTATATTTATTTGAGTATAGGAAATAATGTACATTGAGTCACACTTGGCAACTAGATACTTAACCCATTTCCACAAACCTCTGTCCAACTCAAACAGCCCAAAAACCTTAACCCAGCCCAAGTGTCCATAAGCCAAATCTACACAAATAGAACCGAAAACATTATGGAATTAAGGTAACCGAACTCAGGCAGAACTCAATCTTGGATCAAACTTGGGCCGAACTTGGTCTAGGACCGAACTCGGGCTGAACTCGGTCTCCTAGGACCCAGTATTTTTAGTTTCCTGAATTGACTCATTCAAACCCTTGACGAGGAACTCAACGTTCAAATTTGTGAACGTTGGGGGACTGAACTCGACCTGAACTCGATCCCCCAATAGCCCTATTGTAACCTCTGTATCTCAAATGTTTATATTTTTAGATATTTAATTAGGCTAATAAATAATATTTAGGCAAATGTAATTTTTAGTTAACTTTTCCAATTGGATTTGACCTATAGTGATTATATTAAAGTAATTACATTATGTAAAATTATTTTTAGTAATTATATTAGGTAAATTTTATTTGGAATTTTTTTTATTTAATTTGGACTAAGAATTCATGTCATTTTAAGGTTCAAGTGCATAATTAAGCAAAGGATAATTTGGTAATTATATAACTAAACCTCTTAAAGCAAAACCCTAACCAAATTCCTCCAAACTACAACCATAACAAATCCTAACCAACTCCCACAAGTGGCCGGCCTCTCCCCTCTCCAAACCCGACCTCCTTCCCCATTTCTGGCCGATACCCTCACACCCCCTCTCTCCCTCCCTCTTTCTCTCTCTCTCTCTCTCTCTCTCTCTATATATATATATATATATATATATATATATATATATATATATGTATATATATATGTATATACTCTTCCTCTCTCTCTCTCTCTCTCTATATATATATATATATATATATATATATATATATATATATAAGTGGCCGGCCTCTTCCCTCTCCAAACCTCCAAACCCAACCCCCTTCCCCATTTCTGGCCGACACCCTCACACCCCCTCTCTCAACTCGATCCCCCAATAGCCCTATTGTATTTGACCTATAGTGATTATATTAAAGTAATTACATTTTGTAGAATTATTTTTAGTAATTATATTTGGTAGATTTTATTTGGAGAATTTGTATTTAATTTGGAGTAAGAATTCATGTCATTTTAAGGTTCAAATGCATAATTATGCAAAGGGTAATTTGGTAATTATATAAAAAAACCTCTTAAAGCAAAATCCTAACCAACTCCCCCCAAACCACAACCATAACAAACCCTAACCAACTCCTACAAGTGCCCGGCCTCTCCCCTCTCCAAACCCGACCCCCTTCCCCATTTATGGCCGCTACCCTCACCCCCCTCCCTCTCTCTCTCTCTCTCTCTCTCTCTCTCTCTATATATATATATATATATATATATATATATATATATATATATATATTAAAAAAAATATAACCAACTTACCCAAAACCACAACCATAACAAACCCTAATCAACTCCCATAAGTGGTCGACCTCTCCCCTCTCCAAACTCGACCTCCTTCCCTATTTCTGGCCGCCACCCTCACCCTCTCTCTCTCTCTCTCTCTCTCTATATATATATATATATATATATATATATATATATAGTATTTTACAAAATAAAACCCTAGTTGCTTCTCATATATATTTTTAAACCCTAATCTCCTTCTTTCCCACTCCTTTCTCTTCCAAATCAAATTCTATACCTTGGAGAAGTGCTAGAGGAGGAGATCAAGTTGGCGGAGAAGATTAGACCCTCTTTTGTTGAATCTTCATTGAGTTATTTTTATCTTCAAAAGGTAACTTTCAACCCTTCTTCTTCTTCTTTAGATAATTCTAAGGAGATGACAATAATTAGGAATTCTGCCATTAGAGACATAAAATATGTTAGAGAAGAACTTAAGTAATGGTTATTATTTTAGTTTTATATAAACTAGATGTATAGATGCTTTCTTTTTATCCAAAATAGTCCAAATTCGTTATAGTATTCAACCTCATTTTTAGCAGGCATAACAACTTAGAAATACCATAACTCATGACTCGGAACTCCGTTTAATCTCCCATTGTTTAACAAACTGTATCAAAGTTAGCTTTCAAAATATACAAATTAATAGGCTAAATACGATTTAGAACTTTCTATAGAAATGTTTGAGTATCAGGTATCCGTAAAACAAACACATTTTGATATTTTTGAGATTCTGGAGGTTTTTGGACACGAAAATGCAATCCTTTTTGTTTTTCAGAAAGCTGATACGAAATCCTACCACATACTTTATAAATAATTCAATAAGTCTAATAGGTACAATATTGCCTACAAATAGAGAACTGGCTATACGACATATGTATTATGTGTATCCATAGGTATTGTTTTATATTATATCACCCAAATAGACTAATAATAACAAATAAATGGATTATAATTTATATGTGAATAAAGATAGTCTTAACAAGTAATCTAATTGATTTGTCTAGGCTTGATCAACCCGAGTCATCTTTGAGCATCGGCAACATTGGACCACATGCAAGTACAACTTTAATTCTTTTGATGCACATATTTATACTTGTATGTTCATGTCATCTTTTTCTTTGTTCGTTCCTCATATCTTCATGCCATAGTTCTTGTTCTTGCTTCATAATAATTTCTGCACGAGAGTTTGACTTGTTATCGTTACCATATATGTTCACTTAATATTTTCATTCAATGTTCAATGTTAAAGTCCAAAGTTAATGTTAACGTGATCATATTTATTTGTGAGCTAGTCAGGCAGGAGAATACTGCTAGTAGACATGTGGTACCCCATAGATAGTTAGCCCAGAGTATATTCGATCAGGGGACCATCTTACAGAGTTTATTTAGTCAATACATGTCATGACCCACACCCAAATATTCGGGTACGAGTACGTGGGTACGTCTAGCCTACGCCTCAACATCGACGGTAGAACACCATCTAAATCTCAATGGTAACCATCTCAACTATTACAAGAACAACTAGTATCCTCATAACTCAATCACAGTATACTAAAGAAGATATGATAAGTAAAAGCAATCTAACAACTAACTAAGAGAAATAAAACTAGAGCATGATACGGAAAAAAGAATTACTAGTCTAGATCTCTACAATTGTCCCCTTATGATCCACCGTGCAAGAGCAGTTTCAACTATAGTACTACTACGAAGTCCAGGAACGTAGAGCACAATAACCCCTAAAAATGTTATCTAGTCATGATGAAACGAGTACAACTCTAACAGTAATTCTAATACATGGTAGAAACTATGTAATAGTAAATAGTAATAACAAACATGATGAAAAATATAAACTGAGATCATATTATGGCAAGTACTGAGGAATATCATGACAAATACTGAGAAATATATAAATAAGAGCAATATGTCATAGTCAACAAGTATGAAGAAGAACTCAATATGGCATAAATCAACATATATGTTGTGGAATAGAGAAGAATTATAACTAAGTGTTTTGAAATATTAGTTTCAATATGTGATCGGCTTAGGCCTAGCACGGACTATACTAAAAGGGAGCTAGCTCAATCATACGTGAAGTGTATAATCAGGTAGTAGCCACGGTCTACATTACCACACAGTATATATGGTATGATCACATATCTAACTAATACTTCCCCGCCTTCGACTAGTACAATGGATCCAAATTATGACACGTTCCGACACAATAATAACTATGCACGATCTACAATATGATGTATATTGATCATGATCTATATAATTACTGAGGAATAACAATGCAAACACTGAGGAAAAATAACTCATGACGGGGATCTACAATATACCAATTCGTGTACCATCGTATCAGGAATCAAGTATAATAATACTAAGTAAATGTAACATAGAAGCTATCAAGTAAAGAAAACTATCAGAGAATGTACTCGACTGTGGTCATGTGCTAAAAATATCAAACAGTGTCTGAACTGGAGTCTCGAAGACCTATATATGAATTTTCATGTCAAAAAGGTGATTTGGAATCATAAATAAGCTTAACTAGTCTTGTTTTAGGTTTCTAGGTCAATTTTATGTCGTTGGGGTTAAACTAGTTAATTACTTAGTTTTGGGTTCCAAATTACCTATCTAGTTGGCCTATTAAACAATACTAGCTAATACAAAACTATAACTAGATTTTCTAGGGCATATATATATATATATATATATATATATATATATATATATATATACCTTAGCCTATTTATACATTATCCTACTATTACCTTGACAAATATCCCCATATCCTAATATCTTACCCCGTATCCAAGATACTATTCCAAACTAGTCCCAATACCTCGGTACTTTTTAAGATACCTCACTCTCTACTTACGTCACTTACCCTACTCATTGATACTTGCATACCATGGTACTACACTACTTTATGGATACCAAGGTATTGCTACTACCTCACACTCATACTTACACTTGCACATTAACTCTTGGATATCCATGTATCCATGATACTCAAGTATCACTTGGTACCATATATGAACAACACATGATGCAAGGTATCACAACTCATTGATTCCCCAAGTATCCCATGATACTAACCCTCACCCAACATACTACTCACTCACTAATACCTATCAATATCTTGACACTCTAATACCCCTTACTCAACCTTGGCACTTGATATCTTGATATCAAGATACCACTTAACTATGCATACCCACTAGAATACATTCTCACTAAAGCACACTTGACCCTAATACTAACACACTCAAATACCCCACTCTAACACATACTAACCCTATATATACACTAGTATACAACTGTGAATTACTGACTTCTAACAGCTGCTACTACTGTTTATGCTGTTATTGCTGCTATAAGCTGCTGCTTATGCTGTTGTTGCTATAAGGTGCTGGTGCTGATGAAAAGCAACAGAAAAGTACTGAATGCAGCAAAAGAGCCCCCCTTTGCATTCTACACACACTCTCTAAAACCACACCAAGCACATTATTCTCAACCCCAACATAAAAATACACCAAAACACTACCAAACATCCTCATGATACACACATTGACACTTGATACCAATTATCAAACACATAACATGCACTAGTATCACACTACACCATGGTGCACCAATATACTCTATTCCTACCCCAACACCACCATGATACCAACACAAAACCATAAGAAATACCAATATATATATATATATATAATATTATCAAATCCACTTACACGTATCATGGTATATCATGATACAAACACTAAGTATCCAATTATGGACACTAGGACACCATCACACACAACAATAGACAACCAAATCCTAATTAGAACAAATAACAAACACTTTGTGGTCACAAATTTTTAGTTCACCCTAATAGCCTAGATAAACCCATGTAACAACTAGAAATAGGCACTCTACCACCTAATTCTTCACCTTTGGGGTTGGGTATCACTATAGGTAAGTTTCTATGTGTTCAAATCGAAATTCTACCATAGAAATTTGTAAAAAAATAAATTTTACCTATTGAGAGTTAGATCCCAATGAACTCCACCAAATTGGACACAATAAGGGTAAAATAGACACGACCCTCCTAGCTAGCTCCTTTCCAATAGTCCTCCTTATGCTCCAAAGCTCTAGGCCTCCATGGAGATAAGAATGAATTGGTCTGGATTGGAATTTGGGGAAATTGAAAGTGGCATGGGGAAGAAGAAGAAGAAATAAAGAGAAAATAAAATAAAATGAGAGAGAGAGAGAGAGAGAGAGAGATTAGGCCATATATAATGGGTATGGTTAAGGAAAATCACAAGTTGTCATTCTACTCCCTAATTAGTTTCTAGAATTGTCATAAATTGAATCTTTTGGTTAGAAAGAAATCTAATTAGTTATAGGAGGTATCTACCACTTTTAGAAAGGAATATTCTATCCATGACAACTAACGCTAATTATTTATAATTAACTGGTATTATAACTAACACTAATTAATTCTAACTAACACTTAATTAATTATAACTATATAATTAGCAACCCATAGTAAAATGACAAAAATACCCCTCTCCTAATTTTATGTTGTTATAATCCTACCCCCCTTAGAAAAATTTCGTCCTCAAAATTAAAAATAGTTAGGCAGAAAAAGATTGCTTGGTCTTGCAAGAGATGGCAACATATACTATTGAAATCTCTAATAAAGAACCCTTACTATCCTAGAAGAAATATGAAAGAAAATATATATATATATATATATATATATATATATATATATATATATATATATATATATATATATATATATATATATATAGCTCAAGATAAGAATGTTCTTATGGAGTCATGGCTTGGCCTTGAATCCTCTAAAAAGTTATATATCCAAGGTGGGCACTAGCACAGGAAGAAGGTAGATTATCAAGATACTATATGTTACCTCTCAAGGTAAACAGAGTCCAGAAAATCCTTCATATCATAAAAAAAATATAAAGAAGACAAGAAGGATTGGGATAACTAGAGAATGCAATCAACTATAATAGTTCAGAAAGAGTTTCGTATATATCCTCTCGAATATGAACAAGAAGCCTATAATCATCCTTGTCCTAGGTTCTACGAGAAAGGACATGAAGTATTTAGATAGATAGAGCCTCCTAGGGTGTGAAAATACCTATTTATATTATAAACTTAATGATCTCAAATCTATACCTAGGTATTACCTATGTCTTAGGGGGTATCCTATACCTATATCTGATACTTACACCAAGTATTTACTAAGCATCAACCTAGCCATAATACTTATTAAAATGGGTTACTTCTTCTAGTATTAGTGATACACTATAGTTCTAGGACATGAGCACACTTAATCCACTAACTCACACTACCTAGGATACTATACTAACACTCTAGGGTATTCTTCGTACTGGCACTAGAAGATACTTTTTTAAACACTCAGATTTCCTATAAATCTCTAGTTACACACAAGAACACATTTACTAGTATGCTAATATTTATTCTATCTTACTATCTAACACATACATAAGATAAACCTCTACATATCTAAGATACAACCTGGGATACACACTAGCTCTGCACCTACTAATCACAAGACACTAACTCATACCCATAACACTCATGTGATACCCGCATTCATGCACCCTATTGATACACACTCACCACTCTAGGATACTCTCTATAGGATGCCTATCCAAGTTCTTGACACTATCTACATAAGACACTAACTCCTACATATGACACTTATGTGATACCCTCATATTAAGTACTCAAGTATCTCATCTCTATCTAATACACTAGCTACTAGGATACTGGTATCCTAAATATCTATGATACTTGAGATACCCCGGATCTTGACATTAAAATATTCCTCATCTCGTGGTATCTAGATGCAACCCATACGCTAACACCTAACAATCACTCTAAGATACTCACCTGTATCTGGGTATCAATATAAGCATATATTAATACTTCTATCGACTATGATACTAACACACTTGACACTATGATATCATATAAGTACCATTCTACCTATCATGCAGTTCACTGATACTTAACTACTCCCTTAATCCAATATACTATCAAAGGTACCCACACTCACAGAAACTTACTCCTACACATGTTACCCCCGTTTCTTACTGCCTTGGACACTTGTACTCCTACTCCCCATGATACTCCCTTACATACCCTACATCAATATTACACTGATACACCTAACTGATACTATCTCAAACAATAATATTCACTGATACTAAACTGACACACTGTACATATCATATATCACTCATCCCAATCTTGATAAACCCTGGACACTTGCACTCTCTAGGCACTCTTGGTACACAGATACTAACTTCATAACTATACTGGACACGTGCACTTAATACTCCAGGATACCAACTTGACACTAACCTACCCACTGATACACTATTAGTACTTCTAATACCAAGACCCCCACTTCATGATACTCATGAAATACCTACACTATACTTCACTTCACCACTCATGCACTCACTCATACATCACTTACTTTGCATTTGTGCATACAGTTTTAGACACCCTACTTCTCTCCTACACATATTACTCAGTAACACATCAACACCCACATGTACTAGTTGATACACCCACACTAAATATATACATGTGCACACACATATATACATACCAATGCCAAACACTCAACACATAGCACAAGTCCTATTACCTAGCACAATACAACTCTAACACTAGCATACTTACCTACACACTTATGGGCACAACTCTACCATGACACACTCACTAGTACATCTCATGGGTACACATTTCCCTCCTTATGATACAACCAAGTATCAAACACAAATAGAGTATCAAAGCTCCATTGATACTCAAACATAATTTCATGATACTCAGTTGATACATCGATCCCATTACTATATGATCTATATATATCTAGAACATGCATGATGATAATACAACACCTAGAATCATAAATTGGTACACTACTCTCCTTCCTAACTCTCTTATTTTCTAATACCATTCGTACCAATTACTAACTATACTCTAACACTTACCATAGAACTATTGTCACAATGGTACTATACTATGAGTTATTTCTAGGCATATATACTGATACCTACTACTCACATACCCAACCTGGAACTACTCACAAACTCAAAAGTTACACTTCCAACAATCAACACTGATACTCAAACTTGACACCAATCTATCTAAAAATTGCTAAATTATTGCACTATCTAAGAAAGCTGCCTCAGGAACTAATAAAGATGAAGCTCTACAGGGAACTAAACTAGAGGAACTAGGGATACCTCTATCCTAAGCTAGTAGAGGTGATGGAACATAATTCAATGATAAAAATATTTGAATGAAAGAGATGATATATTAAGAACCCAATTAAGATACAAACTAATAATCATATACGTCTATCCAAAATTATGTTACCCAAAATTTTTACCACACCAGTAATCATAGCTGTGATAAACTATAGAGTCCATAACAATGGTATATACCTCTATAATTATGTTATCTAGAATTCTTGCCATGTCAACGAGTATGGCTGCAAAAAACTATAAATTCCATAACTAAGATATGTGCATCTAGAATTAGGTCTCTACGTCCTCGCCATGCCAACTAGTATGGCTGTGATAAACTCTAGACTCCATAACTAAGAAATAAAATTACTTCTCTCACTGTTCTTATATAAATACGTTATCAGATTATACCTCAATATAGTCTATAATAGTCATCTTGATACAAGAATTAGATTCACGAACTTGTGAAGGTGAGCAAAAGCAAGTAAAAATGGATTCAGATAGGGTTTATAGTGAGATTCTCAAGGGTCATCCTAGGAATCTCTTAAGAAATCCTAGTATGTGATTGAGTACCAAACTTCCTATAATCCATCAATCTTAAACTATTGCAGGCTCGCATCAGTACCACTAAGCCTAAGTACTACCATGACATCACATTATTTACGAAGATGAGACTTGTATGGGCCACCATAAAAATGTGTCACGACCCTACCCGAATATTCGGGCACGAGTACGTGGGTATGTCCAGCCTACGCCGTATCATCGATGGTAGAATGCTGTCTATACCTCAATGGTAATCATCTCAACTATTACAAGAACAACTAGTATTCTTATAACTCAATCACAATATACTAAAGAAGATATGATAAGAAATAACAATCCAACAACTAACTAAGAGAAATAAATCTAGAGCATGATACGAGAAGAAGAATTACTAGTCTAGATCTCTACAAATGTTACCTTATAATCCATCGTGCAAGAGCAGTCTCAACTATAGCATCACTCCAAAATCTAGGAACGTAGAGCACAACAACTCCTAAAAATGTTATCCACTCAGGATGGAATAAGTACAACTCTAACAACAGATCTAATACATGGTAGAAGCTATGAAATAGTAAATAATAATGACATACATGATAAGAAATATAAACTGAGCTCATATCATGGCAAGTACTGAGGAATATCATGGCAAGTACTAAAAAATATATAAATGAGAGCAATATATCATAGTCAACAAGTATAAAGTGCAATAACGACAAACTAAATATGGCATGTATCAGCATATATATGACGGAATAGAAGAATTATAACTAACTAAGTATTTTGAAATATTGGTTTCGATATATGATCGGCTTGGGCCTAGCATAGGCTATACCCAAAGGGAATTAGCTCAATCATACGTGAAGTGTATGATCAGCTAGTAGCCACGGTCCATGCTACCATCCGGTCTATAGGATATGATCATATATCTAACTAATACTTTTCTACCCCCGGCCAGTACAATGGATCCAAATCATGACACATTCCGACACAATAATAACTATGCACGGTCTACAATATGATGCATATTGATCACGGTCTATATAATCAATGAAGTAACAATATAATCACTGAGGAGGAACATATCATGATGGAAATCCAAGATATACCAATCCGTGTACCATTGAGTCAGTAATCAAGTATAACAATACTAAGTGTCACTACCACATTTTTTAGGAAAAGGTATTTTGGTCATTTTATAATTAATTAAATATTGTGCATGTTATAAATTTATTTATTTATTATATTATTTATTTATTGTTAGGTGTTAGTATATTATTTTGGACTTGTGTTAGTGGATCTAACTAGTTTAACTTAGATCCATAGACCAATATTTAATTCTAGTTAGAATCGAGCCCAATAAGAAGCCCAATCATTAGGAGGATGATTAATTAAGTTAAACCAATTAGAATAGAACCTTCCCTCCTTAATTATTTTTTTCATGACAAGCCCCAAAGGGTATTTTAGACATTTTATAGTGGCTTGGGGAAGGGGGAAGGGGGACAGCCTAGTATAGATGGAGAAAAATTTCTCTCTTCATTTTTCTTTTCAAATCTAGATCTAGAATTTTTTTCTTCCAAATTTCTTCATTTTCACATCAAATTCTACCCAAATTTCTTTATAATTCCTTCCTAAATCATCATTGGAGGTAATTAGAGCAAGGATATATAAGGAAGAAGCAAGAATCTACAAGGAGGAGCAAGGATCTACAAGTTGAAGGCTCTTTTCACTCAATTTAGAGGTTTTATTAGGAATCCATCTTCCAATAGGTACAATTTAGTTTTTCTACTCTAATTAGACTCTAAATCTATATTTTAATCATTAGGAACCACTCCATATGCTAAGGCTATCCATAGAAATTGAAATTAGGTTCATAGGAGGCCTATGGAGAAAGTTATGTGGTATTTTATGTCAATTTTAGGAGAATTCTGAGATTGACACATCTTGTGTTTATCAATAGGTCAATTAGACCAAATTGATATGTGTTTGATTGTGTGTGGCTAGTGTTATATCCATAATTGGATACGTGTAGGCTGTATCCCGACAATTTGGAGATACGGGTTAATTTGGGGATTTTTCTCCGACACGGGGGTTTGAGCATGTCATATTTTGACACGGACACGTAGATGAGTAGCTAGCTCTTCGTATTATTGATAATTATAATTTTAGACTTGCTCGTGTCCTTTGGGATATATTTGGTTGTGGGGTAGAGCCGTATTGCAAGCGTATCATAGATCTAGTATGATATGGGTGTGATGCACTTCACGTATTTATTTTATTATATTTTAATTAAATTGTCTTAGTTATAGATATTATAATATTATAATTCTAATTATTATGTGAGATATATGTATATATATTTTATATATATGATCTATAATTCTTGTTGATGTGTTGGTGATCATGGGAGAGTAGAAGTTCATGTGCATCTCTAGTATGGTTATATGTATATATATATAATAATATTATAGTTATATATATATATATATGTGTGTGTGTATGTGTGTGTGTATGTGTATGTATGAGCTTGAGGAAGAAGAAATAATGGAAAACAGTGAAGAAAATAATGAAAAACAGGAAGAAAAACAATAAGAAGCAGGGAGGAAAAGCAATAAAAAGCAGCAGCAGAAAAGCTGAGATGAAGCAGAAAGCAGAAGCAACAGCAAAAGCAGCAGAAGAAGCAAAAGCAGTAGAAAGCAGAAGCAGTCGCAGAAGCAGCAGCAGCAGCAGAAATAAGAAGTAGCGGCAATAAGCGGCAGCATAAGCAAAAAGGAGCAGCGACAGTAAGCAGCAATAACTTTTGAATAAGCGGTTAGCTTATTTTGATAAGCTGGTAAGTTATTATTATTATTATATATATATATATATATATATATATATATATATATATATATATATATATAAGTTATTAGTTTATATTAATAAGCTAGTAGTGTAAACTCCCTCGACCAGAAATTATGGTTAATTAAATTAAATAGCCTAATTAGGGTTAACTTGATATAATTAAGATTTATTATATAGTATTATAATACCTGTGCAATGATTTGTTATTTTAGGATACTACCCTAGCAGTTGCCCTGAAATAATTTCCACATACCTAGCCTAGACATAATAACCTATCATATTGAACCTAGAACAAATCCCGGATACTGATTTTCGTGCCTGATTTTAGTCGCACAAAAGTCGTTACAAACGTCCGTATGCAATTTAAATAAATTGCGTAATTACGTTCGTTGTTCGTTCCAATTGAAATTGAGACCCCATCTCGATCCAAATTGACCAACCCAGATCCTGATATTATTGTACACTGAGCCTACCACACTAATGACCCTTGTCCAACCTAATTTAGAACCCCGGGTTTTTATTAAATTAAATTAGAGACACCGGTGCATTAATTATGAATTAATTAACGTGGTGACCTAACCTCAACTAAATTAGACCCAACTCCAACCCAAACCCACACCCACACCCACAAGCCTCATACAAAACACCATACACCATCCTAGCCCAATAAAGAACACCAAACATGGTGTTTGTTTACATCAAATCCCCAATTTCAGGAATTGTGCAAATACCAAATTGTTTAGGGGCCTGTTTGCAAAATTTCAATGAGGTGTCCCCCCCTCATTGGCCCAAACCTCATGGAGAAAAAATGTCATTCCCTAACCGTATCTATTTATTTTCTCCCCTTTTCTAGTGTACTTGCACCCCTTTATGAAGGGCACATCTTGGCCCTTCATTCAAAATGCTACATTCCTAGCCCTCCCCTCATCTTGATGGATATCCCCAACTCCCCAAAAACTATGTCCAGCTAGCCCTAATCCTAAGGCAGCCCCCCTCACTCTCTCTCCTACTTATACATTAATTTACATCACTTGTATTACACACAAACCTAGGAAACCAACAAGAAACCCTATTCCTCACTATACACTCAGCTCAACCTCAACCCCTGCCTTTCATCCCCGCCGCCCTACTCCGGCCAGCCACCAACTCCGACCACCCCCATGGCCACCCGACCACCTTCGCCAACCTCCCCCCTACCTCCAGCCACCGCCACCCACTGCCTAGCCACCGGCAGCAACCCCCCAGCAGCCCGTCCTCAACCCGATCTCCTCCTCCCCACACTGACAGCCGACCACCCGACCTCAGCTTACTCCGCCACCGCTGAACCGCCGGCCGCCAAACTTCGTCGACCCCTTCCCCGGCCAACCACCGTCTTTCCCGTCGACTTTCAGCCCCGGTCGACGACGCCCCTGGCCGCCCTCACCCCCGCAGCGTCGACAGTCCAGAACCGCTGCTGCTGTTGCCGAACACCCCACGCGTCGCCGGAGCTCCGTCCGGCCACCCCCACCGTCGACGGTCAGCCACCGGACTCCCCTCGGCCTGAGCAACGTATAGGTACATTATTTTATGTATTAATACTAGTATTTATATACTTATTTAGAGTTGTATTGGTTATTATATGCATATATGTATAGTTTTAGTATTTTATACGTATTAAGTATATTATTTATTATTTTTGTATTAGTATGTATATATGTATATATATACCTCCTGTATAAATACTGTGTTATAATTTTATATTTAATGTAATTAGTTTTATATATAATAATATTATATGTATTTTGTGGACGTGTATAAATACCTATGCGTATGTATGTATATATATATATGAGTATATATATGTATGTATGTATATTGTATAGTATATATTTAATATAAATCATAGTTTAAATATGTAATTTCTGTGATTATGTATGTAAAATAATACTATATATTTTTATATATCTTTATCTTAAAAATGTATACCTATGTAGCATATATATATATCTCTATATGTATGTATGTATGTATGTATGTATGTATGTATGTATGTATGTATGTATGTATATTTAATATATATGAAGAATATTAAATATATAATATATATATTGTGGTTAAATATATTTTCTGGAATTAAGAATATTATATGTAATATAATATTATATGTTAAATACTTATACGTATTAAACCTCTAGTATGTATATGTATATATATATATATATGTATATAGATATCTACATGCATGTATATATATTTTTATATATACCTTTCATTTATGTTGTGTATATAAATTTATGTACATAATTTCTATATAAATATATGTATATGTATAGATATATGAGATTATGTAATTATCTATTATAGGCATATATAATTAATATGTGCATATATACTTATGTATTGGGGTGCTATTAAGTAAAAATATAAAGATACTAATTTTAAACGTACTATTAAACGTACATATTATTTATGTATATTTAAATATGCATGAGTGTACATATAAATATATATGTGATATCTATATATAAATATATGTACTAAGGGGTCCCACTAGTTGTACAGTCCAGACCCTGTGTCAATTGTAGATACAAGCAGTGTGTCTTAGTCGTGCTATTGTAGCGACTAATATTGTCATTATTATATCATATATAGGACTACTGGACAGTACCGCCGAGGCATCAGGAGCAGGACTTTGGATTTCGCAGCTACCCGGGACATGCAAGTATACCTTGCTGATTTACTGCTTAAAATTAAATAATAAATGTTGCAAATATGCATAAAACTGTGCGCGTCCGAGATTTACTTGGGTACAGTCGACAATGCGTCGATGAGTAGTGTACTTGACCTAGTTGTTAGCTGACTCACCCACTACTGCGAGGATATTCTGATATCTTCCTAGACCATGGCACTATACACGTATCATGATGGTACATTCATATTGGGATGCGGGTCCGCGTATCCGATTCACTATCGGTACGTACGACATGCATCACAGATTAGCATGTATTCTAGAGTAATATAGTTAGATGAGACTTGGCATATAGATACGAGACACTCATATCGTGTATTCCACTTGCGTATCTACATTGGGTGGAAAGGACAACTGATAAACGTATGGAATACACCTATCGGACTCCGTGGTATCCAGAAGAACCACAGACCCGGTGACTCCCTATATTCAGACACCGCGCTCTTCGGAGTGTTACGGACGTATATACATTGCAGATACCACGTCCCTTAGAGTGTGGACGTTATATATATACAGATACCTCATTCTTCGAAATGATGGACGTTGTAGATACCACACTCTAGAGGACGTTGGACGTTATGTCTACACCTACCTATACGTTCCGAGGTTGTCCTTATATTGCATTCACTTAGATGGTTAGCACACCCCTCTTTACTTTTATTCAGTACTATATCTGACATGCATATTGTATCTTGTTACGTTCCTCTGAGGACCTGGTTATCTTCCAGATCTGGACGAGGCCTATTATCCCATAGTGTACAGGCCAGGTGTAGAGATGAGGTTTGCTCTTGACGAGGAGCTAGAGGTCCTTCCATCGGAGTACCCCTGATCATATTGGTAGGCCTTTCACCTATGACTGGAGCTCCTTACCTAGTTAGCAGTTGTTCCAGTCACTCTTATTATCATTACTTTATTTCAGACTATCAGTACTTTATCTCCAATATTTGTAGTGGGTTTGTTCCCACCGGACATATTTTAGTTATACTATGTCATTCGACTATGTTCTTATATTCCAGTCTTTTATTTCAGTATTTTACTTATTGTCTGTGGATGAGATTAGACACTGCTTGTTGTTGATGTTAGACTTGTTAGTTTTAGGACAGCGTAGCACGCTTTGCCAGGATCCATTAAATTGGGATATCTCGGAGATGTGTCAGCTGGCCAATTCCACATGGCCTGGTTCCATATATTTTGGGACTGGGGCATAACATGGTTTTAGTGGTGGCCCATGCAGGTCTGTAACATCAAATATTTATCGCTTGTGGTATGGTAACGTGCCCAGCGAGCCTGCAATAGGATAAAAATTACTAGGTCTCATCCACTTGATTACGCCTTTGAACCTCTTCCAAATTTTAATATATCTGCATCCTGTTTGATTGATTCTGTACTCTCTCTAATGAAGTTCTATCTCTTACAGCGAGATGAACCTTTGCAGTAGACGTGAGATACTTGGTGCCATAGTGCCACCTGTAGCATTTAGGGAGGATACGACTCAGGGACCACCTAGAAAGCAGCCTCAGCCAGAGGCACAGGTGATCCCTCAGGCCCCGATGATGCACTGGCATCAGGTCTCTCCCGACGAAGGGATGCAGCAGCCAAAGGGCCAGACATCGCAGACGATCCCGAGGTAGTACTACGAGGGACAGACCTCGAGGGAAACACCGATGCCGCAATTCGAGAGGCCGGCACCTGAGGAGCCACCAAGGGGACAGCCGGAGGTACCACTTCCACCACCTCCACCGTTTCCACCTCAGATGCCACCATTGGAGGGACAGCCCCAGATGATGCAGTTCTTTCAGATGATGATGCAGGCCCAGTGGCAGCAGACGGAGACCCTGAGACAGGGTCTGATGGCAGTACTGGAGAGGGCACCAGCCCAAGCAGCAGCACCAGCACCTGCACCTGTCCAGCAAGCGGGCACGATACAAGGCTTCAGACAGATGGGCCCGGGAACCTTCTCGGGCAAGGAGACGGCAGAGGAGATCTCAGACTGGGTCTCCAACACTGAGATGCTGTTAGAGGGTTCGCAGCTACACCCTGATCTCTAGATGACCGCGGTGAGGGCCCAACTCACAGGCAACGCCCATCACTGGTGGGACTCTATGGAGCACAGCATCGGCAGACAGCAGACTTGGGAGGAATTTCTGGAATACTTCAACGCGAAGTATTTCCCCGCTACGGTGAGGAACGCCCTGTACTCTCAGTTCCTGCACCTGGAGCAAGGGAACCTGACTGTGGATGCCTACGATGGAAAGTTCAGCAGACTCAGCCGATTCGGTGCAGCCCTGATCCCCAACGACCTGGAGAAGGCCAGGAGATTCTACTATGGCCTCTCTCACGAGCTGCAGAGGTACACCACTACCCAGGCGGGGATCTCTTATGAAGAGGTCCTATCAGAGACGAGGATCCATGAGGCTATAGGAGGAGGAGCGAGACGTTCCAGCGTGAACGTACCAGCCAGGACCCAGCAAGGAGCAGGAGGACCGATCCGCCGTCCAGGAGCGCAGGTGCAGCAGAGGACAGCGCCGTACCAACAGAAGGAGATTTCGACCTGTCACTTCTGTGGCAAGAGGGGACACATCGTCAGAGACTGCAGGAAGAAGCTTGGGCTCTGTATGGTCTGTGGAGCCAGCCAGCACCTTGCTAGAGACTACCCCCAGCGCAGAGATACAGCACTCCAGACTGGGCAGAGACCACCAGCAGCACCCTTGAGGATACTACCCCCAGCAGGAGGTCAGCATCCACCAGCTACCGGAGGACAGCAGAGAGGACCACCCTTGGTCCCATAGGAGGCACACTTCAACCAGGCCCGACAGCAGGCAGGAGGGCAGAGGCACGTGCAAGCCTTTGCTTTAGTATCTATCGAGGAGGAACCAGAAGGCGAGGCTATAGCAGGTACAATTCTAGTAGCATCATTACCTGCAACTGCACTGTTTGATTCTGGAGCTATACTGTCATTTATATCTAGTAACTTCGTAGCAATGCATAGAGTAGCAACTTCCCCTTTACCTAAGAGTTGGAGAATACTTACCGGAGGAGGCATCGTACCGGTTACCAGCACCATTAGAACGTGCTCGGTAGTAGTTTGTGGTAGGAAGATAAGAGCGCGATTGTTGGTACTCCCAATGCCAGCTTTCGACGTAGTTCTGGGCATGGACTGGTTAAGCCAGTACAATGCCTTGCTAGATTGCCGGAAGGGTAGCGTTACTTTTAGACTGCCAGGATACCCGGAGTTCAAATTCATGCGAGGCACTATCGAGCGAGGAGTAGGACACACAGTTGGAGCTTACATGGCGATGGAGACGGCACCCCCAGGAATTGTTGCAGAGTTCAAGGATGTTTTCCCAGAGGAGTTGCCAGGCCTACCGCCTGATAGAGAGGTGGAGTTCACCATTGAGCTAATACCTGGAGCAGCACCGGTATCATCAAATGTGTACCGGTTGGCGAAGAAGGAGCTTGACGAGCTAAAGCTACAGCTAGAGGAGTTGCAGATCAAGGGATTCGTTCGTCCTAGTACATTACCCTGGGGAGCACTAGTATTGTTTATACCGAAGAAGGACGGGACGTTCCGGATGTGCATTGATTACAGAGCCCTTAATGCTCTGACTATCAAGAACAAGTACCCTCTACCGCGAATCGACGATCTGTTCGACCAGCTGACAGGAGCAGCGGTGTTCACGAAGATCGACTTAAGATCGGGCTACCATCAGGTAAAGGTGCGAAGGGAAGACATTCCAAAGACAGCATTTAGGACTCGTTATGGTCACTACGAGTTCTTAGTGATGCCTTTCGGATTGACAAATGTGCCTGCTGTGTTTATGAACCTGATGAACCGATTCTTCCATGAGTATCTGGACCAGTTCGTGGTAGTCTTCATCGACGACATCTTGGTGTATTCGAAGAGCCACAAGGAGCACGGGGAGCACTTGAGGCTAGTGCTAGAGACGCTGAGACGAGAGAGGCTTTATGTCAAGCTGAGCAAGTGTGAGTTTCTTCTAGATTGTGTCACATTTCTTGGACACGTTATCTCAGGAGATGGTATTTCAGTAGATCCCGCGAAGATTTCGTCAGTAGAGACGTGGCCGACCCCTACCAACGTCTCAGAGGTGAGGAGTTTCCTAGGACTTGCCGAATATTATCGGAGGTTCGTAGAGAACTTCACAAGGATCGCAGAGCTGATGACCCGCTTGACCCGCAAGGATCAGGAGTTCACTTGGACAGAGGAGTGTCAGATGGCGTTTGATGAGCTGAAGAAGCGTCTGACTACAGCACCCATCTTGACCATACCTTCTGGACCCGGAGGATTCGTGATCTATAGCGATGCGTCCGGGAAAGGATTAGGATGCGTTTTGATGCAGCATGGAAAGGTTGTGGCCTATGCCTCTAGGCAGCTGAGGACCCATGAGAAGAACTATCCTACCCACGACTTGGAGCTTGCCGCAGTGATCTTTGCTTTGAAGCTTTGGAGGCACTACCTGTACGGAGAGCGCATGGAGATATTCACCGATCACAAGAGCCTGAAATACGTCTACACATAGAAGGACCTAAACTAGAGGCAGAGACGTTGGCTCGAAGTGATGGCGGACTTCGAGATTGAGCTGCAGTACCATCCAGGAAAGGCTAATGTGGTAGCCGGTGCTTTAAGTAGGAAGCCCATAGCATTTTTCCTGACTACCCAACAACATCTGTTGAGAGATCTAGAGCAGTTAGGTATCGAAGTCATTATGCCCGGAGTAGACGGCCAGATGTCGAGTTTCCAGGTGCAATCGACATTAGTGGAGAGAATCAAGGCTGCTTTGCCGACGGACGCCAGATTTCAGAGGCTTCGACAGAGGACAGAGGCTGGAATACAGACGGGACTGCGTATACACGAGGACGGGACTTTGAGATATGGAGATCGTCTTTATGTTTCGAGTGGAGAGCTACGCCAGGAGCTGATGACGGGGGCACACAGTTCGACCTATTCTATTCATCCAGGAGGCACGAAGATGTACCGAGACCTGAGGCAGTACTACTGGTGGCATGGGATGAAGAGGGAGATAGCCCGCTTTGTGGCTAAGTATTTGGTGTGTCAGAAAGTTAAGGCTGAACATCAGAGGTTTGCCGGATTACTTCAACCGCTCCCGATACCGGAGTAGAAATGGGAGCACGTCAACATGGACTTCGTCACGGGTTTCCCGAGAAGTCCTAGTGGTCGCAATGCGGTATGGGTAATCGTAGATAGACTCACCAAGTCTGCCCACTTTTTACCCTTCAGAGTAGGGCAGTCTATGGAAGTCTTGGCAGACATGTACATGAGGGAGATTGTACGATTGCATGGAGTGCCAGTCAGTATCGTGTCTGATCGGGATACGAGGTTCACATCGTACTTTTGGAGGAGTATGCAAGAGAGTCTTGGTACCCGCCTTAAGTTTAGTACTTCGTACCACCCGCAGACAGATGGACAATCCGAGCGCACCATTCAGACGTTGGAGGATATGTTGAGGGCATGCATGCTTGACTTCAGCGGTTCATGGGAGGACCACTTGCACTTGGTCAAATTTTCCTACAACAATAGCTATCAGGCGAGCATTCAGATGGCTCCCTATGAGGCATTGTATGGTAGGAAGTGTCGATCCCCAGTATATTGGAGCGATGTAGGCGAGAGGCAGATTCTAGGGCCAGAGCTGATCATCCATACAGTGAAGAAGGTAAAGAAGATCCAGGGGCATCTATGAGCAGCACAGGACAGGCAGAAGCATTGGGCTAATGTGCATCGATGACCCTTAGAGTTCCAGGTAGGAGAACATGTGTTCCTGAAGATTTTACCTACCAGAGGAACCATCAGATTTGGAGGCAGAGGGAAGCTGAGTCCGAGGTACATCGGACCCTTCGATGTGCTAGAGCGCGTCGGAGAAGTTGCTTACAGACTGGCCTTGCCACAGATACTGGAAGGAGTTCACGACGTCTTCCATATATCTCAGCTGAGGAGGTACATACCGGATCCGAGTCATGTGCTTGACCACTCGAAGATCACCGTTGGTCCAAGCTTGTCATACCAGGAGGAGCCGGTAGAGATCCTAGACCGAAGCGAGAAGGTACTGCGAGGCCAGACTATCCCTCTAGTTCATGTCGCATGGAGGCATCACGCACCAGGTGAATCAACCTGGGAACAAGAGGACAATATTCGGCAACGCTTTTCCCATCTCTTCGAAGGCCTAGGTATGTGATAGTATTTATTTCATTCAAATATTTTTTTATATGTCTGTTTTAATTTTGAGGACGAAATGCTCTAAGGAGGGTATGTTGTAAACCCCCTCAACCAGAAATTAGGGTTAATTAAATTAAATAGCCTAATTAAGGTTAACTTGATATAATTAAGATTTATTATAGTATTATAATACCTGTGCAATAATTTATTATTTTAGGATACTACCCTAGCAGTTGCCCTGAAACAATTTCCACATACCTGGCCTAGACATTATAACCTATCATATTGAACCTAGAACAAACCCCGGATACTGATTTTCGTGCCTGATTTTAGTCGCACAAAAGTCGTTACAAACGTCCGTACGCAATTTAAATAAATTGCGTAATTACGTTCGTTGTTCGTTCCAATTGAAATTGAGACCCCATCTCGATCCGAATTGACCAACCCAGATCCTGACATTAATGTACACTGAGCCTACCACACTAATGACCCTTGTCCAACCCAATTTAGACCCCCGAGTTTTTATTAAATTAAATTAGAGACACCGGTGCATTAATTATGAATTAATTAACGTGGTGACCTAACCTTAATTAAATTAGACCCAACTCCAACCCAAACCCACACCCACACCCACAAGCCTCATACAAAACACCATACACCATCCTAGCCCAATAAAGAACACCAAACATGGTGTTTGTTTACATCAAATCCCCAATTTCAGGAATTGTACAAATACCAAATTGTTCAGGGGCCTATTTGCAAAATTTCAATGAGGTATCCTCCCCTCATTGGCCCAAACCTCATGGAGAAAAAATGTCATTCCCTAACCGTATCCATTCATTTTCCCCCCTTTTCTAGTGTACTTGCACCCCTTTATGAAGGGCACATATTGGCCCTTCATTCAAAATGCTACATTCCTAGCCCTCCCCTCATCTTGATGGACATCCCCAACTCCCCAAAAACTATGTCCAGCCGGCCCTAATCCCAAGGCAGCCCCCCCTCACTCTCTCTCCTACTTATATATTAATTTACATCACTTGTATTGCACACAAACCTAGGAAACCAACAAGAAACCCTATTCCTCACTATACACTCAGCTCAACCTCAACCCCTGCCTTTCATCCCCGCCGCCCTACTCCGGCCAGCCACCAACTCCGACCACCCCCATAGCCACCCGACCACCTTCGCCAACCTCCCCCTACCTCCGGCCACCGCCACCCGCCGCCTAGCCGCCAGCAGCAACCCCCCAGCAGCCCGTCCTCAACCCGAGCTCCTCCTCCCCACACTGATAAACGACCACCCGACCTCAGCTTACTCCGCCACCGCTGAACCGCCGGCCGCCAAACTTCGCCGACCCCTTCCCCGGCCAACCACCGTCTTTCCCGTCGACTTTCAGCCCCGGTCGACGACGCCCCTGGCCGCCCTCCCCCCCGCAGCGTCGATAGTCCAGAACCGCTGTTGCTGTTGCCGAACACCCCACGCATCGCCGGAGCTCCGTCCGGCCACCCCCACCGTCGACGGTCAGCCACCGGACTCCCCTCGGCCTGAGCAACGTATAGGTACATTATTTTATGTATTAATACTAGTATTTATATACTTATTTAGAGTTGTATTGGTTATTATATACATATATGTATAGTTTCAGTATTTTATACGTATTAAGTATATTATTTAGTATTTTCTGTATTAGTATGTATATATGTATATATATACCTCCTGTATAAATACTATGTTATAATTTTATATTTAATGTAATTAGTTTTATATATAATAATATTATATGTATTTTGTGGACGTGTATAAATACCTTTGCGTATGTATGTATATATATATATATATATATATATATATATATATATATATATATATATATATATGAGTATATATATGTATGTATGTATATTGTATAGTATATATTTAATATAAATCATAGTTTAAATATGTAATTTCTATGATTATGTATGTAAAATAATACTATATATTTTTATATATCTTCATATTAAAAATGTATACCTATGTAGCATATATATATATATATATCTCTATATGTATGTATGTATGTATGTATGTATGTATGTATGTATGTATATTTAATATATATGAAGAATATTAAATATATAATATATATATTGTGGTTAAATATTTTTTTTGGAATTAAGAATATTATATGTAATATAATATTATATGTTAAATACTTATACGTATTAAACCTCTAGTATGTATATGTATATATATATATGTATATAGATATCTACATGTATGTATATATATTTTTATATATACCTTTCATTTATGTTGTGTATATAAATTTATGTACATAATTTCTATATAAATATATGTATATGTATAGATATATGAGATTATGTAATTATCTATTATAGGCATATATAATTAATATGTGCATATATACTTATGTATTGGGGTGCTATTAAGTAAAAATATAAATATACTAATTTTAAACATACTATTAAACGTACTTATTATTTATGTATGTTTAAATATGTATGAGTGTACATATAAATATATATGTGATATCTATATATAAATATATGTACTAAGGGGTCCCACTAGTTGTACAGTCCAGACCCAGTGTCAGTTATAGATACAAGCAGTGGGTCTTAGTCGTGCTATTGTAGCGACTAATATTGTCATTATTATATCATATATAGGACTACTGGACAGTACCGCCGAGGCATCAGGAGCAGGACTTTGGATTTCGCAGCTACCCGGGACAGGCAAGTATACCTTGCTGATTTACTGCTTAAAATTAAATGATAAATGTTGCAAATATGCATAAAACTATGCGCGTCCGAGATTGACTTGGGTGCAGTCGACAATGCATCGATGAGTAGTGTACTTGACCTAGTTGTTAGCTGACTCACCCACTACTGCGAGGATATTCTGATATCTTCCTAGACCATGGCACTATACACGTATCACGATGGTATATTCATATTGGGATGTGGGTCCGCGTACCCGATTCGCTATATGTACGTACGACATGCATCATGGATTAGCATGTATTCTAGAGTAATATAGCTAGATGAGACTTGGCATATAGATACGAGACACTCATGTCGTGTATTCGACTTGCGTATCTACATTGGGCGGAAAGGACAACTGATAAACGTATGGGATACACCCATCGGACTCCGTGGTATCCAGATGAACCACAGACCCGGTGACTCCCTATATTCAGACAGCGATCTCTTCGGAGTGTTACAGACGTATATACATTGCAGATACCACGTCCCTTAGAGTATGGACATTATATATATACAGATACCTCATTCTTCGGAATGATTGACGTTGCAGATACCACACTCTAGAGGATGTTGGACGTTATGCCTACACCTACCTATACGTTCCGAGGTTTTTCTTACATTGCATTCACTTAGATGGTTAGCACACCCCTCTTTACTTTTATTCAGTACTATATCTGGCATGCATATTGTATCTTGTTACGTTCCTCTGAGGACCTGGTTATCTTCCAGATCTGGACGAGGCCTATTATCCCACAGTGTACGGGCCAGGTGTAGAGACGAGGTTTGCTCTTGACGAGGAGCTAGAGGTCCTTCCATCGGAGTACCCCTGATCATATTGGTAGGCCTTCCGCCTATGACTGGAGCTCCTTACCTAGTTAGCAGTTGTTCCAGTCACTCTTATTATCAGTATTTTATTTCAGACTATCAGTACTTTATCTCCAACATTTATAGTGGGTTTGTTCCCACCGGACATATTTCAGTTGTACTATGTCATTCGACTATGTTCTTATATTCCAGTCTTTCATTTCAGTATTTTACTTGTTGTCTGTGGATGAGATTAGACACTGCCTGTTGTTGATGTTAGACTTGTTAGTTTTAGGACAGCGTAGCATGCTTCGCCATGATCCATTAAATTGGGATATCCTCAGAGACGTATCAGCTGGCCAATGCCACGTGGCCTGGTTCCATATATTTTGGGACTGGGGCGTGACAAGTAGGTTATGTATATATTGTTAATAAGTTAGTATATAGTATATATGAGATATGTATATGCATAAGTACTAGTTAATATTAGTTAGTGTTATTTTTAGATTACCTTGAGATACACCAAGGTAATGAGAGTGAGATATCTTGGGTACAGATATTGAATATCCGAAGGGGTATGTTAATATATAGTTTAGTATAGTATTGTTATAAGTTTAAATACATATTAGTGTATAGTGAGGAGTATAGGTAGTAGTTATATGTTAGATATTGAATTATCTTGTGATTCCAAGGTAATGTCAAGGTATTGAGTTTGCACATCAAGATGGAGTGTAGGTGGTATGATACCGCTTTTGGTTCAAAGCCAAGGTATCCACTTAACATTAGTTTAGATAGGAGTGGTATATATTTTATCTTGTATATATGTATTATAATATTTTTATATCTAATAAATTGCGTATCTTATGATACGGTATCTTGTTGATTCCTTAGTATCCTAGTATAGCTAGTATAACCTAGTTACATAGTGTATGGACCCAATATCCTAGAGATGGACTCATACAACCTAGAAATAGCTAGTTTGACCAAGTTTGACTAGTTTGACCTAAAGTTGACCTAGTTTGACTATTTTGACTTAGAAATGGCTTTATGACCTAGAAGTTGACTAGTTTAGCCTATTTTTATTCCAAAACCTTGTATTGATATAATATTCTATATTTTGGTCTTTGAAGCACCGTACCAGATATCTTTGATACTGTTCACCAAATTTCAGGCAAGTACGTTCTCTAATAGTTTCTCATTTATGATATCCTCTCTGTCTCTTGTATTTAGTATAGATATCCTTGATTTCTTGACACAATGGTTACATGGATTTGTATATTCGGATCTCGTCATGAGATGTTATTCCTTGGTATTTACGATGTATCTTGTGCAAGCCTTATTTCCTTGTTCTTCTTGTACAAATACAGACATTGGTTTATGAGAAGAGTAACGCCCTTCTTGTAGAATCCCGTTTCATAACGTACCATGGTTGGATCTACTATACCAGTCATGGGCAGGAAGTATATAGTGTAGATATGTGATCATACCCTCCTTGTGCATATCTTGTTCCTTAAATAGTGTTAATATCACGACCCGCACCCGGATATTCGGGCACGAGTACGTGGTTACGCTCAGACTACGCCATAAAATCGGCGATAGAACGCTGTCTGGGTTATTTCTAACTATCTAACATCTCAACAATATAATATGGTACCTGTCAATCATCTCAACTCCAAACGAAGGAGCAATATGGTATCTCGCAAGTATATCTAATCTCAATCACAAAACAAACTAAGGAAGAATAATGCACGAATGGAATAGCAAAGGAAAGAATAAGAATACAATCCACAATCTGAAATAATATACAAGTTGTGAATCCACCAAAATAATAGTCTAATACAATCCAATACAAATAAACTAGACCTCCTCGGGCTCAACAACTAAGTCCTCCTGGTCTATAGGAGTATCCTCTATAGGTATGCCATCCTGCGGCCCGTAGAATATGGGACACTGCTCTATGAGCCAGTCATCTGAAAAAATATATCCAGTCAGGATTGGAGCGAAGTACATACTTCTGAAAGCAGTTTTAATAGCATAATCGAGCATATAAATAGATATAAAAATAAAATACAAGATCACTAAACATATGAATGATGAATAATAGATATACAGGTAATATACGAGAATATAGAACAACAATATGAATATCAACAATATGATGAAGTAACTGCAATCTAAACTAATGTGCCTCAGAATACAAGTTCATTATGTGATCGGGTTGGGTGAACATGATCAGGTAAGACGATTACAAGTGAGGTATGTAACCAGAATATACACGATGTAATAATGGGCTTTGATCACATAATCAACTCCTACTTTCCCACCCCCAACTAATACCGATAGATCAAATCACGACACGCTATGAACACAAAATATAACTACTGAACACGAGCAGTGGGTGTACACGAATATCATAACCATCAAACATGAGCGGTGGGTGTACACGAATAAGCACACTGAACACGAACAATATGTGAATATGAAATATAATTAATACCCAATATACACGATGAGATACAATATACATGAGTACCCGCTGAACACGGTTGGGGATAACATCTCCTGACAGGAACCATATAGTACCAGTCAGTAAAATTACTATGTCGGGATCGAGTATACAATTCTAGAATATACATATATACAATATTATGAATTAAAAACTATCAGAGAAATATACTCGCCTGAAGTCCTGAGCAATGTGTGTCTCTCGATGCCCAAGCTGGTATCACACAACCTATATATGGTACGTTGCATCAATACAAGGTTTAAGAATGAAAATCAATTAAGTTGATGCAATTCTAGGTCAATACGCCATTTCTAGGTCAAACCAATAAAATCTAGGTTGCAAGAGTCTAATATTAAGTCACTAAGTTGATGCACTATGAAGCTATGCTATACTAGCTTAGCTAAGATACTAAAAGGCATTCAAAAAGCTGTATCCTAAGATAGATAAGTTTATTTATATAAAAATAGTATTTTAGATATATATACAAGTCATTATACTTAATACTATATCAAAACAAATAAAATAGGATACCTTGGCCTTGCACCAATGCGTATCGCACCCATCTCGATACCCAAACTCAATACCTTGGGTATCAGCCCAATACCTTGCTAATACCTTGGTATCCCGAGGTAACCCAAAACTCTAACATATAACTAATACAAATATATATATTTACACGTAGCTAACTAGCTACTAGCATGCTAATATATATATATATATATATATGTCTACACTATATATATAGATACTAACTATTTATATTCTAACTACTTAACTTATCAAAACACATCTAACTAACTAGATATAAATACTACGCACTAACACATAACTAACTAATAACATAAACCAACCTCAACTACTCAATACCTTAACATTAACTAACTATCACTAATCCTATCTACTACTAATCAATTAACAACTAACTATCCACAACCATTCCTTGGTTAACTCACTAAAACAAACTAACAAACTAACTAATACTACATTGGAACAACACAAATACTAAAACTGTGACCTGTGGATACAGATACTGTGCTCGGGCTCTCTGCCAAGCACAGTGCTGAAACTAAACTAGCTGATACCTGCACAGTGGAAAATTTGTACTGAACTAAACTGGCTATTGATGAACTTTACTGGATTACAACACTGAACTGCACCGTTGTTGCTCCTTTAAGTTGTTGTGCAGCTTCTGTCCCTTGTGCACTGAACCCGCTGCTCGGGATCAATAAACCGAAACTCAATTCTGTGCAAGCCTGAGCCTTGTGCTCTCACTGAGCAGTGCATATCCTGCACTGTCAAGGCTGTAATCTGCTCATGCTGTGCATCTTCAGCAGCTAGCTGCAGCTGCTGCACTTTGTGCATGCTGCTGTGCATAATGCACACTCTACTGATGTGCTCGAGTTCCCTGGGTTGTTGAATTGCTCCTGCTGCAAGTGCCCGAGCACTCATCCCCTGCTAACACTGATGCTCACACTCACCTCCTCACAAACCCACAATACATCAACACAAACACAAAACAAACACATCTATGTATATGTATACTCCTCTCACTACTATATATATATATATATATATATATATATATATATATATATATATATATATATATATATAATCACACAGATATAAATATAAATATAAATATAAATATAAATATAAATATAAATATAAATATAAATATATGTATAAACCAACACATACACACACACACACACACACACACATACACACACACACACACACACACACATATATATATATATATATATATATATATACACATGCACATGTACGTATAGCAAGGAGGACAATAAACCAAACACGTGGAGTGCACCGCACCCGTATCACACTAATTCTATGATACGCTTGCGATACGGCTCTAACACACAACCAAACATATCCCGGAGGACACGAGCAAGTACAATATAATAATTATGAATAACACGTATAGTAATTAGAATAACTACGTGTCCGTGTCACAATGTGATATGCACAAGGCTCCGTGTCGGAGGAAAACCCCCAAAATTAACCCATTTTATTAAATTGACGAGATACGGCCTACACGTACCCAATTATGTATATAACACTAGTCACAAACAAGCAATCATATATCATTTAGATCTATTAAACCCAATGACAACCACTACATGTGCCAATCTCGAAATTCCCTCAAAATTGACACCAAATTGGACATAACTTTCATCGTAGGTCTCCGATGAACCTAAAACTAATTTCTATGGGTAGCCTATGCATGTGGGTTAGTTTCTCATGGTTAAATCTTATATCTAGAGTCTATTAGAAGGGGTAAAACTAAAATGTACCTATTGGAAGATAGATTTTTTAATGAAAAGTTTCCAAATACAAAGTAGCTCATCTCTTTGTAGATCTTGGCCTCTTTGCTTCATTCTTGTAGATCCTTGATGTAGAAGCCTCAATGAAGAATTAGAGAAGAAATTTATAAAGAATTGGTAGAGAATTGATGAGGGAATGGAGGAAATTGGAAGAGGAAAATTGTAGATCTAAAGAATTAAAAATTTGGTGAAGTGAATAATTTCTCTCACCTCTTGAGGTGGCCGGCCATATACACCCCCTCCATGCAATGTAAAATATCTCAATTACCCCTTGGGGCCTCTCATGAAGAATTTAATTAGGGAGAGAAAGTTCTAGTCTAATGGTTTCACTAATTAATCCAACCTCCTAATCCATGGACCTAATTCATGGCTCAAACTAAACTCATCCAAAATGTTGGTTCATGCATTCTAATAAATGGGTTAGGTCCACTACACAAGTCTAAAAAAAATCAACAACTAGCAATCAATAAATAATACAATAATTAAATAATCATGCACGCACAATATTTAATACAAATAATCCTAAAATTAAAATTACCTATGTCAATTACCAAACTACTCTTGAATAAAAATGTGAGGGTGATATCACGTATGATTAACCAGGCTATTATCCTTGTGCAAGTTCCCAAGCCGATCACATGTTAAAGCTGGTACTCACTCACTTAGTAGTAGTATTTCTTGTCCATTCCTATGATGCTCATTCTTGTATTTATTTCCAGTATTCCTTTATTTCATATCTCTTGTACCTTTATATTGTATCTTTTATATTCATTCTATTTACTATTATATAGTTTATATCATTTATTAGAACTACTGTTAGAGATATACTTTGATCCTTTCCTGACTGGATATATTTTTTTCAGATGACACTGAGGAGTGGTACTCCACTCACTACGGGCTTCAGGATATCGTAGGCTTAGAGCCAGAGACTTTGGCTCAGGAGGGTCTCATCCCGACTGAGATAGATGACCCAGGACTCGTAGCACAATAGTTAGACTCTTTTGTACTGGATTTGTCTCCAGTAGTTTTATTAGTATTTCTTTGATTTGACTTATTAGATATTATTTGTCTTGTGAGCTATATTGTGACTCTTTAGTTCTTTTATCTTCTTCGCGCAATTTGTTCCATCTTATAGATTTTTGAGTATTTATATTACATTGGTGACATTATTATATCTTGATTGCTAGATAGTTAGTTTACCCAAATAGCGTTCTACCGCCGATGCTGAGGCGTAGGCTGGGTGTTGTTCACTACTCGTGTCCCTAAAATGGGTGCGGATCGTGACACTAAGTATATGTAACATAGAAGCTATCAAGTAAAGAAAACTATCAGAGAATGTACTCTCCTGTGGTCCTGTGCTGGAAATACTAATTAGTGTCCGAACTCGAGTCTCGAAGACCTATATATGAATTTTCATGTTAAAAAGGTGATTTGGAATCATAAATAAGCTTAACTAGTCTTGTTTTAGATTTCTAGGTCAATTCTAGGTCGTTGGGGTTAAACTAGTTAATTACCTAATTTTGGGTTCCAAATTACCTATCTAGCTGGTCTATTAAGCTATACTAGCTGATACCAAGATATAACTAGGTTTTCTAGGATATATATATATATATATATATATATATATATATATATATATATATTGCCACCCTTATATTTTTACTCAAGGATAGTTTAGTAATTGACATGGATAATTTTAATTTTAGGAATGATTGTATTTAAATATTGTGCATGCATGCATGATTAATTAATTATTATATTATTTATTGATTGTTAGTTGTAGATTCATTTTAAACTTGTGTAGTGGACCTAAACTATTTTAATTAGATGCATGAATCCATATTTTGGACGAGTTTAGTTTGAGCCCATGAATTAGGCCCATGGATTAGGAGGTTGTATTAATTAGTGTAACCATTAGACTAGAATCTTTCCTCCCTAATTAATATTTTCATGAGAGTCCCCAAGGGATAATTGAGACATTTCACATTGCATGGAGAGGGTGTACATGGCCGGCCCTAGAGTGAGGGGGGAGAGAGAGAGAGAGTGCTCATTCATTTTAATTCCCAATTCTTTAGATCTACATTCTCCCCTCTTCCAATTTCCTTCATTCCCTCATCATTCCTCCACCAATTCTTTAAAAATTCCTTCCCTAATTCTTTATTGAGGCTTCTACATCAAGGATCTACAAGAAGGAATCAAGGAGCAACAAGAAAGAGGCCAAGATCTACAAGGAGAGGAGCTACTTTGCATTGGAGACTTTTCATTGAGAATCTATCTCCCAATAGGTACATTTTAGTTTTTTTCCTTCTAATAGACTCTATATTTGAGATTTAACCATGAGAAACCAACCCACATGCAAAGGCTACCTATAAAAATTGGTTTTAGGTTCATCGGAGATCTACAGTGGAAGTTATGTGCATTTTGGTGCCAATTTTAGAAGAATTTCGAGATTGGCACATGTAGTGATAGATCAAATTGACATATGATTATTTGTTTGTGACTAGTGTCATGTCTACAATTGGATACGTGTAGGCCCTATCTCGTTAATTTGACAAACATGTTGATTTTTGGGGTTTTTCTTCGACATGGGGCCTTGTGCATATCACATTATGACACAGAGACATAATTAATCTAATTACTATACGTATTATTCATATATAGTATATTAGACTTGCTCGTATCCTCCGGGATGTGTTTGGTTGTGTGGTGGAGCTGTATCGCAAACGTATCATGGAGTTAGTGTGATACGGGTGCGGTGTACTCCATGTGTTTGATATTTTTTCTTTAATTCTATACGTACATGTATATTTATATATATGTGATATTCTATATAATATATGTATGTATATGTCATGCCCCAGTCCCAAAATATACGGGACCAGGTCACGTGCCATTGGCCAGCTGACACGACTCCGAAGGATATTCCAATTTAATGGATCCTATCGAAGCGTGCTACGCTGTCCTAAAATACTAACAAGTCTAATATGCTAATATATAGCAGGCAATGTCTAATCTCATCCACAGAATACAATATCATAAAGACTGAAATAAATACTGGTAAATAAAATACAAGAGTCTAAATATCCATAATACATCTGAAATAGTCTGAATGGGGGACAAACCCACTAAAATACAGAAATGGAAATAAAGTGCAGAAAGAGGTAAGATAACTAGACTAAAGTATCAACTAGCTAGATATGAAAACTCTAGTCCAATGCAGCTGCGTACTCAAATCACGGGAACTCCCCTGGAAATACCTCATAGTCTTTAATCAGGAATCCTGTCTCTACTCCTGCTCCATAGATGGTCAGGTACAAGTGCTCGTCTAGATCTGGAAGAGAACCAGGTCCTCAGAGGGACATAACAAGATACAAAATGCATGCCATAAAGTATATACTATATAAACTCAAGGGTAATCTAACCAGCTAAGCAAAATGCACTTTGAAGACAACCCTGGTACGTATGGGTAGGTGAAAGGTATAAAGCATAGCGTTGAGCCAAAGGCTAAGTACCTGGCATTACCTGTAAACTGAACGCCAGGAGTATATATGCTGACTACATCACCGATCATGATAGCGCACTGCTAGTAACCTCTGCTGGATGTATAGACAAGCATATATGCCAATAACCAGGAACCTGAGCCCATAACCGGGTAACACTGAGGCTCACGGCCCCGCAGTTTACTCTGAAACTACGGCGACCAAATGTCTGTCCCATACGCCTACTAATTGTCTTCCCCGCCCAATGTCAATGTATAAGTCGCAAATGCGACATGGACACCTCCTACTAAGATGCAAGTCGCTACAGAAATAAACAACTAAGCTAAATGCCGTCACATGTGCTGCTCATACTGATGGCCAGTCGATCATGAAGTACGCGTCCCTACACGAACTCACTCTGTGAGGTGTTAAGATACGTGTCAAGGCCTGGGAAGTCATATTGATAACTCGTCAACTTTAGGTGGGTCCACTAGATACTAGGTCAGACACAAGTCCTAACGTCAACGCCTTCGTTGACTGCACCCGAGTCTTCTCGGACGTGCACAGTCAATAATAAAGCAATATATTATGCAACTAGATAACATCTGCATTTAAACAGTATCAACAAGGCAAGGTATACTTGCCTGGAACTCTGGCGTACACAAGCAATGCTCCGGAACCATCAATCAAGGTAGCACCGTCTCGGATGCCTACAAACAGATAACAATAATTATGATTCACTAAATTTTACACCATGCTTAACTACCTATGTTAACATAGAGCAGGTATACATACACAACACCTATACATGTATCTACATTAAATAATTTAATGTCATACATACATATATTCAATTATGTATTTAGACATATTTATATTTATTCATTATACATACATATATATATATATATATATATATATATATATATATATATATATATATATATATATATATATATAACAACTATAAATATATTTATATAGTATAACACTTATATACCTCTATACATAGTACATATATAACTAATACAATACATGTCATATCTATATATATACACAATTACACATATATACATAAGTACACATATACAACATACATATATATAGTACATATATATTTATATGTAAAAATATACAAAATGGGAAAAATGTACCCTTATATAGTATATACTAAAATATACTATATAATACATACAAGGTATACATATACATATACATATACATATACATATACATATACATATACATATATTTGTTCATACACTAATATACAAGATATAAATATACTAAATACACAAAGTATTTATATATTTATATATATATACATATATTAATTATGCACTAATATATTATATATATATATATATATATATTTATATATACACAAAATAATAAATACACCAAGGCATAAAATTTATATTAAAAATATATATACATACATATATATATCTATATCTATATATATACATATACATACTAGATGTTAATATGTATAAGTATACAAATATATAATATACCAATAATATTATATTACATATAATATACTAAATCATAGAAAAATATATTTAAACACAATATATATTAAATATATAATATTCTACATATAATACAAATATACATACAAATATACATACATACATACATACATACATACATATATATATATATATATATATATATATATATATATATATATATATATATACACAATAGGTATTTTAATACAAAAATAGGTATTTAAGACAAGTATATAATATATACTATACACATATATATGTATCTCTAGTATATATATAATATATATACAAAATACATCACATATATATATAGAATAAGTGTTTATACAGAGGTATATATTTAATATACAGTATATATATAAATACCCAAATCCAGAATACATTAATAGTATATAATTAGTATATATACAATGCAGCCCTAAATACACACATAAAATACCGTATACGTATGTATATACCTTACCGGAGTGAAGGAGGGGTCGAGGGGAGGTCTGTCGAACGATCGTTGTCGGCATGGGTGGCCGGGCGGAGCTCCGACAGCGCTCGGGGAAGCCGGCAGCAGCAGCAGCGGCTAGCAGGAATTGGCTGCTGCGGGGGTCGTGGCGGCCAGCTGAAGCGTCGACCGGGGCTGGGAGTTGGCGGGGACGGAGGTGGTTGACTGGGGAGGAGGTTGAACAAGTACGACGGTCGGGCGTGCTACGGTGGCGGAGTGGTTGGAGCTCGGGTGGTCGGGTTAGCTCGGGGGAGGTGAGGGCTGTAGGTGAGGATGGATGTGCTGGCGGTGGCTGTAGGCATCGAGGTGGCGAGTGGTGGTGGCTGGAGGTAGGGGAAAGGTCGCCGGATGGGGTAGGGTTGTCGCGAGGGTCACCGTAGGCGGGGGCTGGCCGGAAGAGGGCGGCGGGTATCTCGGGTAGGGGTTGAGCTGTGTGTGTGGGGTTTAGAAAAATAGGGTTTTGTGTTGTGTTTTCTAGGTTTGTGTGCCATTTAATATGATGTAAGGAGCCCTATATGAAGGAGAGATAGTGGGGGGGCTGCCTTGGGATTAGGGTCGGCTGTGTGTTATTTTTGGGGAGTTGGGGAGGCTTCATCATGATGAGGGGAGGGCTAGGATTTAGGGGTTCAAAATGTAGGGTGGAGATATGTCCCAAAAAAGTAATGTAGGTACATAAAAATAGGAGGGAAAATACATTGTGACCGGTCAAGGATGTAGGTTCCTTTCTTCATGTGGTTGGGCCAATGAGAGGGGGGCACCTCACTGCAAATTCTTACAAAGGCCCCTGTACAATTTAGAATTTGCACAAATTCTGGAATTGGGGATTTGACGTGACAAAACACCATGTTTGGTATTTTGTATTGGGCTAGAATAGTGTATGGTGTTTTGTATGAGGCTTGTGGGTGTGTGTGTGGGTTTGGGTTGGAGTTGAGTCTAATTTAAATGAGGTTAGGTCCCTACATTAATTAATTTATAATTAATTCACCGGGTGTCTCTAAATTAATTTAATAAATGCATGGGGGTCTAAATTAAGTGGCACAAGCGTCATTGGCGTGGTAGGCTTAGAGTATAATAATGTCATGATCGGGGTTGGTCAAAACGGGTTAAGGTTGGGTCTCAATTTCGATTGGAACGGACAACGAACGTAAATACGCAATTTATTTATTTTATGTACGGACGTATGTAACAACTTTTGTGCGACTAAAATTAGGCACAAAAATCAGTATCCGGGGATTGCACAAGGGTCATTATGGTAGGTTAGTATGTCTAGGCCAAGTGTATGAATTTGTTTCAGGGTAACAGCTAGTGTAGGGTCCTAAATACCGGGACAACGGTAAGGCATCCTAAGTAATAAAATCACTGCACAAATAAATAATATTATGCATTAAAATTCTAATTAGTACCAAAATAACCCTAATCATGCTATCTAAGTTAATTAAAATAAATTTTTGGTCGAGGGGGTTTACAATCTACCAAACTTATAAGAATTTCGTCCTCGAAATTAAAATAACACATAATAAGCTATAAATTATCAAGCAATGCTACGGACATACCTAGAGCTGGTGGGGCTGGTGTTTGTACTATCTCTTGGGCTCTGTCGCTATACTGGGAACACTCCTGAGCTTGATGTTGGGTCGATCCGCACCTCAAGCACAGTCCTAGTCTTCTTCTGTAATCTTTCTGGACATGTCCATTCTTTCTGTAAAAGTGACACGTCAGTAGCTCCCTCTGCTGATATGGCACAATCTTCTGTTGTGTCTGCACTCCTGGATGGCGAATCGGTTCTCCTGCTCCGGGCTGAGCTCTGGCTGGTGCAGTTGTGCTGGAATGTCTCGATCCTCTGCTAATAGCTTCCTGGATCCTCACCTCTGATAGGACCTCTTCATAAGAGATTCTCGCCTGAGTAGTGGTATACCTCTGCAGCTCAAAGGAAAGGCCATGGTGGAATCTCCTGGCCTTCTCCAGGTCGTTGGGGATCAGGGTTGCACTGAATCGGCTGAGTCGGCTGAACTCTGCTTCGTAGGCGTCCACGGTCAAGTTCCCTTGTTCCAGGTGCAGGAACTAGGAGTACAGGGCATTCCTGACCGTAGCGGGAAAATACTCCAGAAATTCCTCCCAAGTCTGTGCCCTGCCGACGCTGCGCTCCATAGAATCCTACCAGTGATGGGCGTTGCTTGTGAGTTGGGCCCTCACTGCGGTCATCCAGAGGTCGGGGTGTAGCTGCGAACCCTCCAATAGCATCTCAGTGTTGGAGACCCAGTCTGAGATCTCCTCTGCAGTCTTCTTGCCCGAGAAGGTTTCCTGACCCATCTGTCGGAAGCCTCGTACAGTGCCCACAAGCAGGATACAAATATTTAATTTAATCAAATGCGAAGGAGGTTCAAAGGTGGAAAGTGGATAATATCTATTAATTTCTATCCTATTGCAGGCTCGCTGGGTATGTTACCATACCACAAGCGATAAACATGACCTGCATGGGCCACCACTAAAACCATGTCATGCCCCAGTCCTAAAATATACGGGACCAGGTCACGTGGCATTGGCCAGCTGACACGACTCCGAAGGATATCCCAATTTAATGGATCCTATCGAAGCGTGCTATGCTGTCCTAAAATACTAACAAGTCTAATATGCTAATATATAGCAGGCAATGTCTAATCTCATCCACAGAATACAATATCATAAAGACTGAAATAAATGCTGGTAAATAAAATACAAGAGTCTGAATATCCATAATATATCTGAAATAGTCTGAATGGGGACAAATCCACTAAAATACAAAAATGGAAATAAAGTGCAGAAAGAGGTAAGATAACTAGACTAGAGTATCAACTATCTAGATATGAAAACTCTAGTCCAATGCAGCTGCGTACTCAAATCACGGAAAGTCCCCTGGAAATGCCTCGTAGTATTTAATCAGGAATCCTGTCTCTACTCCTGCTCCGTAGATGGTCGGGTACAAGTGCTCGTCCGTATCTGGAAGAGAACCAAGTCCTCAGAGGGACATAACAAGATATAAAATGCATGTCATAAAGTATATACTGTGTAAACTCAAGGGTAATCTAACCAGCTAAGTGAAATGCACTTTGAAGACAACCCTGGTACGTATGGGTAGGTGAAAGATATAAAGTATAGCGTCGAGCCAGAGGCTAAGTACCTGGCATTAGCTGTAAACTGAACGCCAGGAGTATATATGCTGACTACATCACCGATCATGATAGCGCGCATCTAGTAACCTTTGCTGGATGTATCGACAAGCATATATGCCCATAACCGGGAACCTGAGCGCATAACCAGGTAACACATGGCCCATAACCGGGTAACACTGAGGCTCACGGCCCCGCAGTTTACTCTGAAACTACGGCGACCAAATGTCTGTCCTATATGCCTACTAATTATCTTTTCTGCCCAATGTCAATGTACAAGTCGCAAATACGACGTGGATACCTCCTACTAAGATGCAAGTCGCTACAGAAATAAACAACTAAGCTAAATGCCGTCACACGTGCTGCTCATGCTGATGGCTAGTCGATCATGAAGCACGCGTTCCTACATGAACTCACTCTGTGACGTGTTAAGATACGTGTCAAGGCCTGGGAAGTCATATTGATAACTCCTCAACTTTAGGTGGGTCCACTAGACACTAGGTCAGACACAAGTCCTAACTTCAACGCCTTCGTTGACTGCACCCGAGTCTTCTCGGACGCGCACAGTCAATAATAAAGCAATAGATTATGCAACTAGATAACATCTGCATTTAAACAGTATCAACAAGGCAGGGTATACTTGCTTGGAACTCTGGCGTGCACAAGCAATGCTCCAGAACCAACAGTCAAGGTAGCACCGTCTTAGATGCCTACGAACTGATAACAATAATTATGATTCACTAAATTTTACACCATGCTTAACTACCTATGTTAACATAGAGCAGGTATACATACACAACACCTATACATGTATCTACATTAAATAATTTAATGTCGTACATACATATATTCAATTATGTATTTAGACATATTTATATTTATTCATTATACATATATATATATATATATATATATATATATATAACAACTATAAATATATTTATATAGTATAACACTTATATACCTCTATACATAGTACATATATAACTAATACAATACATGTCATATCTACATATATACACAATTACACATATATACATAAGTACACATATACAACATACATAAATATAGTACATATATATTTATATGTAAAAATATACAAAATGGGAAAAATGTACCCTTATATAGTATATACTAAAATATACTATATAATACATACAAGGTATATATATATATATATATACATATACATATACATATATATATATATATATATATATATATATATATATATATATATATATATATATATATATATATATATATATATATATACATATACATATACATATACATATACATATACATATACATATACATATATTTGTTCATACACTAATATACATGCTATAAATATACTAAATACACAAAGTACTTATATATTTATATATATATATATACATATATTAATTATGCACTAATACATTATATGTATATTTATATATACACAAAATAATAAATACACCAAGGCATAAAATGTATATTAAAAAAATTATATATATATATATATATATATATATATATATATATATATATATATATATATATATATATATATATATATATATACATACTAGATGTTAATATGTATAAGTATACAAATATATAATATACCAATAATATTATATTACATATAATATATTAAATCACAGAAAAATATATTTAAACACAATATATATTAAATATATAATATTCTACATATAATACAAATATACATACATACATATATATATATATATATATATATATATATATATATATATATATATATATATATATATATATATATATATATATATATATATATATATATATACACACAATAGGTATTTTAATATATAAATAGGTATTTAAGACATCAAGACTTTTCACAAGGAACCTGGCACCCGTATATAGTATATACTATACACATATATATGTATCTCTAGTATATATATAATATATATACAAAATACAACACACATATATATATATAGAATACAGTGTTTATACAGAGGTATATATTTAATATACAGTATATATATAAATACCCAAATCCAGAATACATTAATAGTATATAATTAGTATATATACAATGCAGCCCTAAATACACACATAAAATACCGTATACATATGTATATACCTTACCGGAGTGAAGGAGGGGTCGAGGGGGGTCTGCTGGACGATCGTCGCCGGCGTGGGTGGCCGGGCGGAGCTCCGACAGCGCTCGGGAAAGTCGGCAGCAGCAGCAGCGGCTAGCAGCAGTTGGCTGCTGCGGGGGTCGTGGCGGCCTGCTGAAGCGTCGACTGGGACTGGGAGTTGGCGGGGACGGAGGTGGTTGACTGGAGAGGAGGTCTGTAAACTCCCTCACCCAAAATAGGTATTTTGTGTGTATTTTATATTATTACATTTATTATAGTTTATTTTAAATATTGATTTTTTTAGAGTATTCTCTTAGTTAATTAGAAAATAAATTTTATGATATATTTACTTATACAAATATTTATTTAGAATCATTTTTAGGCTATTTTAGATTTTTGGAGATTTCTCTAGAATTTTTTGGGTAATTAAAACATAAGAAACGTAAAGTTTTAGGACTTTCATGATTTACTATGAGACCATACTTGCATATTATTCCTACCAAATATTTATTTTAGTTTAAAATATTTAATTATATTTTTCTATAATTTATTTAGAATTTTAAGAAATTTATGTAGATTTTTAAAATTATTTAGGATTTATTTGGATATATATAGTCTTAATATTAGATAGATGCTAATTTAGTGTTAATAGATATTAATAAGATTTTATAAATTATTTGTATTATCTTTAATTATATTTAAGATTATAAATTATTGAGATAAATTCAAACTCTATTTTAAATTAATTCAAATCCTGAACCTACTAGGAAAGCAACCTCATGCATATCATATCTTTATTTAAATTCATCATAATCCTATTCAAATTAACCAATCCTAGTCGTATTTAATTAAGTAGTGTCCACCATTATAAATACCTCATCCTTCATATTTTGTTTTCCCCAAATTTCTCTCTTTTTCGTCAAAAAATAGTCAAAATTCGTCATAAATTCAGCCTCATTTTCTACTAGTTATGACGAATTAAAAGGACGATATCTCCTAGCTCCAGACTCCAAACGAGGTCTAGTTTTTTTTGTTAGAACGATATTGAGGTTAGCTTTCTGATTATATAAATTTTTTACGAAATTATGAGTATTAAATTCTGGAAAATTTGTAGAGCACAGCATGTCCGAAAATAGATGTGTTTCGATGTTTTCGCGATTTCGGGAGAACCAGGAATCAGAATAATGAACCGTTTAAAGTTTCGGAAAACTAATGTCGAGATAATCTACATATATTTTTTCCAAAATTTATTTCGAAGTATTTATATACTATTAATTCTGTAGAACTTCAAGGTTAGAATTTAACCATCGGTGCAAAATACAAAATTTGTATGTGCCATAATTCCCAAACGAATTTGAATTCGGACGAGCCATAAATTCCAGTATGTTTTTGATGCTGAAATCTACAGGAAATCATATATAAAAGTTGAGTTTGTATCGGTTGACTTTTTGGTCAATAGATCGCCTCGATTTGCGTGCCATGAGTCTCGAGTTGTTAAAATTCAGTTTTTTTGGACAAAATTTAGGAATTAACATAAAAATTAGAATAATAAGATTAAAATAGAATTTTAGAGTAATTATTCCAGAATTAAATAAATTAAAATAAATTATCTTTTGATGTGATAAATTTGTAATACATAGGCTATTTGGACTGTGACTTGGACTCTGATTCATACCAGCAGCAGGACCCCAGGTAAGATACCTTGCCAAATTGTTTACAGTACTTTGCATGCTATTTATATTTTTGTTTATTTATTGCATTCTGTATATTTCTTGCATGTGTAGTTTTCTTTCAGTCATTACTATGTATTAGATATGTTGACACACACATGACACTTAGTATCATAGAGGACAATTATTAGGCGTATGGGCTTTTAACCACTCTGGTAATACCGTAGTCACTAGCACGCACTATGATGGGTCGTGTCCGATGGTCGCTACCCCCGCGGTATGTCGATTGATGGAGTCCGAGGGTCGCTACCCCCGCGGTATGTCGGCTGATGATGTCCACTGACGAGCGTGAGGTTGTGAGGATTAGATCGAGTAGCCTACCCTTGCCCATACGTCGAAAAGTTATCCTTATTTGCATTCATATAGATTGTCTTGTACAGCGTACTTATTTATTTTCAAACCATATGCATGTTTACTGTATTCAAATTGGCTCGTATTTTCTGTATCTTGTTACGTCCCTCTGAGGACCTGGTCCGCTGCCAGGTGTATCTTTTCTTGAGTATTTGCAGGAGCACAGATTTGGATGGTTACATGTGATCCGAGGATGTCTTCTCTTCGAGCTGTGATGGATAGCTAGTATTCTTATATTGTGTTGTGGTATTGTACTCATATTGTATTTGCTCTTATATTCGAGTTGGTAGTGGATTTGTTTTCATCCAACTATCATCCTTAGATACTTCTTATTGAGATCTAGTTTCATAGATACTGGTTATTTATTTCTATATGATTTTGGTGGATGAGATTTAAATTTTACCCTGTGACTTGTATTACATTTTATACCACTTGTGGATTTTATATTCATATTACAGCGTATGTATGGATTTGGTTTCCATATATTGGAGTTGCCATATCCATGCGGCTGGCATGCTTACGTGTCCTAGTCCTACGTATTTTTGGGACTGGGGCGTGACATGTTTTTGTGGTGGCCCATGCAGGTCGAGAGCATATTATCTCGGTTACGTTACTGTACCGAACAAGCCTGCACCTAGGACTAGAGTATAGGATCTCATCCATAATTGACTGTGATTCATCTCCTCCTATCTGTTCTATTTTGAACAATTATATCCTGCTTGATTCATGTGCTTCCCTAATAGTTCCTTGAGTATAGTCTTCTGCTAGAATATAGGAACCCCTGTTATTAGGATGATAATTAGAGTAGCACACCTATTAAGAATACAACGAGAATATAGACACACCACTAAGTTTAGAATATCTAGTGAACCTAGAATTCCTTATCTTTAGATTATTATACCATTACCCCTTGATGTATTAAGAAGACTTGAGAGTAGTATAGACACTACTAGAGTTAGTTAGAAGTTTTACCATAATGTTTGACACCTAGTATCACATAGTCTTTTGACCTATTAATTAAAGTGTAACCGAATGATATTTATCGCATGCTAGCAAAAGACGACAGTGTTTATTCAGACCATAGAATTTAGAGGTCCTTGCCTTATTTGGTCGACTAGCGACTTAGATAAGGAGGTTGTATGATAACTGTAGAGATTGTATAGTTTTTTATTATTCTTGCTTATGTTATTTTTGCTTTTGCGAACTTGAATTATTTTGTAACTTCTCACATCATAATCCAGCTTTATATTTTCTGTGCTACCTTGAATTATGCTGCTATTATAGCCTAGTTTTTGCAAGCTTAATCTTATATCGAGCTTGTTCATGACATATGTGTTATTGGGGCCTGATCAACCACACTAATACAAATTGTCTAATCAGAATCAGTGTATTATGGTCTAGCTAGCCATAATGCGCTTGATTCGCCCTTCGCAATAGTATTTTACGTGGATTGAGATGCATAGTGGACCAGTAGACAAATATACTTACCCTCTAGATACGGCAAAGCATATCATATCAAGTACATAACTGCACCGATGTGAGCATGCGAATAGGAAATTACCAAATTAAGATTTCAATCCACAACTGTCTTGACAATTTCCATTTGAATTCTTTAAACGCTTTGATTCCTATACTTCCATTCTATTACCCCTCCTTGAACTCTTTTCCGTTGCTTTCCGTCTTTCCTTGTTTCGGAAAGACGAAATCTCGTGCTTAGATATAAGTGATACACGGATAGTACAAAATATACCCCATAGGCCAATCACATTATTTGGTGACTATCTTTCATAATTGATTAAGGGCATATCACATATGATATAGTTGGTGTTAAAGTTTTGAGGATTGAATGACATGAGAAAATAAATTGAGGAATATTTTTCTTAAGTGTAAGAGCCTTATGTGATAGATGGGTAAATTCTAAGTTGGGTAGAAATTGCATTATTAAACTTGAGGAGAATTCTTTTAGATTGTGATCAAGTAGGATTAGATTGAGAGATTAAGTCCTTTTAAATGTGAAGAATTTTAAAAGAAGGATTAAGATAATGAGGATTTAATAAATTTTAACAATCTTGATATTGAGGACCCAATATTTATACTTTGAGCACATAATTTAAATTTTGAATATTGAAGGATGAATCATCGATTTAAATTTTTAGGATAAATATAGAATTTTAGACTTGAACAACTGGTGAATTAGATTTAAATTTTACAATTTGATGATTTGAATTAAAAGTTTAATTTTGATTGTTAGGTCACCTATTTGAAATATTGAGGATGTAAATTGAGTTTAAATATTTGAAGAGTACAAAATTCTTAATCTGAGAATAGGAATAAGATTTGATTAGAATTATTTATTGTTCAAAGTCTAGAGGAGATTATGATAGTTGGAAATGGTGATATAAATTTTGATGTGGGATGTCATATAGACTTGAGTTTGAATTTTGATTTAAACAGTGGTTATCTTAATTTTGAAGTGATCACGATAGATTTGAATAGATTTTATTATTTAAATTTTTGGAAGAGATTGCGATTGACGTACCTTATGTATGAATGTGAAGGATTTAACAAATTATGCCTTATTTTAATTTCGAGGACGAAATTGTTTTAAGTTGGGTAGATTGTAAACTCTCTCACCCAAAATAGGTATTTTGTGTGTATTTTATATTATTATATTTATTATAGTTTATTTTAAATATTGATTTTTTTAGAGTATTCTCTTAGTTAATTAGAAAATAAATTTTATGATATATTTACTTATACAAATATTTATTTAGAATCATTTTTAGGCTATTTTAGATTTTTAGAGATTTCTCTAGAATTTTTTGGGTAATTAAAACATAGAAAACGTAAAGTTTTAGGACTTTCATGATTTACTATGAGACTATACTTGCATATTGTTCCTACCAAATATTTATTTTAGTTTAAAATATTTAATTATATTTTTCTATAATTTATTTAGAATTTTAAAAAATTTATTTAGATTTTTAAAATTATTGAGGATTTATTTGGATATATATAGTCTTAATATTAGATAGATGCTAATTTAGTGTTAATAGATATTAATAAGATTTTATAAATTATTTGTATTATCTTTAATTATATTTAAGATTATAAATTATTGAGATAAATTCAAACTCTATTTTAAATTAATTCAAATCCTGAACCTACTAGGAAAGCAACCTCATGCATATCATATCCTTATTTAAATTTATCATAATCCTATTCAAATTAACCAATCCTAGTCGTATTTAATTAAGTAGTGTCCACCATTATAAATACCTCATCCTTCATATTTTTTTCCCCAAATTTCTCTATTTTTCGTCAAAAAAAGTCAAAATTTGTCATAAATTCAGCATCATTTTCTACTAGTTATGACGAATTAAAAGGACGATATCTCCTAGCTCCGAACTCCAAACGAGGCCTAGTTTTTTTTGTTAGAACGATATTGAGGTTAGCTTTCTGATTATATAAATTTTTTATGAAATTATGAGTATTAAATTCTGGAAAATTCGTAGAGCACAGCATATCCAAAAATAGACGTGTTTCGATATTTTCACGATTTTGGGAGAACCAGGAATCAGAATCATGAACCGTTTAAAGTTTCGGAAAGCTAATGTCAAGATCATCGACATATATTTTTTCCATAATTTATTTCGAATTATTTACAAACTATTAATTCTGTAGAACTTCTAGGTTAAAATTTAACCATCGGTGCACAATACAAAATTTGTATGTGCCATAATTACCAAACGAATTTGAATTCGGACGAGCCGTAAATTCTAGTATGTTTTTGATGCTGAAATCTATAGGAAATTATACATAAAAGTCAAGTTTGTATCGGTTGACTTTTTTGGTCAACAGATCGCCTCGATTTGCGTGCCATGAGTCTCGAGTTGTTAAAATTCAATTTTTTTGGACAAAATTTAGGAATTAACATAAAAATCAGAATAATAAGATTAAAATAAGATTTTAGAGTAATTATTCCAGAATTAAATAAATTAAAATAAATTATCTTTTGACGTGATAAATTTGTAATACATAGGCTATTTGGACTGTGACTTGGACTCTGATTCATACCAGCAGCAGGACCCCAGGCAAGATACCTTGCCAAATTGTTTACAGTACTTTGCATGCTATTTATATTTCTATTTATTTATTGCATTCTGTATATTTCTTGCATGTGTAGTTTTCTTTCAGTCATTACTATGTATTAGATATGTTGACACACACATGGCACTTAGTATCATAGAGGACAATTATTAGGCGTATGGGCTTTTAACCACTCTGGTAATACCGTAGTCACTAGCACGCACTATAGTGGGTCGTGTCCGATGGTCGCTACCCCCGCGGTATGTCGATTGATGGAGTCCGAGGGTCGCTACCCCCGCGATATGTCGGCTGATGATGTCCACTGACGAGCGTGAGGTTGTGAGGATTAGATCCAGTAGCCTACCCTTGCCCATACGTCAAAAAGTTGTCCTCATTTGCATTCATATAGATTGTCTTGTACAGCGTACTTATTTATTTTTAAACCATATGCATGTTTACTGTATTTAAATTGGCTCGTATTTTCTGTGTCTTGTTACGTCCCTCTGAGGACCTGGTCCGCTGCCAGGTGTATCTTTTCTTGAGTATTTATAGGAGCGCAGATTTGGATGGTTACATGTGATCCGAGGATGTCTTCTCTTCGAGCTGTGATGGATAGCTGGTATTCTTATATTGTGTTGTGGTATTGTACTCATATTGTATTTGCTCTTATATTCGAGTTGGTAGTGGATTTGTTTTCATCCAACTATCATCCTTAGATACTTCTTATTGAGATCTAGTTTCATAGATACTGGTTATTTATTTCTATATGATTTTGGTGGATGAGATTTAGATTTTATCCTGTGACTTGTATTACATTTTATACCACTTGTGGATTTTATATTCATATTACAGCGTACGTATGGATTTGGTTTCCATATATTGGAGTTGCCATATCCATGCGGCTGGCATGCTTACGTGTCCTAGTCCTACGTATTTTTAGGACTGGGGCGTGACAAGGTCGGCCAAGTACGGCGGTCGGGCGTGCTACGGTGGCGGAGTGGTTGGAGCTCGGGTGGTCTGGTTAGCTCGGGGGAGGTGAGGGCTGTAGGTGAGGATGGATGTGCTGGCGGTGGCTGTAGGCGTCGAGGTGGCGGGTGGTGGTGGCTGGAGGTAGGGGAAAGGTCCCGGAGGGGGTAGGGTTGTCGCGGGGGTCGCCGGAGACGGGGGCTGGCCGGAAGAGGGCGGCGGGTAGCTCGGGTAGGGGTTGAGCTGTGTGTGTGGGGTTTAGAAAAATAGGTTTTTGTGTTATGTTTTCTAGGTTTGTCTGCCATTTAATATGATGTAAGGAGCCCTATATGTAGGAGAGAGAGTGGGGGGGCTGCCTTAGGATTAGGGCCGGCTGTGTGTTATTTTTGGGGAGTTGGGGAGGCTTCATCATGATGAGGGGAGGGCTAGGATTTAGGGGTTCAAAATGTAGGGTGGAGATATGTCCCAAAAAAGTAATGTAGGTACATAAAAATGGGAGAGAAAATACATTGTGATCGGTCAAGGATGTAGGTTCCTTTCTTCATGTGGTTGGACCAATGAGAGGGGGGCACCTTACTGCAAATTTGCACAAAGGCCTCTGTACCATTTAGAATTTTCACAAATTCTGGAATTGGGGATTTGACGTGACAAAACACCATGTTTGGTATTTTGTATTTGGCTAGAATGGTGTATGGTATTTTGTATGAGGCTTGTGGGTGTGTGTGTGGATTTGGGTTGGAGTTAAGTCTAATTTAAGTGAGGTTAGGTCACTACATTAATTAATTTATAATTAATGCACCGGGTGTCTCTAAATTAATTTAATAAATACAGGGGGGTCTAAATTAAGTGGCACAAGCGTTATTGGCGTGGTAGGCTTAGAGTATAATAATGTCATGATCGGGGTTGGTCAAAACGGGTTTAGGTTGGGTCTCAATTTCGATTGGAACGGACAACGAACGTAAATACGCAATTTATTTAATTTACGTACGGACGTTTGTAACGACTTTTGTGCGACTAAAATCAGACACAAAAATCAGTATCCGGGGGTTGTACAAGGGTCATTATGGTAGGTTAGTATGTCTAGGCCAAGTGTATAGAATTTGTTTCAGGGTAACAGCTAGTGTAGGGTCCTAAATACCGGGACAACGGTAAGGCGTCCTAAGTAATAAAATCACTGCACAAATAAATAATATTATGCATAAAAATTCTAATTAGTACCAAAATAACCCTAATCATGCTATCTAAGTTAATTAAAATAAATTTTTGGTCGAGGGGGTTTACAGTATATATTGGTATATAGGATTAAGTGTATATATGTGTGTATTAGTGTTTACTTATATATATGTATATATGTGTTTGTGTTTTTGTGTGTGAGAGTGTAGGTATATGTATATCTAGGTAAAGGTAGTTGTGTTTGTATATACATATATAGAGTTTGATATAGAGAGAATATATATATAGATAGAGAGCTACTATATATATACATAGAGGTTAGTGTTGTGTTAGTATTTGTGCTTGTGTTTGTGTGTTTGGGTGTGTGCATTGTGTGTGCATGAGTGTGTGAGAGGGGTGCTTGTGCAAGTGGCATTGAGTAGTGAGTGAGGGAGAGCTGGCCAGTGCAGCTCGGGTTGGGAGGAACTGCAAGTAGCAGCAGCTCGTACATCTTGAGTTGCTCAACAGGTATTAGGGAGTATCCAGTTCAATAATTGGTTCAGCACAGTTTCAACATGGATGAGGGCTCAGGCAAGAGAGGCAGTGACAGCAAGAAGAGAGGAAAAGTGCCTGTACAGTCCCCCACAGCAACTAGTTCAGCAAGGGGGGTGTCACAACCTGTACCCGATGTAAGGATGCAAGTCGGGAGCAACGTCCAGCCTATGCCGCAGAATCGGCGGTAGAACGCTGTTTTGGTAATCTATCTAGCGATATAATGAACTACCAATAATAACAATATACTCAATCACAGATCTAAGATGGAAACGAGTACGAATATGATAAAGAATAGAATAGTCACATACAACTCATGAGTCTAAAATAATAACATCATTGAGTCTGAAAGAATACTAACAAATAAGCTGGAGGCAAATCCAGTACAAAAGAATACTAAGAAGCTACTAAACTCGGGTCATCTGTCTCAGTTGGGATAAGTCCCTCCCGAGCCAGGGTCTCTGACTCTAAACCCACAATATACTGAGGTCCATAATGTGTAGGGTACCACTCCTTAGTGTCATCTGGAAAAAATATATCCAGTCAAGAAAGGAGCAGAGTACATCTCTCACAACAATTTTAATCAATTATAAAAACTATGTAACAGTAAATAGATGTGAATATACAAGATGCACAATAGATACAAGAGATACACAATAAGGAAATACTAGAATAAATTCAATAATGAACAATATGTCAATGAACAAGAATACTAATGACTAAGTGATAGAGTACTAGCTTTAACATGTGATCGGCTTGAAAACTTGTACAGGAATAATGGCCTGGTTAGTCATACGTGCGGTGTATGACCAACACTCACAGGAAAATAATACTTGCACAGGAAGGTATGATCACATATTTACACTAAAATACTCCCCAACCCCGACTGGTATAGTAGATCCAACCATGGTATGCTATGGCACGGGATTCTCTAGGAAGGTAGCAAATCTTCCCGAGAATCAGTATCTGTACATGCACAAGATAATCAATAAAATAAGACTTGCATAAGATACACCATATACAAGGAATAACATCTTATGACGAGATCTGGATATACCAATCCGTGTAACCACCGTGTCAAGAAACATGGATATGTACACTAAATACAATGAACATAGAGGATATCATAAATGAAAAACTATCAGAGAATGTACTCGCGTGAAGTCCAAAGAATAGTCTCACAAATGTCTGATACGGTGCCTCGAAGACCTAGATATGGAATACAATATCAATACAATGTTTCGGAAAGAAAATAAGTTCAACTAATCAACTTCTAGGTCAACAAGCCATTTCTAAGTCAAAAAGTTAAACCGGGTCAACTCTAAGTCAAATCGGTTAAACTATGGTCAAACTATGGTCAACTATGTCAAACTACCTATTTTTAGGTTGCATGAGTCTATCTCAAGGATGTTGGGTTCAAATATTAAGAATTTAGGTCATACTAGCTACATCTTAGGATACAAGGATACCGTTTCTCAGGATACGTAAAACAAAGGATAAAACTTTTCATATACATATATCAAACAATATTAAATATATAAATCCTAATTATCAAAAGTTATGTGGATACCTTGGTTTCGAACCAACTTGGTATCGCATAACTAAACCTCAATCTTGATACCCAAACCCAATACCTTGGATATCCCCAAATACCTTGGTACTTACCTTGGTATCTCAAGGTAAATGCCACACTACATATATATACTAACTACGTATAATAATTATATGCTAACAACTAATAAATATAGTATACTACAGTATAATAATAATTAGGAACTATATACATATATACTAATACCATATATATACATATATATATATCTAATATAATTAAATACATAATATATATAATATCGCAGATCTGTCGCTAAAGACCCTTGCTGCCGTTGCTAAAACCTTTGATACGCTGCTGATACCGCTGCTGTTACTGCTGCTATCGCGATATTTTCCTGCTGCTGTCACTGTTGCTAAACTACTTTTGCTATTGCTGCTCAGGCTGCTATTGCGATTTTCGCTGCTGTCGCAAATGCTGCTGCGGCTGCTGTGTTATGTTGCTGCTGCTGCTGTTATCGTGACACTGAACTGTCACTATAGCTGCTGTTGCGATTTCCATTCTCTTATATATATAACATAATATATATATAATATATAACACATAATATATATACTAATATATATAACTCTTAATATATAACTATGTATACACACATACACCTCCACATACATATATATGTACACAATAAATACATATAACAATATAGTAACATATATATATATATATATATAACAACATATATATATATATATATATATATATATATATATATATATATATATATATATATATATATATATATATATATATATATATATATATATACTATAATATTTAAATAGCTCTTACATATGTAGAAGAATAGCTACATAAATATATATACACATAGGTAAAATAGATACATAGATCTATGAAACACTAATACATAAATATATATAACAACAATATATATATATATATACATACATATAATTACATATTACAATGACTAAGAACAATAGAGGAATAGATCTAGAAATAAATTGCACAAACACATGGAGCGTATCACACCCGTATCCCACTAGATATAGGATACGTTTGCGACACGAGTCCACCACACATCCAAACGTACCCCGAAGGACACGAACAAGTATAATATGTTATTTATGAACAATACGAAGAGTCAAACACAAATCTAAGTATTCGTGTCAAAATGTGACATGCACAAAGTCCCGTGTCGGAGGAAAACCCCCCAAATTAACACGTATCACCAAATTATTGGGATACGACCTACACGTACCCAATTATAGATACGACACTAGCCCTAAACATACAAGCACATACCAAATTGATCTATAGGACCAATTGACACACACAACAAATGTCAATCTTGGAATTCCCCCAAAATTGACACAAAAAGTACCATAACTTTCTCAATAGGCGTCCTATAAACACAAAACCAAATCCTATGGGTAGCCTATGCATATGAGTTAATTTTTTATGGTTAAATCTCAAATTTAGAACCTAAATTAAGGGGAAAAACTGAATTATACCTATTGGAAGATGGATTCCCAATGAAACCCCCAAATGAAACCCCCAAATGTGATAAAATGACCTCCAACTTGTAGATCCTTGCTCCTCTTTGTAGATCCTTGCTTTCTCCTTCTAGATTCTTGCTCCACTAGTATCCAATGGTGATTTGGGAAGGAATTGGGATGAAATTTGGTAAGAAAATAATGTGGAATGAAGGAATTTAGCTGAGGAAAATTCTAAATCTAGTTTTCAAATAAAAAGAGGAGAGAGAAACTTTTTCCCTCTTTTATATAGGCCGGCCCCCTCTACCCCTTCCTCAAGCTACTATGTAATGTCCATTATACCCCTTGGGGCCTCTCATGAGGAAATAATTAAGGAGGGAAGCTTCTAGTCTAATGATTTAATTAAATTAATCATCCTCCTAATCAATGGACTTTCTAATGGGCTCAATTCTAACAATTAATACATATTGGTCTATGAGTCTAAACTAAACTAGTTAAGTCTACTAACACAAGTCCAAAATAAATAACTAACATCTAACAATAATTAAATAATATAATAAATAATTATTTAACATGCATAATATTTAATTAATATGAAATGACTAAAATACCTTTTCCAAGAAAATGTGGTAGTGATAACTCTACCCTCCTTAAAATAATTTTGTCCTCGAAATTCAAAGACGAAAACTACCCCCAGAAAATAACAGAATATAATAATGAACAATACAACTATGAAAGAACATACCTCAAGGCATAAACAAATATGAATAACGCTCTCGCATTTCATCCTCTCTCTCCCAGGTAGACTCCTCTGGAGAGTGATGCCTCCATGCGACGCGTACCAAAGGAATAGTCTGGATCCTTAGCACCTTCTCTCTCTGATCTAAAATCTTAACTGGCTACTCTGGATAGCTAAGAGTAGGGTCCACCTCTATCTCCGAGTGGTCCAATACATGACTAGGATCTGCCATGTACCGTCTCAACAGCGATACATGAAATGCGTTGTGTACTTCTTCCAATGCAGGTGGCAAGTCTAGTCTATACGCAACTGCACCGACCCTCTCTAGAATAGTAAAAGGTCCGATGAATCGCGGACTAAACTTCCCGCCTCCACCGAAGCGAATCGTGCCTCGTGTCGGAGAAATCCTCAGAAATACCAAACCACCCACCTAGAATAAAACACAACCTTAAGAAATTAATTTATAACAAACAACCAATAACAAGCACAAAACAAAAATCTAAAACTATACCTCGAACTCCAAAGGTCTTCGGTGGCTATCGGCCCAATGCCGCTGTCTGTCTTGCGCCACTCGAAGTCTGTCTCTAATCAACTGAACCTTCTCCGCTGCATCTACAACCATCTCTGGCCTAAGCAAAACTCCCTCTCCAACATCGTCCCATGACAAAGGAGTACGACATCTCCGACCGTACAGAGCTTCAAAATATGATATCTCTATACTAGCCTGGTAGCTATTGTTGTAAGCAAATTCTACCAAATGGATATGGTCCTCCCAAGAACCTCCAAAATCTAGTACACAAGTGCGCAACATATCCTCGAGAGTCTATGTTAGTTTAGTATACTTGTTATATATACTAACTGTTAGTGGTTTGTAGTATAGTTAGAATGATTAGTATATAGTAACTATATATATATATATATATATATATATATATGTAGGTAAGTTAGCTAAGTAACTATATATACTAGTAGGTATTATGTATATAGTTAGATAGATATGTGTATTGTTAGGTAATATATGTAGTTTAGTATACTTGTTAGTAAATAGTTAGCTTAGTTAGTTAAGGTAATGGTTTAATTAGTCTAAGTGATTAATATATAGTTAGCTACATACATGTATCTATGTATATTAGTATAGGTAATATATGTTAGATGGTTAGTAGTATTGAAATAGGTAATAGCTATGTATAGCATATAGTCTAGTATTTTGTGTATTAGCTATATTCATGAGGGTTTGAATTACCTTGGGATACCAAGGTAATATCAAGGTATTGGGTCGATACCCAACGTATTGAGTTTGGGTATCGAGATATGTGCGATACGTATTGGTGCAAGGCCAAGGTATCCTAAATTCATTGTTTTGTATAGATACTATATATATTGACTTGTATATATACATAAACTACTATTTTCATATTTAAAACTTGCGTATCTTAGGATACGGCTTATTGTGTGTTTAATAGTTTTATAGATTAGTTAGTATAGCTTAGTTTCATAGTGTATTGACTTAGTGACTTAGTGTTAGACTCTTGCAACCTAGATTTCATTGGTTTGACTTAGAAATGGTTTATTGACCTAGAATTGCATCAACTTAATTGATTTTATTCTTGAACCTTGTATTAATGCAACATACCATATATAGGTCTGTGTGACATCAGTTTGGGCATCGAGAGACACACATTGTTCAGGACTTTAGGCGAGTACATTCTCTGATAGTTTCCTTTATTTGATATCTACTATGATTCTGGTTTATAGCATTGTTTTACCTGATTCCTCGACACTTGGATACATGGATTAGTATTACATGGATTCACTTTCTTGTGACACATATATTATACTTGTCTAGCCTCTACTTCAGGACTCATTATTGGCATCAAATCAGGACTCACCTACTGGAATTACCTATTTTATTTGGCTGGACTCATATTTGAATTGCGTGTCAGAATTAGATTCATTTATACTAGTCGGGGCAGGGAAATACTCGAGTAGACATGTAAATATTTCCCAAAACTGGAATCACCTCCTCTGGTCTAATCTAGAATGATAGCAGCTGCACACTAAGTGTACAGTGAGTCGTACTTACCCCTAGCCGTTTATATGTCGAAGGCGGTATTTCAAAATACACTAGTTAGTGCTCTCTTGTTGGATTCACCAGATACTTGCTGGACACACATCTTATTTATCTAGTTCATTTCTTATTTATTCACAATCTTATTACAGTATTTCTTGATTCACCATGCTTAACTTTCTTGCTTCTTAAATTAACTATGACTATATTTTATTCTCTGATTTATTTTTTTCCTTGCTCACCATGTATTACTTATTATAATTGTTTTATAGTCTTTGACAATTAATTGAAATTGCTAGCAGAGGTATACTTCGCTCCAAGCCTGACTGGATATATTTTTCCAGATGATTGGCTTATAGGGCAGTGTCCCATATTCTACGGGCTGCAAGATGGCGTACCTATAGAGGATACTCCTATAGACCAGGAGGACTTAGTTGCAGAGCCCGAGGAGGTCTAGTTTATTTGTGTTGGATCGTATTAGACTATTATATTGTTGAGATTTATAGTTTCTATTATTATTTCAGATTGTGGATTGTATTCTTATTCTTTCCTTCGCATTCCATTCGTGCATTATCTTCCTTAGTTTATTTTGTGATTGGGAATAGTCATATTTGTGAGATACCATATTGCTTCTCCATTTGGAGTTGAGATGATTGACAAGTACCATATTATATTGTTGAGATGTTAGATAGTTAGAAATAACCCAGACAGTGTTCTACCACCAATTCTGCGGGGTAGGCTAGGCGTAACCACGTACTCGTGCCCGAATATCCGGGTACGGGTCGTATATATATATATATATATATATATATATATATATATATACTAGTATCATATACCTTAGCCTATTTACCTATTACCCTACTATTAGCTTGACCAATATCTAATACCTTGCCCCGTATAGAAATATCTTACCCCGTATTCAAGATATTATCCTAAACTAGTCACAATACCTCAGTATTAACTAGGATACCTCACTCCCTGCTTACCTCACTTATCCTACTCATTGATACTTGAGTACCAGGGTACCATACTACTTTATGGATACCAAGGTATTCCTACTACCTCACACTCATACTTATACTTGCACATTAACTCTTGGATAACCATGTATTCATGATACTCAAGTATCACTTGGTACCACATATGAACAACACATGATACCAAGGTATAACAACTCATGGATTTCCCAAGTATCCTATGGTACTATCCCTCACCCAACACACTACTCATTCACTAAGATCTATCAATACCTTGACACTCTAATACCCCTCACTCAACCTTGGCACTTGATATCTTGATATCAAGATACCACTTAACTATGTATACACTCTAGAATATATTCTCACTAATGCACACTTGACAGTAATACTAACACACTCAAATACCCCTCTCTAACACACACTAACCCTACACATACACTAGTACACAATTATGCTTCACTAACTTCTAACAGCTGCTACTGCTACTGCTTATGCTGCTGTTTATGCTGCTGCTGCTGCTGTAGCTATAAGTTGTTGCTATAAGATGCTGATGCTGCTGCTGCTGAAAAGCAGCTGAAAAGTACTGAAAAGCACTGAAAAGTAGCTGAAAAGCTGCTGAATGGAGCAAAAGAGTTCCCTCCTTGCATTCTATACACACACACTCCCCAAAACTACACCAAGCATGTCACGCCCTAGTCCCAAAAATGCGTAGGACTAGGACACGTAAGCATACCAGCCGCATGGATATGACAACTCCAATATATGGAAACCATAACCCATACGTACGCTGTAATATGAATATCAAATCCACAAGTGGTATAAAATGTATCACAAGTCACAGGGTATAATCTAAATCTCATCCACAGAAAATCAAATATAAATAAATAACCAATATCTATGAAACTAGATCTCAATATAGGTATCTAAGGATGATGTTTGGATGGAAACAAATCCACTACCAACTCGAATATAAGAGCAAATACGAAATAAGTACAACACAATCAAACCCAATATAAGTATACCAGCTATCGATCACGGCTCGAAGAGAAGACATCCACGAAGCATATACAACCATCCAAATATGCGCTCCTGCCAATACTCAAGAACAAGTACACCTGGCAGCGGACCAGGTCCTCAGAGGGACATAACAAGATAAATACATGCCAATAAAGTACTGAAATAAATATCCAATGGGGTCGCCTAACCATCTAAGTGAATGCAGTTAAGAACAACTTTTCCCACAAGTGAGCTATCTGGCTGAAAACTAGGATTTGGCATGGTTCTCTATTGGAGATCCAGGGGCCTACAAAGGCACGACAACTTTCGAACGCCGGAGGCCCGCTTGATAATAATATAATATATAGTGGTCATCACCGCCCGTATCTCCAGCGGAGAATCCGGCCGCACAATAGAAAAAGTGCAAAGGAGCTCAAATGCGGTACTTGTTGTTCTCCCCACCCCATGCTCTAAGCATGTCACATCCATGACACAATAATACCTCTAATAACTACCAAGTCTACTAGCATGCAAAGTTTCTAACGGTAGTTATTCCTAACGCACGGCCCATACGTACAGGAGGCCAGACCTGTCACGCAGTCCGTGATCTACATGAGACTCACACTCGTGTAACAACTGTGTCACGGCCAATGAACCTAATGATGCTACATGATAATGGGGTAGTCTCATGAACAAGGTCAATGCAATACATAAATAAAAATATATCGCGACGACACCGTCGCACGTATTTTATATTACAGTTAAATATATGAGCTAAAGACAGAAAATAAAGATGCATGCAACATATGGAATATGAATAACAGTACAATGGCAAGGTATACTTGCCTGGCCAGAAGACTGCGATGTACCAATAACCTGCTCCAAAAGTTGCGCAGAATAAATCTAACATCCTATGTACATATGAATATAATACAATAAAATCATTAGTCATTACACTAGCACACACAACAATATTTATACTGGACTCAGGGTACACTAGGGGTGGCACTAGTCATCTAACACGGTCAATCATGCGTTGGATTACGCGGGTGTCGGGTCTTTAAGTACTGTACACAATAAGTCAGTCAACTAACACGGTCTCGTCAGTACGTCGGTGTACGCCAGGCAGACACCAACATTGTTTCTTAGGGTCAACAGGGTCAAGGGCAAATACGGGATAGTCCACGGTGTCCTAAGGTCATACAGTTTGAATACACCTACTCCTAATTATTATTTAATTACATATATATCTATTATAATAATAATACTATAACCAGCAATTTATTTACATAACTAATAGAATACATATATATTAAATATGTACATAAATATATACCATTTAATACTAAGCTAATGATTAACTTAATATACATATACTAGATTGAATCATGTCTGCGTACGCGTACGTGTATGAATGCGCGTTGGGTTCTTCGACTCAGGGTCCGACATCAGCTAACAGTGGTAACGAAATGCTACTGTCCTACTGGAACACACACAAACACACATAAAAGGGAAAGACAGACAGGTTCATACCTCGGGGTACATGTACGGGATCGACTGGACGTCGATGAAGAGAGGTTGACGACGATGAAGACGAGGGTGACAACTAAAATGACGATAATGGTGATGACGATGATTGGATGAGGATGAAGTGATGATGATGATGACGAGAATGATGGTGTTGATGAGGACGATGATGAGGATGGAGATGGCTACGATGATGGTTAGGGTGATGATGATAACGACGATGATGGGGGAATGATAGTGCTGAAGATGAATATGAATGGGGAGGTGACGATGAGGTGATGACGATGATGGAAGGATGGTGAGATGATGATGATGGTGAGGGTGATGGGATGACGACGACGCGATGATGATGAACCGAGATATTGGTAATGGTGTTAATAGCAATGGTGGTGGTGATGACAATGTATGGTGGTGATGTTTATGCTGATGATGGGTGTTGTTGGTGATACGATGATGATAATGATGATGATGATGACGACTAGGATGATGATGATGCATGGTGATGATGAGTTGTCGATGATGGGTTGACGAGTAAGTGATGATGATACAACGACGTTGATAATGGCGACGATGACTGGAGGATGAGATATTGATAATTGAGATAGGGTGTTAAGGAGATGATGATGGCGTGGAGGTGGAGGTGGAGGTGTTAATGAGGTATTGATGGTTATGTGTTGATATGGTGATGGGGTGGTGAAGATGCCCGGCCAGGGGAGAAAGTCCGGCCAGGGTGGTCCGGTCAGGGAGGGGCTGTGGCCGAGGAGCAGCGCGGGGAGGCGTCGAGGAGGAGGAGAGGCAGGGAGTGGGTGGTGAAGGGCATGGTGATGCTGCTCGATTCAGGTGGGGGAAGGAGGAGAGAATAGGGAGGAGAGGCGAGGTGCAGTGCAGCGGCACGGCGGAGGGATGGAGGTCCGGTGAGGACGAACGGGGAGGTGGTTGGCAGCGGCACAAGGAGGTTGGGATGGCCGGGCTTGGCTGCAGGGAAGTCGGGAATGCTGGAGATGGCTACGTCGAGTGAAGGAGGTGGATGCTATCGTACGGGGGAGTTCTGTGGCTCAGACGAGGTCGTGGGCTACGACGGATCTCCGATCGACGAAGGCGGTGGAAGGAGAGGCGGGGGTCGAGCTCCAGGCGAACGGGACTGGAGGAGAACGGAAAGAGGGTCGGATTGTCCGGTCGTGCAGGCGGGGGACTGCGGGCACGGTGGAGGGAAGAAGACGTCAATGAGACGGCAATGGTGGTGGTGATGTTGGTGTAGTCGGCTCGGGATCAGACCCGGTGGTCTCCGGCCAGTTCAGCGGTGATGGTGGATGTACAGCGAGGGGCAGTGGGAGAGAAGGAAGGAGAAGAAAACAGGGAGGAAGGCTACTCCGATGAGGAGGACCGGCCAGGGTCGGGTTGCTCCGGCGATGGGAAGTTGGAGGAGGAAGACAATGAATAGGAGTTGGGGAAGGGTCGGCTATGTAGGTTTAGAAAATAGGAAAAGAAAGGGAAAAATAAGAAAGATATTTATATATGCACATATAAGGGGGTTGACCTAGGAATAGTTTGACTGGTCAACCCCTCTTGGGTTGGGCCTTGGGCTCACATGAGGGTGATGGGCTAGAAATTATAATTATTTAATTGCAAGGGTTGGATTAAAATAGGAGGGCGATGTTGCGCGTTTGCACATCCAGAAAATTATGGGAAAAATCCATGTGAAGAAAAAATTGAGTTTCTTCATGAATTGTCCAATAGTGGGGACACCTCAGTGTATTTTTGCATAAAAGCCCCCAAAAAATTGGAAAATTGCGCAGAGACAGAAATTAGTTTTAATTAATTAAATCGAACGCGTACGATATTCTAGAATTAATTAGGAGTACATGGGATTAGATTTAGGCGGGGCACAAGTGTCAGGGCGTAGAGGGGACAGTGTAGAATATTAATAAAATTTGGTTTGCACAAAACGGTCAAGATTGTGTCTCCAATTTCGATTGGGACGCACAAGGGTACAAAATTGGAATTTATATCGAATTAAGAAATAACGTCCGTGACGTTTATTGTGCGACTAAAATGTAGCACCAGAGAGCTATATTATAAGTTGCACAAGGGTTAAAATAGTAGGTGGACATGTCTAGGATGAGATCGTGAAGTTTGTAGACAGGCAATGGCTAGTGAGGTACTCCAATTATCGAAGCAACGGTAAGGTGCGCTACGTGTCATAACTATTTAGTAATTAAATTAAATACCGTGTTCTAGTTCTAATTGGGTTCAAACTAGCCCTAATTTTACTATCTAAGCCAAGTAGCCCTAATTTTGGGTGAGGGGGTTTACAATCTACCCAACTTAAAATAATTTTGTCCTCAAAATTAAACTAGGGTAGGGTTTCTCTATCTAACCTCACTTGATTACAATCTAAAGAATTATCCTTAAGTCAACATTGCAATTTCTACCCAACTTAGAATTTACCTATCTATCCTCTAAGGTTGTACATCTAAGAAAGCTATGACCTAAATTATTGAATCATGTTATTTAATCCTCAAAGTCTTTAACACCAAATATATCGTCGATGATATTCCCTTAATCATTTATAAAAGATAGTCACCAATGCGACTGGCCTGTGGGGTATATCTAGTACTATCTATATATCAAACTTATACCAAGCAAGATGTTTCGTCTTTCCGAGATAAGGAAAGACGAAGATCAATGATAAAGAGTTCAAGAGAGAGGTAATAGAATGCAAGTATGGGGATCAAGGCGCTTTAAAGAATTCAATTGGGAATTTGTCAAGGCAGTTATGGATTGAAGTCCTATTTTGGTGGTTCCTATTCACATGCTTATATCAGTACGGTTGTGTAACGGATCCGATGTGCTCAGATATATCTAGAGGGCGAGTACATTCGTCTACTAATTACTATATATCTCAATCCACGTAAAATAGTTATGTGAACGGCGAATCGAGCGCACTATGGTCGATCAGACCGTAGTACACTGATTCTGAAATGTATTAGTGTGTGCACCCAATAATACATATGTAGTGAACAACCTTGATAAAGAATAATCTTACAAAACTAGGCTATAATAGCAGCATAAGTTAAGATAGTACAACAACTATAACTACGCTGGATTATGATAAAAGAAGGTGCAAATTAATTCAAGTTCACCAAACAAAAACAACATAAGCAACAATAATAAAAAAGAACTCTGCAATCTCTACAGTTATCATATAACCTCCTTGTCTATGTCGCTAGTCGACCAAATGTGGGCAAGGACTTCTAACTTCTATTGTCTGAATAAACACTGTCGTCTTATGCTATCATACAATTAATGTCATTCAGTTATACTACCTCGATGGGTCAAGTGGACTATGTGATACTAAGTTGTGAGGCATACTATCCAACTTAAAACAATTAAACTAATACTGTGACAGTCTTAAGAGAATCCTACAAAATAATCTTGCACATGTAAATAAAATAGAAACTCTCATTAGGGTATATGAGGGAAGATCTTGGTACTTATTAGGGTCACCTATTGCGTTATATAGGTAAGGGTCACCTTAAGTCTTAATTATAGTGCTCATAGAATATGTGTCAATAGCGAGAATAGAAGAGTTACTAGCCGTTAAGGGGAAAGGGATCTAACCTGTATCGAGGTGGGGTATATGCTACACAATTTAAAACTAAGGGATAACCATAAAATTATAATCTAGATGAATACTCAACTATTAAGTTCTAACTACAAGGCACGTAATTCAAAATTCAAGATCGCAACTATCGCTTTAGCAAACCATTTGTCCTATCATAGAATACAATCACTTGGTCTATAATCAGAAGCGTCATATTGGCATGAATTGAAAGATGAAGAAATGAAGGGGATAATTCATTCGTCGCACAATTAGCGAACGTTAAGGTTGCAGGGGAATAACATATAAAATTAAAATAGGGGGCTCTAGATAGCATCATGGTTTTCTAAAGGGGAGTGGGGTGCTAGTTGCTATGTTTGAGGCATAATTAAGGAAAGGGTTAATTACATTCCTCCAGGCTTCCTAGGGTATTGCCTACTAATAATAAGGCAATGATCTAAGTTTGTAGTTCCCCAATACTTATCTAACTGTGTAGGTTAGGTTCAGTCCTAATGTTCAATATTGGTTCACCATTGGTCCCTCAATACTAGGGTCAAACATTATGGTAAGACTTCTAACTATCTCTAGTAGTGTCTATACTACTCTCAAGTCTTTTTAATACATCAAGGGGTAATGGTATACCAATCTAAAGATAAGGAATTCTAGGGTTCATCAGATATTATAATCTTAGTGGTGTGTCTATATTCTTGTTGTATTTGTAATAGGTGTGCTACCCTAATTATCATCCTAATAACAGGGGTTCCTATATTCTAGCAGAAGTCTATACTCAAAGAACTACTAGGGAAGTACAGGAACCAAGCAGGATATAATTATTCAAATAGAAAAAATAGGAGAAAGATGAATCATAGTCAATTGTAGATGAGATCCTATACTCTAGTCCTAGGTGCAGGCTTGTCCGGTACAGTAACATAACCGAGACAATATGCTCTCGACCTGCATGGGCCACCACAAAAACATGTCACGCCCCAGTCCCAAAAATGCGTAGGACTAGGACACGTAAGCATGCCAGCCGCATGGATATGACAACTCCAATATATGGAAACCATAACCCATACGTACGATGTAATATGAATATCAAATCCACAAGTGGTATAAAATGTATCACAAGTCATAGGGTATAATCTAAATCTCATCCACAGAAAATCAAATATAAATAAATAACCAATATCTATGAAACTAGATCTCAATATAGGTATCTAAGGATGATGGTTGGATGGAAACAAATCCACTACCAACTCGAATATAAGAGAAAATACGAAATAAGTACAACACAATCAAACCCAATATAAGTATACCAGCTATCGATCACGGCTCGAAGAGAAGACATCCACGAAGCATATACAACCATCCAAATCTGCGCTCCTGCCAATACTCAAGAACAGGTACACCTGGCAGCGGACCAGGTCCTCAGAGGGACATAACAAGATACTTAAACACATGCCAATAAAGTACTGAAATAAATATCCAATGGGGTCGCCTAACCATCTAAGTGAATGCAGTTAAGAACAACTTTCCCCACAAGTGAGCTATCTGGCTGAAAACTGGGATTTGGCATGGTTCTCTATTGGAGATCCAGGGGCCTACAAAGGCACGACGACTTTCGAACGTCGAAGGCCTGCCTAGTAATAATATAATATATAGTGGTCATCATCGTCCGTATCTCCAGCGGAGAATCCGGCCCACAATAGAAAAAGTGCAAAGGAGCTCAAATGCGGTACTTGTTGTTCTCCCCACCCCATGCTCTAAGCATGTCACATCCATGACACAATAACACCTCTAATAACTGCCAAGTCTACTAGCATGCAAAGTTTCTAACGGCAGTTATTCCTAACATACGGCCCATACGTACAGGAGGCCAGACCAGTCACGCAGTCCGTGATCTACATGAGACTCACACTCGTGTAACAACTGTGTCACGGCCAATGAACCTAATGATGCTACATGATAATGGGGTAGTCTCATGAATAAGGTCAATGCAATACATAAATAAAAATACATCGCAACGACACCGTCGCTCGTATTTTATATTACAGTTAAATATATGAGCTAAAGACAGAAAATAAAGATGCATGCAACATATGGAATATGAATAACAGTACAATGGCAAGGTATACTTGCCTGGCCAGAAGACTGCAATGTACCAATAACCTGCTCCAAAAGTTGTGCAGAATAAATCCAACATCCTATGTACATATGAATATAATACAATAAAATCATTAGTCATTACACTAGCACACACACAATAATATTTATACTGGACTCAGGGTACACTAGGGGTGGCACTAGTCATCTAACACGGTCAATCATGCGTTGGATTACGCGGGTGTCGGGTCTTTAAGTACTGTACACAATAAGTCAGTCAACTAACACGGTCTCGTCAGTACGTCGGTGTACGCTAGGCAGACACCAACATTGTTTCTTAGGGTCAACAGGGTCAAGGGCAAATACGGGATAGTCCACGGTGTCCTAAGGTCGTACAGTTTGAATACACCTACTCCTAATTATTATTTAATTACATATATATCCATTATAATAATAATACTATAACCAGCAATTTATTTACATAACTAATGGAATATATATATATATATATTAAATATGTACATAAATATATACCAATTAATACTAAGCTAATGATTAACTTAATATACATATACTAGATTGAATCATGTCTGCGTACGCGTACGTGTATGAATGCGCGTTGGGTTCTCCGACTCAGGGTCCGACATCAGCTAACAGTGGTAACGAAATGCTACTGTCCTACTGGAACACACACAAACACACGTAAAAGGAAAAGACAGACAGGTTCGTACCTCGGGGTACATGCACGGGATCGACTGGACGTCGACGAAGAGAGGTTGACGACGATGAAGACGAGGGTGACAACTAAAACAACGATAATGGTGATGACGATGATGGGATGAGGATAAAGTGATGATGATGATGATGACGAGAACGATGGTGTTGGCGAGGACGATAACGAGGATGGAGATGGCTACGATGATGGTTAGGGTGATGATGATAACGACGATGATGGGGGAATGATAGTGCTGATGATGAATATGAATAGGGAGGTGACAATGAGGTGATGACGATGATGGGAGGATGGTGAGATGATGATGATGGTGAGGGTGAAGGGATGACGACGACGCGATGATGATGAACCAAGATGTTGGTAATGGTGTTAATAGCAATGGTGGTGGTGATGACAATGTATGGTGGTGATGTTTATGCTGATGATGGGTGTTGTTGGTGATACGATGATGATAATGACGATGATGATGATGACTAGGATGATGTGGATGATGATGATGCATGGTGATGATGAGTTGTCGATGATGGGTTGACGAGTAAGTGATGATGATACAACGACGTTGATAATGGCGACGATGACTGGAGGATGAGATATTGATAATTGAGATGGGGTGTTAAGGAGATGATGATGGCGTGGAGGTGGAGGTGGAGGTGTTAATGAGGTGTTGATGGTGATGTGTTGATATGGTGATGGGGTGGTGAAGATGCCCGGCCAGGGGAGGAAGTCCGGCCAGGGTGGTCCGGTCAGGGAGGGGCTGTGGCCGAGGAACAGCGCGGGGAGGCGTCGAGGAGGAGGAGAGGCAGGGAGTGGGTGGTGAAGGGCATGGTGATGCTGCTCGATTCAGGTGGGGGAAGGAGGAAAGAACATGGAGGAGAGCCAAGGTGCATTGCAGCGGCACGACGGAGGGATGGAGGTCCGGCGAGGACGAACGGGGAGGTGGTTGGCAGCGGCACAAGGAGGTTGGGATGGCCGGGCTTGGCTGCAGGGAAGTCGGGAATGCTGGAGATGGCTACGTCGAGTGAAGGAGGTGGATGCTATCGTGCGGGGGAGTTCTGTGGCTCAGACAAGGTCGTGGGCTCCGGTGGATCTCCGATCGACGAAGGCGGTGGAAGGAGAGGCGGGGTCGAGCTCCAGGCGAGCGGGACTGGAGGAGAACGGAAAGAGGGTCGGATTGTCCGATCGTGCAGGCGGGGGACTGCGGGCACGGTGGAGGGAAGAAGACGTCAACGAGACGACAATAGTGGTGGTGATGTTGGTGTAGTCGGCTCAGGATCAGACCCGATGGTCTCCGACCAGTTCAGCGGTGATGGTGGATGTACAGCGAGGGGCAGTGGGAGAGGAAGAAGGAGAAGAAAGCAGGGAGGAAGGCTACTCCGGTGAGGAGGACCGGCCAGGGTCGGGTTGCTCCGGCGATGGGAAGTTGGAGGAGGAAGACAATGAATAGGAGTTGGGGAAGGGTCGACTATGTAGGTTTAGAAAATAGGAAAAGAAAGGGAAAAATAAGGAAGATATTTATATATGCACATGTAAGGGGGTTGACCTAGGAATAGTTTGACTGGTCAACCCCTCTTGGGTTGGGCCTTGGGCTCACATGAGGGTGATGGGCTAGAAATTACAATTATTTAATTGCAAGGGTTGGATTAAAATAGGAGGGCGATGTTGCGCGTTTGCACATCCAGAAAATTATGAGAAAAATCCATGTGAAGGGAAAATTGAGTTTCTTCATGAATTGTCCAATGGTGGGGACACCTCAGTGCATTTTGCATAAAAGCCCCCCCAAAATTAGAAAATTGTGCAGAGACAGAAATTAGTTTTAATTAATTAAATCGAACGCGTACGATGTTCTAGAATTAATTAGGAGTATATGGGATTAGATTTAGGCGGGGCACAAGTGTCAGGACGTAGAGGGGACAGTGTAGAATATTAATAAAATTTGGTTTGCACAAAACGGTCAAGATTGTGTCCCCAATTTCGATTGGAACGCACAAGGGTACAAAATTGGAATTTATATCGAATTAAGAAATAACGTCCGCGAAGTTTATTGTGCGACTAAAATGTAGCACCAGAGAGCTATATTATAAGTTGCACAAGGGTTAGAATAGTAGGTGGACATGTCTAGGATGAGATCATAAAGTTTGTAGACAGGCAATGGCTAGTGAGGTACTCCAATTATCGAAGCAACGGTAAGGTGCGCTACGTGTCATAACTATTTAGTAATTAAATTAAATACCGTGTTCTAGTTCTAATTGGGTTCAAACTAGCCATAATTTTACTATCTAAGCCAAGTATCCCTAATTTTGGGTGAGCGGGTTTACAAAGCACACTCTCCTTAATCCTAACACAAACACACAAAAAAACATTACCAAACATCCTCATGATACCCACGTTCACACTTGTTACCAATTGGCAAACAACTAACATACACTAGTATCACACTATTCCATGGTGCACCACGATACTCTATTCCTACCCAACACCACCATGATACCAACCCAAAACCATAAGAAATACCTATATATATATATATATATATATATATATATATATATATATATATATATATATAATATAACATGAATATAGCTAGGATAGTTAAGTATAGTGCATGTAAAGAGGAATTACACCAAGAAACCCCAATAAAACCAAATTACCAAATCCACCTACATGTATCATGGCGTATCATGATACATATACTAAGTATCCAATTGTGGACACTAGAACACCATCACACACCATAATAGACATGTAGTTTCTCATTGGAACCAATGACAAATATTTTGTGGTCACAAATTCGTAGTTCCCCCAAATATCCTAGAAAATTCTATGTAACAACTAGAAATATGCACTCTACCACCTAATTCTCTACCTATGAAGTTGGATATCACTATAGGTAGGTTCCTATGGGTTCAAATTGGAATTATAACATAGAAATTAGTAGGAAAATAAATTTTACTTATTGGGAGTTAGATCCCAATGAACTCTATCAAAGTGGACACAATAAGGGTAAAATGGACATAACCCTCCTAGCTAGCTCCTCTCCAATGGTCCTCATTGTGCTCAAACCTCTAGGCCTCTATGGGGATGAGAATGAATGAGAATGGATTGGATTAGAATTTAGAGAAATTGGAAGTGGCTTGGGGAAGAAGAAGCTTGGGAAAGATGAAGAAATAAAAAGAAAATAAAATAAAATAGGAGGAGGAGAGAGAGAGAGTAGGCCATATATAGTAGGTGTGGTTGAGGGAAATCACAAGTTGTCATTCCACTCACTAATTAGTTTCTAGAATTGTCATGAATAGAATCTTTTTGGTTAGGTAGGAATCTAATTAGTTATATGAGGTATCTACCTCTTCTAGAAGGGAATATTCTATCCATAACAACTAACACTAATTATTTCTAATTAACTAGTATTATAACTAATACTAATGAATTCTAACTAACACTTAATTAACTATAACTATATAATTAGCAACCTATATTAAAATGATAAAAATATTCCTCCCCCAATTTTAGGTGGTTACAATACCTCACGTATTTGACTGTCTGATTCCTCTCCCAACCACATATTGAACGTTGGTATTCTAAACACATTGTACATGTGATCTTGATTGTTATTATTATATTGTATAGTTCTTTGTCTCCTCATAGTAGGTTGCATGTTGTTACCGTTTTAATTATGTTTTCTTTACATGCCATGTCACACATGTAGCTAGTTTTTTTTTTCTTTCCATATATGCATGTATATCATACTGTGTTGATTTAGAGTTATTGTTATACTTTGCTCCAATCCTGACTAGATAACAATTTTTTTAGGTGACTTGCTACCTTGCTTTATGGACTGTTCGTTGGTGAAAGAGATATTTTTGGAGGTCTATTCAAGATAGTCTAGTAGTTAGTTTCTTTGGATTTGATGTTTAACGAGTTTGTTCCCGAGTTATGGTTCAAATGCATTTATTGGATTTATAATTTAAATAGTTGTTGTGAATGAGCAAGTAGATTATTTTATGAGCAAATATTTTTTATGGGATTGATGATTGCTATTGAGGTCTAGACAGCATTGTAGAAGCATAAAAAATACGCTGGATAGCTCTATGCAGCATATTGATACAAAGCAGCATAAAAAGAGGACTTCAGAGCCTTCAATGTACAATCAGAGCTTCTCCGCCAAGTGCAGCGTGAAATATAGGCTCAAGGACCATCCGCGTAGGGCAGTATGTCCAGGCTGCTTCGGCATAAACAGGGTGCTTCATCGCCTTTATGGCGTAAAACTCATCCTCTTTCAATGCAGCATTGAAGTGTACGAGGGACGCTTCGTATTCCCTGTAATGAATCTGTCAGATCCTGCAATGAACCTGACGTCTCGACTTCTGACAAAGGGATACTGCTCGACTACCCAGGCGATGGCTATAATGATGGCGCGGCACTGCAACCCAGGCTGTCATTTACTGCTATTTTCCTTGTGTAAACCGCTTTTACGTATACAGAGGAATACGCTGCCTAGTTTTACACAGGCAAATGAGAGCTCCTTACGCTTTCTTGAAGACAAACCGACTGCCACGTCAAAAGTTGCACTCCGTACGGGACTCGAGACGCGTCTCTACATTTAATGCACAGGGCGGTGACAGGCCCTCAAGGCACGTCTCTGCAATTAATGCGCCGAATACTGACAGATGCCTGAGGCACGTCTCTGCGTTTGATGCACAAAAGGGTGGCAGACCTTCAAAACACGCCTCTACAATTAATGCGCAGGATGATGGCGGATCGCCATATTTAATGCAGGAGATTTGATTAAATATCACCGAACCATCGTTTAGTGACATCCCCTTTGCGAGAGCTGCTCCTACGCATACAAGGGAATACACTGCCTAGTTTTACACAGGCAAACATGAGCTCCTTACGCTCCGCAGAAGACGAACAGACTGCCACGACAGCGGTTACTCTTTCGCACAGGGTTCAAGGTGCATATCTGTATTTAATACACAAAATGATGGCAAATCTTAAAGACAAGCATCTGCATTTAATGCACAGGATGGGGGTAGATCTCTGCATTTAATATAAGAGATCTGATTATCTCCAAGAGCCGTAATTCCGGCTAAAATGTCCACATCATCACTCTGGCACATTACGCAGCGGCTTCTACGCCTATTCAGCTTCGGTGCCTGCTCGGCTTCTACGCCCACTCAACCTCTATGACCACTCGGCTTCTACGCCTACTCGACCTCTATGACCACTCGGCTTCTACGCCCACTCGGCCTCTATGATCGCTCGGCTTCTACGCCCACTCGGCCTCTATGACCACTCGGCTTCTACGCCTACTCGGCCTCTATGACCACTCGGCTTCTACGCCCACTCGACCTCTATGACCGCTCGGCTTCTACGCCCACTCGGCTTCTACGTCTATTCTGCTTCTATGCCGGTTTGATAACTATTTGGCTTCTATGCCATGGTGACAGACTTTGGCTTCTATGCCAACCTCTTCTACACGAGGGATACCTACCTACGTGGCTTTTACGCCGTGATCTTCGTAGAGATTATACGTATTTTGTCCCTTAGTTGGACCCGCGTCACACGCTTATTCAAAGGATCATCTATACATAGGCATTGGTTATTTTAACCGTTGTGTAAAAGGGTGCTGTACTTTCCACTACTCAGTTTTTACACCGATTGAGTGGTCACTGTCACTAAAACTCTATAAATAGAGACCTCTATCAACAGAGGACGAGAGAGAGAATTGGTCGAGAGAATTGGTCGAGAGAATTGGTCGAAGAATTGGTCGAACAATCAGGAGTAGGCCGACAAACTGAAAGAAGAAATAGAGGAGAGAGATAGAAAGAGAGAGAGAAGCATCCAGAGCTCAGGCAAAGAGAAGGGATTGACGACTTTGACATCGGGCATCCACCCTCTTTAGCAACCCTCGAGCTGCTACCTGTCTTCCACGGCACTTCTTCAACATCGTGTGGTCCAAGGGCTAAAGTGATCGACTGCAGATCAGACACCTATAGCAATATTCACCCAGATTAAATAAATTGTACTTAGACATCCTCGTGTAGGATCCAATTTGTACAATCTTGTTTGTAAACATAAAAGAAGGGCGGGTCTTCGTACACGACCTCATTTTCCGCATTCATCAAATCTTTTCTCGTTTATATTATCCGAAACAAGATGGTGACTCTGCTGGGGACATCTTTCTCTTCTGATAAGGAAGCTATTGCTCAACACGATACGGTATCCGTGGGATCCGTGAAGAAGATACTGGTCGTCCAGTTCGACCAGTCTGCCTACGAAGATATGCTCCGAACAAAGGACAGCTCTCACTCTCTCTGACCAAAACAACAGGAAGCTGCGTAAGGTCTGGATGCCCAAGACATCCTCTACCATTCCTGTGGACTCTCCGATCTCTCCGACCAATGAGGTTGTAGCATTGCTCCCTCTGCGCCTTGCGCGTAAAATTTAGTCTCCCGTCCCTGGCGGAACAGACAAAACTTCTGGCAATGCCTCAGCGCTAACCCAGAAGTATACTCCGCGCTCTGCGCGTAAAATTCAGTCTCCCGTCCCTGGCGGAATAGACAAAACTTCTGATAAAGCCTCAGCGCCAAATCAGAAGTATAAGACACGCTCCGCGCGTAAAACAACATCTGACCTCTACGGAGAACCAGATGATCCCTGTGATCTCCGCAAGGGAAAGCGAGCGGCAAACTACTCAACTTCTCGGCCTTTACGCTGATGGCCGACTGAGGACATCCTCAGCTTTACGCCAACCAGAGCGAAGCTCCAAATTACGCCAGGCGAAGTCCCTAGGCGTAAAGAAGGCTCCAGTTGCGGAAAGACACCCTCCTCGGGGATTATTCGCCACCCAGATGGCCAACCTGTTGTATGCGGGTGGCACAGGGAAGACTATGGTTCCCATCATTCGCATGCCCACCAATAGGAACAGAAGGAACAAGCCATCATCTTCTTTCTCTGCAACTCCTCCTGACCTGCGCAAATATCTAATCCGAAAACGCAAGGAGAGGGGATCTTCCAGCGTGGCTATTACGTCTCCTAGCGAGCACTGCTGTAATAGTCACAGGATTATAATTAATTGTTGTTGTTCTAAAGCAAAGCGGCCGATTTTTGACCGGCTGAGCTACTCTCCATCTTTTCTAGAAGAAGAGCCCGCGCATGCATCTGTGAACATGGCTTCACATATACCTGGAGGAAGCTCAGACTCAAGACGTCCGTCCTCTAGAACTCCGAGCAGAAGAAAATTCAACATGCTCCTTAGGGACACCGAAGCTGGGGTGTTCCAGAACACTCGTTCAAGGTCACGACAACTGACTTCGTGCTCTTCTGATTCCGATGCTGGGGGTCTCCAGTCTCCCAAATTAGATACTGAGAGTATAGAGTCAACTTCTGCAGCGACCTATACTCATCCTTCAATGACGCCCAGGGAGATGGGAGTTTATGCCATTGGAGATGAACACGAGGAAGCCTCGCCATCAGGGAACGCTGAGCAACGCATTACTACACTAGAGACATCTCTGAAGCAAATACAATCCATGATGGAGAACATGCACCAAATGATGCTAACTCAACAGGCGGCTGCTGTGGCTCGAACGTCGGTCCCGCCTACTCAGATACGTGTGGGGGTGGACCTACCACCATCCAACACGATCCAAGAGCCTGCTCTAGATCAAGAATCAGCTGGTCCTTCACTTCCTTACCGGGAGAATGTACTACCTCCTGCGGGAGTCACGATACAACCAACTCCGCACTATTCCGTGGTCTCGCTACCAGCTAAAAATTCGATGCAAGCAGTGCGGGAGTTGAAAGCCCAATTCGACGCCTTGAAGCACAAAGATCAGCTCAAGAAATTGGGAATCAACCAGCCATACCCAGCTATCTGGGAAGAGGTCCCTTTTCCTCCGAGGTACAAACCTCAGACTATGGCCCTGTTCGAGGGAAAAACATCACCAAGTCAGTACATGAACTATTTCAGTATGATGACGGTGTTGCTATAAGGGAATGACGCCCTCCTCACCCGGGTGTTCAAGGGCTGTCTCTCAGGAGTAGCTTACCAGTGGTACCGCAGCCTGGCAGACAACTGCATTACTTCCTTAGAAGACTTCAAGGCTCTATTTTTCACACGATTCTATGAGGGAAGAATGGACATGTCTATGTCCTCCCTCATCGAAGTCAAGCAGAGGGAAAAGGAGGACGTTCGCACCTTCGTCGAATGCTTTCGCCAAGCCACTTTACAGATGTCTCCAGGAGTTCCAGACTCAGCATTGGTGGACATTTGCAGGAAGAACCTTCTTTCCGTGATCTCGGTATTCACAGGACCATATCAGTTCCATGATTGGCCCTCGTTCATCATCTCAGCGGTAGCCGCCGAGGACAACAGTCGCAAGGCGCGTGACAATGGCATCATGATCTCTACCTCTGATAGAGACAAGAGGTCATTCCCCAACGGCGACCATCCTCGCAGTTCTAAAGGAAAAGAAGCTCTGGCGATCAATACGTCCAGACAGAAGACTGCGGCAACCACGCAGACAAAACCTGGGACTTCTAGGCCCGTCGAGGTATACTCTTTCGACGACGACGATATTCCGAGTATATTCGAGTGTCTCGTCAAAAGTGGCAAAATCACCCTTTCGGAGGAGAGCCGGCCTAGTGAGGCCGGCAGCGCCAACAACCCCAAGTACTGCATCTTCCACAGATACGTACACCACCTAACAAAGGCATGTTACATACTGAAAAGGAAGATCCAAGAGCTGATCGATGCTAAAGCCATCACCCTGCGCAATAGCGAGAAGACGGTCACGGCCAACATGATCTCTCTGCAATTTGGCAATCTGCCTCCCCAAGAAGTACCGGACGGTGTTACAACTATTTCCCGGACAACGATGAACATTGTTAATCTCTCTCCGGCAAGGGGTCAAAATTACGACCTGTTACCCCTAACTACCCAGAGAGGCGAGATAATGTGGGTTCACCCAGACTTGGTGTCGGAGCTCGAAAAAGAGACTAATGCTACTAAAGCTAAGTCCAGGAAGAACTCCAAATGTAAGCCATGCCATATGGTTGCAACTTCTTCGACACCAGACGAAGATGAGGTTTTGGCCACAGCAACCCGTTCAGGGAAGGCTTACCTCAAGGACTACGGAGCAAGTCAGGAAGATGCACCTGCAGACGCTTCAGCTGCCAAGCCTTCGGAATCGGAGCCCGCCGTACCAGAGGCCGGTCCTTCAAGACCAACTTCGGCGGACAAGGGGAAGCAAAAAGAAGTACGCTTCGATAAACCTATAAAAAAACATTCAAAACAAAGGTTTAGGGAAGCCGTACAACTTTGACATCCTGGCCCAACTGGCTAATACACCAGCCAGGTTGTCCATCTTCGAGCTACTCAGGCTCTCCCAAGACACTCGTTTAGCCCTGAGTGAAGCATTGATGTAGGCGGATACATACTTGACCCAACTCAAGTCCTCCGATAAAGAACCTGCAACGTGTCCCCGATGCTACAGTGTGATGGAGGCGGTCCTAAACATCACTTTCACTCAAGAGGACATGCTATTAAAACATAACAGGCATGACAGACCTCTCTACCACACCGGGTATGTCGGTTCCATGGAGGTCGACCGGATTCACATAGATCCGGGATCCTCAATCAGCATCATTCCTCATAGTCTGCTCAGACCACTGAGGATTCCTACCAGCGAACTGGCTTACACCACCACTACTATCGTGGGTTTCAACGCCAGAAGAAGTAAGTCGTTGGAAAAAATTTGCCTGAGGATCCAGATTGGCAACCTCAGATCGGTGGCTACATGCTACGTCATCGATTTAGAGGTGTCCTACAACATCCTGCTGGGAAGACCATGGATCCACGACCACAACATCGTTCCTTCGACTCTATATCAATGCTTCAAATATGTAGACGCCCAAGGGATAGTACAAACGGAGGTTGCCGACCTAAACCCATTTAAAGGAGTAGAATCCTACTACTCCGACGCCGTGTTATACTCTCAAGATTACACGGAAGAGTTGTCAGCGCAAGCAGAGAAGGAATCCCACCGGGAGCCTGAAGAGCCTTCTGCCAAGCAACCTCTGTCAATCATGGTGAAAGGACGGACTACCCGTCCAAAAGCCACAGAGCCTATGGCTATCCACCTGAACAAGACCAGGTCAGGGAAAGGGGGTGATCCTCTGGTAATCCCTCTGAGACAGCAGCCTCCGCCCTTAATCATCAACCTTCGGCGCAACAAGCAGCCGAGTGATGTAAATGCAACCAGAAGTGCAGTTTTTGATAATAATAAAGGACCTCTTTTCCAGTATATCGACGCTCGAATTCCAAATCAGGAATCCTCTCCCCAGGACGATATAGAGCCTATAGTACGAAAATTCTTGGTAACTATAGATTCCTATCACCCGTACATATGGGAAGTGGCGTCATTATCCAATGTCACCACGACGTATGGACCACATGAGGATTCTATCTTCATTGTTCCACCTGCCCGCAACGGTCAGCGTTCAATAGTCTTCGGCCGCATGCGCAACAAACAGACTATATAAGAGGCTTCCTTCGATGATGACTCTGGTGAAATACAAGTTCACAGGTACAGCCCGTAAGCCTTGAAGATCATACAAAATATGGGTTACAACTTGAGGATGGAACCAGGTCTCAACTATGGGAAAGGCAGACGAACACCGCTGCTCGGTAATTCCTACTATCAACAAACCCGTTCCGGGTTAGGGTATGCCACCTCCCTTACGACTTCCAAGTTGAACGAGGATATCTTTCCCTCCTTTCAAAATGGCTCGTCGCCCTCCGGCTCATCTCATGCTCTCGAGCAAACATTATCAACAAATATGGTAGCGACGGATTCCTTCGAATCAGACGAACAAGAATCCGAACCATTCGAGAACGACGCTTGGGCTCAACAGATGGATACACAATGGGAGTTCCGCTTCGAGCAAAGAGAATATCATGCCCCAGTCCCAAAAATATACGGGACCAGGCCACGTGGCATTGGCCAGCTGACACGTCACTAAGGGTTTAACCCAATTTAATGGACCCAAAGGAATGTGCTACGCTATCCTAAAATACTACAAGTCTAAATACAGGTAAATCTATCTCATCTACAGGAATATCATAAAATATGGGAGATAGTGCTGAATATATATAAAGCTAAGTCTGAAATGTCATAATACAAATCAGATAATATCTTATGGGGACAAACCCACTACAAAAGATAAGCAAAGGTAAAATAAGATAACTAGTGCATCGTCCTCGAAATATGTAGCTCCAACTCCAGGTGTACTCAGGCAGACTCTGATGGCATCTCCTCTAACTGTTTCTCAGGGGCATCTCCAGTCTCCTGTCCAGGTCCATGTACTGTGGGGTAGAGTGTCTCATCTAAACCTGGCAGGGAACCAGGTTCTCAGTGGGACGTAACAAGATACAGAAAAATAACATGCCATGTATATAAATACTGAATAAATAAAAATAGAGGGTGTGCTAGCCATCTAAGTGAATGCAATTTGAGATAACTTTAGTATGTATGGGAAAGTGTGGCTAGATATATGCTGACGTAATTCACCAATCCGTAGTGACTGGCTAATATATGCCACATATGCCCCCGTTCAAGGGCACTATGCAATATACCATCTACGATGAGTATGGTCACAGGAATATATATATATAACAGCCGTATCACTCCGTCGAGTGCGGTATCGGGATAAAGAGGTGGGTGTCCCATACGTCTTTTTGTCGTTCTCCCCGCCCAATGTAATTAATGCCAAGTCGTAGTTTTCCTGATTCTATTCTAAGCTGTGATGCACGTCGTACGTACTGGTAGCTAATCAACTACGTAAACTTCCATCATAAAATAAAGTGCAACCTTGTTGCGTGTACCCGTATCAGGGTCTAAGAGGATATTAGGATACCCTCACAGTTGATGGTAAGTTTGTAAAGACTAGGTTAATTACACTACGTGTCAACGTACTTGTTGACGGTACCCGAGGCAGTCTCAGATACTTACTGTTATATGAAATTTACTAATAATAATATTCAACAGTTTAACAATTAAACAGTAAAAACTTGGCAAGGTATACTTGCCTACTCCCTGATTGTGTTGAAAACCTGATCTCACAGTCAAGTTTGAGGGTTCTTGTGACAGGGGGTCACTGACTGTGCTTGGAGATATAATCTGTTTAAGACATACAGGGTTCATAAATATAACATTTAATAAGAGGGTACACAACATATATATACATATGTAAGTATATAAGACATAATATATATATAATCATATATATAGTATATAGGGTACACATATATATATAGAGTATATATATATAGATATAGTAAATATAGTAGTATGTATATATATATATATATATATAGCATATATACATAATAGGTATATTATATATATAAATACATATATATATAGATATATATATATATTCATATATTCATATATTTATAAAAGAAAGTAAAATGCAGGAATAAAAATACATATATATATATACTATATATCCAGTATTATATTAGATATATAATATAATATAAATATATGTATAGATAATACATATATATAAAAGAAAGAAAAATGCAGGAATTAAATACATATATATATAAAAGAAAGTAAAATGCAGGAATTGAAATACATATATATATATAAAAGAAAAGAAAAATGCAGAAATATAAATACATATATATAGATACTGTATATCCAGTATTATATTAGATATATAATATAAATATATGTATAGATAATACATACTTATATATATACATATATATATATATATATATATATATATATATATATATATATATATATATATATATATATATATATATATATATATATATATATATGTATATATATATATATAAAATTAAAAGAAAAGAAAAGTGCAGGAATTGAAATATATATATACATACATATATATTAGTATATAGTATATATATACATATAATTATATATAATAAAATGAAAGGCATTCATATATATATATATATAATATATATATATATACATATAATTATACTATACATAAATTATATATATATATATATATATATATATATATATATATATATATATATATAAGAAAGGAAGAGGACATATATATTTACATATTTATACAATATAATATAATAATATATATATTGTATATATATATATATATATATATATATATATATATATTCTGTATTAATAATAAATATTAATAAAAATATATATTATATAATATATAACATATATATTAATATACATATATATACATACATATACATTTATATATAAATATATACTTAAATATATATAATAATAATAATAATAATAACATATATAATAATACATATATATACTGTATTTATACAGGATTATATAATATATATTATATATTATAATATATATTATATATTATAATATATATTATATATATATAAATATATATATTAATATACATATATATACATATATATATACATATATACATACATATACATATATATATAAATACGTATAAAAAGGGGGTATTTATACCTCACACGTCAGGGGGGCCCGCGTCGTCGCCGGTGAAGCTCCGGCGAAGCTACGGCGGCGGATGGCCGGAACAGCAACAGCAGCAGTAGCTGCAGTCAGCAACAGCAATAGTAGTGGCAGCTGCAGCAGCTCCGGCGACGGAGGCGGCGGCGGTGGGGATGGTGCAGGATGTCAGGGAGGAGGAGGAGAGGTCGGCGGAGGTGGTCGTGGTGGTTAGGGAGGTCGATGGTGGCGGTGGCGGTGGTGGTGGTTAGGGAGGTCGGGGTGGGTCGGCTCGGGTTGGTGGTCGAAAAGTGGGGGTTGCTGTGGCGGAGCTGGTGGTCGGGACGGTGGTCGTGGGACAACGGGGACGGGTGGGTTCGTCGGAGGAGGTTACGGCGGAGATGATGGGGGCGGTGGCGGAGGTCTACGGTGGCCGGAGTGGCGGTGAGGGGCGGTCGGGGGTGGTGGAGCTGCTGTGGAGTGGAGGGGAGGTTGGGTGCTGCGGGGACTGCCGGAGGCGGAGGCGGCGGCTAGGAAGGGCGGCGGTTGGCCGGAGGGGAGCTGGGGGAGTGGCGAGGTGGTCGGTGGCGGTCCGATGGGCGGGGGTGGCCGAAGATGGGTGTGGGATGCGTTTGGTTGAGGGAGGGCTGGGTAGTTTATATAGGTTTTAGGGTTTGGGGTTATTTTGTAAATAGGGTTAAAGGTTGGGGGTATTTAGGTAATTTGGATTTTTAGGATATTTTTAGCTGATATTTCAGGATACCCATGCCACATTTAAGGTTTATATTAACTAACCAATGAGGTTATGCCACCTCATATGAAATTTGCATAAAAACCCTTGAAATTTCCTGAATTGCATATAAGTCCTAAAATTGGTATTTTGCACAATTACGCAATTTGTTTGGAAAATCACCTGGTTCCTAAAAATACTAAAATTCACAGAATTGAGGGAGAAAGCTGGGGGAGTGCCTTGGGGAGTGTGGGGGTGAACCTGGGCAGGGGCAGGGTTTGGTTCTTTGGGTGATACGGGTCACCGTATTTATTAATTAATAAATACTGCGCACGGTGTTCACTAATTATTTAGGGCCAGGTAGGGTCATAATTTTACTACGGTATCAATACACTAATTATAGTATAATTAGAGTAGAATATTATCGTATTTTTGTTTGGGTAAAACAGGTGCATGCTGGTCCTCAATCTCTAGGGGTACAGAGATGGGTAAAGAGCAAGAAATAAAATAGGAATTAAATACGGACTTTTGTAACAATATTTGTGCGTCTCAAACGAGCCTCAAAATAAAGCATCTGGGAGTTGCACAAAAATCAAAAAAATAGTCTAACATGTCTAGGACAGGTATGTGATCTTTGTTTGGGTTTAACAGTTAGTGTAATGCTCTAATTAATTAGGTGATGGACATGTGCACAAATAAATAGGATATGTAAGCAAAATAAATTTAAAAAGATGCAATAATTCTAATTAGCTAAAAATAATTTTAAAATACTGAAATCTGGTCGAGGGAGTTTATAATCTACCCTTCTTAGAATATTTCGTCCTCGAAATAAAAACAGACATATAATGAGAATGAAAGATTGATTTGAAATATTTGGACATACCCTGGTCTGGAAATAGATGGGGGAAACATTGTCGAATATCCTCTTCTCGTTCCTAGGTTGACTCGCCTGGTGTATGATGTTTCCATGCAATATGAACTAGAGGGATAGTCTGGCCTCGCAACACCTTCTCGCTTTGATCTAGGATTTCTACGGCTCCGACAGTGATCTCAATGGTCCAGCACATGACTTGTATCCGGAGTGTATCTCCTTAATTGGATACGTGGAAGACGTCATGTACTTTTTCCAATGTCTGAGGAAGAGTTTATCTTGTAATCCATTTCTCTGATGCGTTCCATCACATCAAAGGGTCTGATGTACCTCGGGCTTTGTTTTCCTCTTCTTCCAAGTTTGATAGTTCCTTGGTAGGTGGGATCTTCAACACAAGATCTCCTATTTTACTCTATGTATACCCTTTATCCAAATTATAGGGGTACCATCAGGTTTATAACTGGTCGTGCATTATTGGTAGTTCACGATATCCAACTCAAAGTTAACATCTGTCGATATTCTCTCTCCTTAAATCCAATTGCTCTATTCCCAAAACTACCTGAAGTTCTCAGCTATCACTTCATTCTCATGTTTGAGCCTAGCAATCAAAGTCTAGCAATCTACCTGTCTGTTTTAGCTTAGTCCTGATCATTATCTAGAGAGTGGAAAAATAACTTAGGTTGGATACTATAAGTCATCAGGTGACTAGGGGTTAACTGCTATGTTTTGCTACTCTAGATACTATTTATACTCTATCTATACTTGTATGTTCTTGTACTCCGGGTAACCTAGTGGTCTAAGGATAATGCTTCTTTTCCCGTAGTCTAGTATAGCATTTGTACTTGGCTTAATCAGTCCATGTCTAAGACAACGTCGAAGTTTAGTATTGATAGTACCAAGAATCGCGCTCTCATCTCTCTTCTACAAACGACTATTGAGCATGTTTCAATAATGTTGGTAACTGGAATAATGTCTCCTCTGGTAAGAATTTTCTAGCACTTAGGTAGTGGAAAAGTGGCTAGTTTGTGCATGGCTATGAATTTACTAGATATGAAGATAGTGTAATGCCAGAAATATTGTGGTTGTGGGTAATAACGCAACTAAAATGGTACCTAAAATGGGTTCACTTCCTGGTTCCTCTGCAACTGTAGCTAGTGCAAGGGTCTGCCCGTGCCTTTGTCCTTCGGTTTGATGTCTGTCTTGGTAGTACTGTATTTCCTGGGAGGCCAAGGGTGGTCCCCTCTGAAATCTTCCATATGCTGGGGGATGTTGACCTTCAGTAGAGGGCAGCACTCTCCGGGCTAGTATTGCTGGTCCTTGCCCGTTCTGGAGTACTGCTTCTCTGTGTTGTGGACAGTCTCTGGCCCTATGTTGACTTTCTGCACATATTAGGCATAGTCTATGCTTTCTTCGGCAGTTTTTGGCATAATGTCCCTTCCTGCCACAATGGTGACAAGTCGGAGGTTCCTTGTGTTGATATGGCCCCGTCTTGTGTTGTGTCTGATTTTCCGGGTGATGGATTGGTCCTCCTGCTCGGGTCTGGTCTCTGGCTGGTATGGTTGGATTTGAGCGTCTTGCTTCTCGGCCAATGGCTTCTTGTATCCTTGCTTCCGAAAGAACTTCTTCGTAGAAAATCCTCGACTGTGTCGAGGTATACCCTTCGAGTTCGGAGGTAAGGCCATGATGGAATCTCAGGGCCTTCTCCAGCTCGTTGGGTATCAGGTTTGCACCGAATTGACTTAGTCGACTGAACTCCGCGTCGTAGGCGTCGACGGTCATGTCCCCTTGTTCCAAATGCAGGAACTGGGAGTACAGATCACTTCTGATCGTAGCTGGAAAGTATTTTGCATGGAAGTGCTCCAGGAATTGCTCCCAAGTATGGTTTCTGCCGATGCTGCGCTCTATGGAGTCCCACCAGTGATGGGCGTTGCCTTTTAGTTGGGCCCTTACTGCGGTCATCCATAGGTCGGGGTGAATCTGTGATCCTTCTTGCAGCATTTCCGTGTTGGAGATCCAGTCTGAGATCTCTTCCGGAGTTTCGTTGCCAGAAAAGGTTCTCGGGCTCATTCGACGAAATCCTTGAACAGTGTTAGGGGGTTGGACAGGTGCTAGTGTCGGGGCAGTTGTCATCTCCAAAGCTGTTATCAAGGTCTGTCTCAGGGCTTCAGTTTGTTGCCACTGAGTCTGTCTCAGGGCTTCAGTCTGTTGCCACTGAGCCTGCAACAGGGTTTGGAAATATTGGAACATCTGGGTTTGTCCCTCAAGCTGTGGCATCAGGGCTGAGAGGGCTGGAGGTGGAGGTAAAGGTGTCTCCGCCTGCGGTGTTGGTGCTTGGAAAGTTTGCCCTTCTTGCTGGACTGGTATTGTCTCCTGGGTAGGGTCCCGGGGAAGGTACGGGGTCGTTGGATTGACCAGCATCCTTCTTGGGGATTGGTCTCTCGGAGGGGTTGGAGTCCTTTGGACATCTGACGATGGATCTGTTGCTTGGTCAGCCCCATCAATTGCGTGTCCACTGGGTATGTCCATATTTCTGAAGAAGATAGAATAATTAGAAAAGTACGAAGGAATTTAATAATTGATAATCAAGCAGGATGCAAAAATTTAAGGATGTAGTCAGTGTGGATGAGACCTAGTATTCCTATCCTATAGCAGGCTTGCTGAGCATGTTATCATGCTACTAGCAATTAACTGGACCTGCATGGGCCACCACTAAAACCATGTCACGTCCCAGTCCCAAAAATATACGGGACTAGTCCACGTGGCATTGGCCAGCTGACACGTCACTAAGGGTTTAACCCAATTTAATGGACCCAAAGGAACGTGCTACGCTGTCCTAAAATACTACAAGTCTAAATACAGGTAAATCTATCTCATCCATAGGAATATCATGAAATATGGGAAATAGTGCTGAATATATATAAAGCTAAGTCTGAAATGTCATAATACAAATCAGATAATATCTTGTGGGGACAAACCCACTACAAAAGATAAGCAAAAGTGAAATAAGATAACTAGTGCATCGTCCTCGAAATATGTAGCTCCAACTCCAGGTGTACTCAGGCAGACTCTGATGGCATCTCCTCTAACTGTTTCTCAGGGGCATCTCCAGTCTCCTGTCCAGGTCCATGTACTGTGGGGTAGAGTGTCTCATCTAAACCTGGCAGGGAACCAGGTCCTCAGTGGGACGTAACAAGATACAGAAAAATAATATACCATATATATAAATACTGAATAAATAAAAATAGAGGGTGTGCTAGCCATCTAAGTGAATGCAATTTGAGATAACTTTAGTACGTATGGGAAAGTGTGGCTATATACTGAATAAATATAAATACAGGGTTCGTAAATATAACATTTAATAAGAGGGTACACAACATATATATACTTATGTAAGTATATAAGACATAATATATATAATCATATATATAGTATATAGGGTACACATATATATATAGAGTATATATATATAGATATAGTAAATATAGTAGTATGTATATATATATAGCATATATACAAAATAGGTATATTATATATATAAATACATATATATATAGATATATATATTCATATATTTAGAAAAGAAAGTAAAATGCAGGAATAAAAATACATATATATATACTGTATATCCAGTATTATATTAGATATATAATATAATATAAATATATGTATAGATAATACATATATATAAAAGAAAGAAAAATTCAGGAATTAAATACATATATATATATAAAAGAAAGTAAAATGCAGGAATTGAAATACATATATATATATAAAAGAAAAGAAAAATGCAGAAATGTAAATACATATATATATATATACTGTATATCCAGTATTATATTAGATATATAATATAAATATATGTATAGATAATACATACTTATATATATATATATATATATAATTAAAAGAAAAGAAAAGTGCAGTAATTGAAATATATATATACATACATATATATTAGTATATAGTATATATTTATTTGTGTATTTATTAGTATAAGAGTGAGAGAGGGGGCAGCAGCTTTTAGTGACAGCAGTAATTGCAATAGCAGCAACATATGGCAATAGCAGCAGCAGCAATTAAACAACAGCAGTTTCAGCAACAGCAATAGCAACGGCAGCAGCAATAATAGCAACGGCAGCAGCAGCGCATTAGCAACGGCAGCAGCTTCCGCGACAGCAGTAGTAGCAGAAATAGCAACAGCAGTAGGGAATCATCGCTACAGCAGCAGTAACAGCAGCGGTATCAGCAGCGTATCAGCTTTCAGCGACAGCAACAAGGTTTTAATGACAGTTCTGTGGTATATATAATAACTATGTAATATTTATAAATAATAGATATATATATATATATATATATATATATATATATATATATATATATATATAAAATTAAAAGAAAAGAAAAGTGCAGTAATTGAAATATATATATACATACATATATATTAGTATATAGTATATATTTACATATAATTATATATAATAAAATGAAAGGCATTCATATATATATATATAATATATATATATATATACATATAATTATACTATACATAAATAATATATATATATATATATATATATATATATATATATATATATAAGAAAGGAAGAGGACATATATATTTACATATTTATACAATATAATATAATAATATATATATTGTATATATATATATATATTCTGTATTAATAATAAATATTAATAACAATATATATTATATAATATATAACATATATATTGATATACATATATATACATACATATACATTTATATATAAATATATACTTAAATACATATAATAATAATAATAATAACATATATAATAATACATATATATACTGTATTTATACAGTATTATATAATTTATATTATATATTATAATATATATTATATATATATAAACATATATATTAATATACATATATATACATATATATATACATATATATATATATACATATATATATATATAAATACGTATAAAAAGGGGGTATTTATACCTCACACGTAAGGGGGGGCCCGCGTCGTCGTCGGTGGAGCTCCGGCGAAGCTACGGCGGCGGATGGCCGGAACAGCAACTACAGCAGTAGCTGCAGTCAGCAACAGTAGTAGCAGTGGCAGCTGCAGCAGCTCCGGCGACGGAGGCGGCGGCGGTGGGGGTGGTGCAGGATGTCAGGGAGGAGGAGGAGAGGTCGGCGGAGGTGGTCGTGGTGGTTAGGGAGGTCGGTGGTGGCGGTGGTGGTGGTTAGGGAGGTCGGGGTGGGTCGGCTCGGGTTGGTGGTCGGAAAGTGGGGGGCGCTGTGGCGGAGCTGGTGGTCGGGACGGTGGTCGTGGGACGACGGGGACGGGTGGGTTCGTCGGAGGAGGTTATGGCGGAGAGGATGGGGGCGGTGTCGGAGGTCTACGGTGGCCGGAGTGGCGGTGAGGGGCGGTCGGGGGTGGTGGAGCTGTTGTGGAGTGGAGGGGAGGTTGGGTGCTGCGGGGACTGCCGGAGGCGGAGGCGGCGGCTAGGGAGGGCGGCGGTTGGCCGGAGGGGAGCTGGGGGAGTGGCGAGGTGGTCGATGGCGGTCCGGTGGGTGGGGGTGGCCGGAGATGGGTGTGGGATGCATTCGGTTGAGGGGGGGCTGGGTAGTTTATATAGGTTTTAGGGTTTGGGGTTATTTTGTAAATAGGGTTAAAGGTTGGGGGTATTTAGGTAATTTGGGTTTTTAGGATATTTTTAGCTGATATTTTAGGATACCCATACCACATGTAAGGTTTATATTAACTAACCAATGAGGTTATGCCACCTCATATGAAATTTGCATAAAAACCCTTGAAATTTCCTGAATTGCATATAAGTCCTAAAATTGGTATTTTGCACAATTACGCAATTTGTTTGGAAAATCACCTGGTTCCTAAAAATACTAAAATTCACAGAATTGAGGGCCTTGGGGAGTGTGGGGGTGAACCTGGGCAGGGGCAGGATCTGGTTCTTTGGGTGATACGGGTCACCGTATTTATTAATTAATAAATACTGCGCACGGTGTTCACTAATTATTTAGGGCCAGGTAGGGTCATAATTTTACTACGGTGTCAATACACTAATTGTAGTATAATTAGAGTAGAATATTAGCGTATTTTTGTTTGGGTAAAACAGGTGCATGCTGGTCCTCAATCTCTAGGGGTACAAAGATGGGTAAAGAGCAAGAAATAAAATAGGAATTAAATACGGACTTTTGTAACAATATTTGTGCATCTCAAACGAGCCTCAAAATAAAGCATCTGTGAGTTGCACAAAAATCAAAAAAATAGTCTAACATGTCTAGGGCAGGTATGTGATCTTTGTTTGGGTTTAACAGTTAGAGTAATGCTCTAATTAATTAGGTGATGGACATGTGCACAAATCAATAGGATATGTAAGCAAAATAAATTTAAAAAGATGCAATAATTCCAATTAGCTAAAAATAATTTTAAAATACTGAAATCTGGTCGAGGGAGTTTACAGAGAACCTCCCACCAAAGATGAAGTTATCCAGATTGACGTAGGGGATGAACTTTCACCAAAGCCGATATTTATCAGCAACAACCTTTCCGGAGAAGAAATGGAAGAAATTACCCAGCTGATAAAAGAGTATATCAACGTCTTTGCGTAGAATTATGAGGATATGCCAGGTCTTGATCCAAAGGTGGCTACTCATAAACTCAACATACTGCCCGATTCAAAGCCTGTGAAGTAGCACCAACGCCGGTTCCGCCCGGACATGATGGACGCCATTGAAGCTGAAGTCAAGAAGGTAATAGCCTGCGGCTTCATCCGTGAGGAACAACAGCCCGACTGGGTCGCCAATGTTGTCCCGGTCATGAAGAAGAATGGTAAAGTACGGATCTGCATCAATTACCGAGATCTGAACGCAGCCTGCCCCAAGGATGAGTTTCCTCTTTCCATCACAGACGTCATGATCGACAATACATGTAGTTTTGAACGTATGTCTTTCATGGACGGATTCTCGGGATACAATCAGATCAAGATGCATCCTGAAGATGAGAAGCATACAGCCTTCCGGACACCACTGGAGGTATATTGCTATACGGTCATGCCCTTCGGATTAAAGAATGCCGGGGCTACGTACCAACGAGTTATGAGTGACATATTCCATAAGCATTTACGTAAGACAGTGGAGTGTTACGTGGACGATGTAGCTGTCAAAAGCCGCCTCAGGGATAATCACATCCGAGACTTGAAGACAGTATTTGAATTGATGCGCCAACATCAACTCAAAATGAACCCTACAAAGTCCTTTCTGGGGGTATCTAGCGACAAATTTCTGGGATTTGTCATCACCGCCAAAGGCATTCAAGTAGACCCTGATAAAGTCAAGGCCATCTTAGAAATGTGATCGCCCCACAATCTGAGGGAACTCAGGGGATTTCAAGGTCGTCTGGCTTATATCCGAAGATTCATATCCAACCTCTCCGGGAGATGCCAGCCCTTTTCTCGTCTCATGAAGAATGGTGTATCCTTCGTATGGGACAAAGCCTGTCAGCAAGCGTTCGGAGATATCAAGTGCTACCTCACTAGTCTGCCAGTTCTGGTACCTCCCATCATAGGAAGACCATTCGTGCTATATGTTCGAGCAATGGATCATTCTCTGGGAGCTCTTCTCCCACAAAAGAACGATATAGGCCACGAGCAGGCTATCTACTACCTCAGCAGGATGATGGTCGGAGCCGAACACCGGTACAATCCTGTGGAGAAAGAATGCTTGGCTCTGATGTTCGCTATTCAAAAAATGCGACACTATGTCATGGGCCAAACCATTCATATCATCTCCAGGATCAATCCTCTTCGGGTACTGATGAGCAAGCCAAGTGTCCTTAATTCCCGACTTGCGACTTGGGCGATGTTATTAACGCCATATGACATGGTGTACGTCCCTCAGAAGTCCGTCAAGGGCCAAGCATTGGCTGACTTTCTAGCTACTCATCCGATCCCGGAGGCCTCCAAACTGTACGAGGACATTCCCGATGAAGTTGCAGAGTGTAATTCCGCAACGGAAGGTGATGCATGGCAACTGTTCTTCGATGGCGCCTCCAGGACTGGTCCTAGAGGAAACATGGTTTTGGGAGTAGGGATCGTCCTAGTCACTCCTGATAAACTCGTTATCTACCAAGCATATTCTCTTAGCGAGCCCTGTTCTAACAATGTGGCAGAATACAACGCTCTACTAATCGGGCTCCAAGTCGCTAAAGAGCTGGGGGTCGAATCTCTGGAAGCCTTCGGTGATTCTCTGCTGATCATCAACCAAGTCAGAGGAATATATGAAGTCCGGAATCCTGACCTCATCCCCTATCACCGAGCAACGGTCGAGATAGCCATGACATTTAAAGGATTCTTTCTTGAGCATGTACCTCGATCTCGGAATCTGGAAGCTGATGCCCTAGCCAGTCTAGCTGCAGATTTAGCTACTCCTATAAGAAGGCAGAATTCGGTAATCCTTCTTAACAGAGACCTATTCTGTGTGAAAAACAACTTTCACATCGAATACAGCTACACGGTGGACACAGATCCTCGCAGGAGAGACTGTAGAAGTCCCTTTATAGATTTCGTAGCATACGAAATCTTGCCAGAAGATCCTAAAGAAGCAATATATGTCAAAAGACGATCATTACGCTTCTACTTCGACGCATCGTCATAATGTCTATATCGCCAGTCTTATGACGGGCTATTATTACGATGTCTCTCTGGTGATGAAGCACAGCGGATTATCCGTGAGGCTCACGACGGCGTGTGCGGGGCGCATCAACCCGGTCCTAAGCTACAGGATCGTATCAGGAGAATAGGCTATTACTGGCCCACTATGATCGCAGACGCAATCTAGTATGCCAGACGATGCAGAGCCTGTCAGGTCCATGCAGACTTCATACATCAACCGTCCGAACATCTACATCCTACGGTTGCATCCTGGCCTTTTGAAGCATGGGGTATGGATATCATTGGTCCTATTCACCCGTCTTCTTCCAGAGGTCACCGGTTCATACTGGCCATCATGGATTACTTCTCCAAATGGGCAGAGGCGATCCCTCTTGCTGAGGTAAAGACATCTAATGTGACCAGCTTCATCAAGCATCATGTCATTTACCGCTTTGGGGTTCTCCGAAGGATAATCCATGACAATGTGCCTCAATTCATCAGCCATACGTTCCACCGGTTTTGCGATAAAAATCAGATACAAAATGTGGCCTCTACGACATATTATCCGGCTGCTAATGGTTTGGCAGAAGCCTTCAATAAAACCATTATCAAGCTCTTAAAGAAGTTCGTCTCTTCGAACAAAAGAGATTAGAATGAGAAGCTGGAAGAATATCTCTGGGCATACCGCACCACGGTACGAGCACCGACAGGTTGTACACTATTCTCATTGGTCTACGGGAGTGAAGCAGTTCTCCCCATCGAGATTCAAATTTCGTTACTCAGGATAGCCGTGGCCAGCGAGTTAACTCAAGAAAAGAATGACCTTTTAAGGCTTCAAGAGCTAGAAGGATTAGACGAAAAATGCCTCCAAGCTCAGCAGCGCATCGCGCTCTACCAAGCACGCATTTCCAGAACTTCTAATCAAAAAGTAAAGGAAAGAGTGTTCAGAGCCGGCGAGCTAGTTTTGGCTGTAAGAAGGCCGATGATTCTTACTCACAGGAGTAAAGGCAAATTCCAGCCCAAATGGGAAGGCCCTTACGTGATCGAGACAACATTCTCAAACGGCGCTTACAGGTTAGCCCAGCCTAATGGAGACCTGCTAATGGCTCCTATCAATGGCAAATTCCTGAAAAGGTACTATGCTTAAACCTCCTCTGCTCAAGTGGAATAAGGTGATCTCATTATGACAAAACTACTTCCAAAATAAAACTAGTTGGATCATATTCTATCATATCCATATGACCTCTGAATAGATTTGCTCTGCTAAAACTTACCGAAAGTATATCACGTCCATACTACCTCTGATATCACTTTTACCCAAACCTGTCATTTATATTCCGAAATGATAGGTCCATAAAGTCAGATAAAAAGCCTCTTTATTATTCCTAGAAAAGAGCAAGAATACATTGAAAAGCAAAAGCAAAAGTGCATCATGAAGGAGGAGCGGTCAGGTCACGAAGCTGCTGCGCCAATACGGCCATCCTCTCAGCCCCGGAATTCAAGACATCAGCGCGGACCCGCTCCAACCCTGCCTCGTCATCTATCAGGAGGGACAGTTCGGTTCTAGCCCGAAGGAGACCGGTACGGGCGACTCCTGCACTCGCCAAGTTCTGTTGTGCTGCAACCAGTCGGCCATTCACCACATCTAGACCTTCCGACGACTGAGAAGCCCACTCCTTTGCCTGAGCAAGCTTTGTCTCCAGTTTGTGGACCCTCGTTACATTGCCGTCATGCTCGGCCTGGCACCTCGTTTGAAGGGCGAGAGTCTCCTCCAAGACGACTTTCCCTTTATCCATCTCCTGCTGATTAGTCTCGATGAATTTATTCAGACCTTCCTTCTTTTCAACAAGATGCGCAGTCAAGGAGTCATATCTGGCCTGGACCAGAGCTTCAATATTGCCTCGAGCTAGCTGCAGGTATTCGTTAATGGGTTGCTCCAAGCCATTAACCATCGCCTCCAGCGCGTCAGCTACCCCGGCATCACCGAATTCCCTGACCGCCTCTATCGAGAACCGAGAGGGCCTCTTCAGCGACGCAAAGTCCAGCTTCTTCGCCAACACCATTGACATTAGCGTTCTAAAAGTGGTGTAGAAGTTACCGGTGTACTGCTCGGTCAGCGCAACTAGGTCCGCATGAACGCGGGGAGTGTCCGCGATCGTGGCAACTTCCCCTCCAGGAATCACCACAGACGATGTCGCCACGGCCGTCGCCTCAACAGGAGGTACGACGAAGGAAGAATCGCCAACACCAGACGAAGTAACCGGCGTGCTCAAAAGAGGCATTATCGCAATGACAGGCTCGTCCTCCTCTTGAGATATCTCAAGAGTCTCCTCGACAGGCAAGCCAGCACCCGAAGAGGTCTCCTCGTCAAAATCAGGTACCTCCGTGTCACCACTAGGACCTGACATAAAGCCAACGGGCACGTCTACATCACCCTCTCCGAAGAGGTCTTCCCCTGAAAAGAAGACAAAAGGAAGTTAATATCAACGTAATATTAATTTTCCCAAAGAAGAGGCATAAAAGACGACATTTACCCCTGGCCGACGGCATATACGTCGCATCTGCAGCCTGTATAGCTAAATCATTTCTTAATAATGCTAAGCGAGCTGTCATACCTGGAGAAAGGGGTCTGCGAACTGACACTGGCAAGTAGTCTTCCAGGTCCTCCTCAAAATCCAACCGAGGCTCATCGGCTGGAATCGTGCTAGGTGCACTCGCAGGCGCAGCAGAAGTCCCTCCCGATGTCGATCCGACTAGAGGTATACGGAACTTTATTATACTCAGCCCCGAAGGCGACCTCGTTCCACTACCTGAAGCGGTAGTAGCGACGGCAACATCCAGCTGAGATTCTCCGACACCACCAGCCGGAACTGTAGAAGATCCCTCTCTAAAAGGCGATGAACCTCCAATCAAAGAATCGTCACCATCACGGGGAGATGCAAGCTCACCTCCAGGAGCATCAATGCCAGGAATCCGGAGAGAACGATTTACCATCTTCTTCTTCCTCTTACGAGGGGAAGCTTCCTTGGGAGCAAGAGCCCTTCGCTTCCCAGAAACTACCAAAGCCCCTACAGGCGGAGGTACTTCACCCCTAGGGACCGACACCAGAGGCTCATCCGGGGTAACGGACTCCTCACCCTCATAGGAAGAAACCGAGGGGACTTTAACTCTTCCCCCAGGCTTGGAAGAGGGCACCCTAAAGCTTCCATGCATATCAAAATCGCGATGGAAGGTGTTCGTTGCCACATAGAACTGGGCATACGAATGCAAGATACGCAGCTCCGTGGAGAGTGTGATGACCGGCACGATAAAAATTGCCCCAGTGTAGCCCATGATAAAATATCGCCATCCCCTCGCTCCATCAATGAGTCCACCTCTGGACCTGAAGCTGGTGACGACATTGCCCACGTGCAACTGATCATACCCAAACTGCCGGGCAAACCGACTGGGCAAGTAGGGCTCCAGGAAGCAATGATCTTCGCTTCTGTACAGCAGATGGGATGGTCTAATGCAGACCAACTAGTTAAAAGCTTCGGGAGAAAGAATGGTCTTCTCTCTACCCGAATCCTCGAGCCTAATCCTCGACTGATTGTGATGTACAGGAGGGACGGTGCAGAAAAACTTACAACTATGACTGAAGCCTAGCGCCCGCCGACAGTCTACAACTGTGTTCACATTCCAGAAAGACTTTCGGTAGTTCAACAAGAAACTACCCCCCGAACTACTGCCGGAACCGGGAGACATCACCCGTGGGTTATGGAGAATTAACCACCCCATCAAATACAGGTATGGTAATTCTATCCTAGGAAAGCTATCACGTCGAATTTCATCGACAAGCAGCCCATCAGTCATAGCCCTCAGGCCAGCTTGTATACGGCACACCATGGCAAGGAGCAAGCCCAGTCTTGCCCCGAACACCAGATGCACTGTAGGCCATAGCATATTGCGGTGAATGCGGTCCGCAGATGCGATGCCAGGCACTACTACTCGGCACAGCCATATAGAGAGCAAGCCAGCCAGTTGAGCCTCCCTGGACAGAGGCCTGTGACAGCGCCTCAAATAACTATAGGCCTTAGTGCCTTCAGGATACTTTCCTGTCCCTTCGTCGAGGAACCGGTCCGGAGCCCCAGTATCCACAATGAGATCGTCAACTACCTGAGCATTAAGCGCACTCAGGGAATTCACAGGCAGATCCTTGCCCTCCAATACCTTCTCCGGCTTAGCAGTCCTGGACCGGTAAAAGAAGAGGTAGGACGTCCATTTGCTGATGTGAGCCAAATCTGAGGGCTCATCATAAAAAGTGGTGCAAGCAAGGTAGTGGCACATCAGCTCCTGATAGACTTCCACTACCCGAGGGTCTGAACCCCCCAACTCCCGGTTTGTGGGAACATACTCTTCGTATGGAGTATCCCCCATCGGCAGTCTTGAGATCTCTGCCATCTCATGCAGGGCCAAGGTCCCGGTAAACGAAATATATCGCTCCATCAGTGCCAGAAACAGGTTAGGGTTAGGAGGTAACCCAACACTGGTAGCACTCACAGCTGCAAACAGACCGATGTTCTCCAACTTGGTCTGAAAATGCTTCAGGGCCCAATCAACTAAGAGAGCCCATCGAAGGTTTGAAGGGGTGATCCACCCGCCACACCGAGGGTTCACCTTAGGGTATACTCCCCCACGCCCCATAAAATCATTACAGAAAGTCGGTAACTGGACCGACTGGATCACCAAACTATCTTCACTCGGGACACTGCCCGGATACAGCCCCCTGAACAGGGTCATAGAGCCAGAAGGGCGGCTGACAAACGACCCCTGGTCAGCTCATCTCAGATGAAAGATCTTCCCTGGCTTGCCGTGAAGATCGGGGGTCAGCGTCCACGACATCTTCCTGGGATGCATAGCATGAAAGAAGGCCGAGATGGGGTAGTCTCTCGGCATATTGGGCAGATACAAGACCAAACCCTCGGCAGGGAAAACCCAGAGTTCTCTCTTGGGCTTTGTCTGGGACTGCTTATCAATCATGTCCCCGAAGAGGAAAGCCGGCTTCAGGTATTGCTCCCCGTCTACGTACATTAGGGGCTCCCCGTTGATCATGCTCAGCAGCATTCGCTCGCCCTGAGCCGATATCAGAATTGCCCTTCCTTCGGGATACTGGGGCCCGGAGATAGGAAATATCACGTGTGACAGATCCTCCAAATAGTTGGAGTGCAGCATCCCGGCGGCAGAGCCTATCACTTCAGCCAGCGGAGACTCATGCAAGTTAACTGCAAAAGCACAGAAGAAACACGTCAGTTCCTAACTAGACATTTCGCTACTTGCAGCATCCGCAAAAAGGAAAATCAACCGTCCGTGCTCTACGCCGAGACTGTGAAACTTAAGCCTTTATGCTGGAATCTATTTCCTTAAAACGTAAAGATTGGCAGTATACGGTCTGTGCTTTACGCCAGATTGATTAAATTGAGTTATTACGCCAGGATTTTCATCCACAAGCATAAAACTCAAATTTAATAGTATACACCAAGTTTTCGACGGTCAAAGCTTTTACGCTCGACTGCAGAAAAAATGGAGTTTTTATGCTGACATATTAGGAATGTGGGCGTAAAAAGATAGAACGTCTCCGTGCATCATCTTCCTCAAAGAGGCTATCAGCACAGAAGATGACCTAGCGTGGTCACGTTCAATGTGTGTGAAGGATTTTCAGTCATTCTCTTTTTTCCAAGAGCTCTACCTTCCAGGCCGGGTGTACTACTCGTCGGCGGGATGCTCCGCTCAGAATGAAGTTCGCCTTGTCCAACCAGAGACGCTCTCGTTTGGGCCGAAGAACGAGAAGAAGAATCAACCTTCTTTCCCTTAGCGGAGGAAGTTTATTTCGAAGCCATTACTGGAAACTTTAAAGAAGAAACGAAGAAGAACTCGAACAGTCGAAAGCTTTCTCTCACAGAAGACAGATGGAAAGTTTTTCCCCTCAGAAACTTGGGATATATATAGAGTTCAGATGGACTCCTCGGACCCCGAGCCAAATCTCCTAATTAATATTCGGTTATGATTGGGTCCCACGTCAGCCTATTTATTCAGAGAAGGCGGACAGTCGGCGAATTCGAAAAGTTTTTCGCGCAAAGCAGGTTCGTGGTTTCTACGCTAAGGAGCTTTCTACGCTCGACAGCTATAGATCTACGGTTTTACGCTCGCAAGCTATAAGTCTATGGTTTTACGCCCGGATGCCTTTGTGCTCGGTAGCTTTTATGCTCGAGAGGCTACAGACCTACGACTTCACGCTCAGCAGATACCAAATCGATGATCTCACGCTCGGTGGCGCTTAGTTTACGCTCGGAGGCGACGGATCCACGACTTCACGCTCGAAAAATTTTCTTTTCAGAAGCAACAAATCTATAGTTCTACGCTAAGGAGCTTTCAACGCTCGACAGCTACGAATCTACGACTTTACGTTCGACAGCTACAAGTCGGGTTTTACGCCCGGATGCCTTTGTGCTCGGTAGCTTTTATGCTCGAGAGGCTACAAACCTACGACTTCATGCTCAGGAACTACAAGTCTATGATTTCACGCTCGATGGTGTTTAGTTTATGCTCAGAGGCTGCCAACTTATAATTTTATGCTCCATGACTTCCCGTACATCTGAAAGATACGCAGGCCAGAGTACGCGTACATCTGAACGATCCTCAAGGCGGTCAATTACAGGAGTTCACACAGAAGATACTCTTTCTTGACCTCAAGATATCCCAAGTACCCGAAGCATACAGAGTTAAACATTGAGAAATTACTCTTCTTCATGGGTTGATTCAAAAGTTCATCCAGACTCCAGTCTGAATATTTCATCTACCAAGATGGCAAATCAGTTTGACAGCCATTTCTCGCCCTGTTCCAAGGGATTTTCGAGAAATCATTCTTGAAGATGATGTCTGAACAAAGAAATTATGTTATCAGAAGTAATAGTTCAGAATTCTACGCGGTTCCTCACTCCTAAAACAGCAGGACAGTTTGAACACTCGAATGCTAAAGCGGCTTTCTACGTATCCCTAGTTATGCGTAAAAGACATGACAGGACCTAGCACTCTTTCTAAACAGAGTCGGCGTAAAAAATCAGACGTGTCAAAGCTACACATATTCAGACTTCACAGCAAAGTATGGCAAGATGATCATATGAAGAAGAAAGGCAATTTTATTAAAGATTAAAGTCATGATTACATATGAGGGAAATCCAATCTACAAGGGTTTTTCTTCATTTCTCATGATTACATATGAGAGAAATCCCGTCAACAAAGGGGTTCCTCATCGTCGGCAGAAGATCGCACCGAGAAGCTGTTCTGCCAGGTTCTCACGTTGGTGAAGGTCTTCCCCTTCTTCCAAGATGGTTCGTCGACATTCACAGTCGATGAACAAGAAGATGATCAGCGGCGGGCGGATACAGAACTAGGCATGGACCCATACCGCCAACAGAAAAAAAGTAGAGTAAATCTGCTTTCTTATATCCCGCGCCACGGAGGTAACGGGAGAAGGTGCCACTTGCAAGCAGCATGGTGAAATACGATTCTTCTTCTCTCCCGAAGAACCACCATACAAAGTTGCTGATTATCCCAAGCAAAGGAGGCTATGATATCCTTCCATGATCCATCGTTGCAGAGGACATTTGCTCGTAGATGCCGTCTTTTTTGGCTCCTTACAAGCGGGAAGAGCATGATCTCCTTCTTCCTCAAGTTGACCCGATGAACTCCGGCCATCATCCCTGTATGATGAAGGAAGTGTGGGAAGAACAGGAGAACTCCTCAGCCTTTTTATAGGCGAGAGAGAGCACCGATCCCCAATAAATCTGCCATAAAGTCAGCCTCGACCGTTTTAAAACTCCATTCAGAAACGTTTTGAGTTACGAGGAGCGGGTCATGCTTCATTCAAAGCATTTCAAATTACGAGGAATTTAAAAGCTTTGAAGGGGGTCTTGTAGAAGCATGAAAAATACGCTGGATAGCTCTACGCAGCATATTGATGTAAAGCAGCATAAAAAGAGGACTTCAGAGCCTTCAACGTACAACCAGAGCTTCTTCGCCAAGCGCAGCGTGAAATATAGGCTCAAGGACCATCCGTGTAGGACAGTACGTCCCGGCTGCTTCAGTGTAAATAGGGTGCTTCATCGCCTTTATGGCATAAAACTCATCCTCTTTCAATGCAGCAATGAAGTATACGAGGGACGCTTCGTATTCCCTGCAATGAACCTGTCAGATCCTGCAATGAACCTGATGTCTCGACTTCTGACAAAGGGATACTGCTCGACTACCTAGGCGACGGCTATAATAATGGCGCGGTACTGCAACCCAGGCTGTCATTTACTGCCATTTCCCTTGCGTAAATCGCTTTTACGTACACAGAGGAATACGCTGTCTAGTTTTACACAGGCAAATGAGAGCTCCTTACGCTCCGCGGAAGACAAACCGCCTGCAATGTCAAAAGCTGCACTCCGTACGGGACTCGAGGTGCGTCTCTGCATTTAATGCACAGGGCGGTGACAGGCCCTCAAGGCACGTCTCTGCAATTAATGCGCCGAATACTGACAGATGCCTGAGGCACATCTCTGCGTTTGATGCACAGAAGGGTGGCAGACCTTCAAAATATGCCTCTGCAATTAATGTGCAGGATGATGGCGGATCTCCATATTTAATACAGGAGATTTGATTAAATATCACCGAACCGTCGTTTAGTGACATCCCCTTTGCGAGAGCTGCTCCTACGCATACAAGAGAATACGCTGCCTAGTTTTACACAGGCAAACATGAGCTCCTTATGCTCCGCAGAAGACGAACAGACTGCCACGATAGCGGTTACTCTTCGCACAGGGTTCAAGGTGCGTATCTGCATTTTATGGGCAGAATGATGGCAAATCTTAAAGACAAGCATTTGCATTTAATGCACAGGATGGGGGCAGATCTTTGCGTTTAATGCAAGAGATCTGATTATCTCTAAGAACCGTAATTCTGGCTAAAATGTCCACATCATCACTCTGGCACATTACGCAGCGGCTTCTATGCCTATTCAGCTTCGGTGCCTGCTCGGCTTCTACGCCCACTCGGCCTCTATGACCACTCGGCTTCTACGCCCTATTCGACTTCTATGCCGGTTTGATAACTATTTAGCTTCTATGCCATGGTTACAGACATTGGCTTCTATGCCAACCTTTTCTACACGAGGGATACCTACCTACGTGGCTTTTATGCCGTGATCTTCGTAGCGATTATACGCATTTTGTCCCTTAGTTGGACCCGCGTCACACGCTCATTCAAAGGATCATCTATACACAGGCATTGGTTATTTTAACCATTGTGTAAAAGGGTGCTGTACTTTCCACTACTCAATTTTTACACCGATTGAGTGGTTACTGTCACTAAAACTCTATAAATAGAGACCTCTATCAATAGAGGACGAGAGAGAGAATTGGTCGGGAGAATTGGTAGAGAGAATTGGTCAAAAAATCAGGAGTAGGCCGACAAACTGAAAGGAGAAATAGAGGAGAGAGAGAGAGAGAGAGAGAGAGAGAAGCATCCAGAGCTCAGGCAAAGAGAAGAGATCGACGACTTTGGCATCGGGCATCCACCCTCTTTAGCAACCCTCGAAGCTGCTACCTGTCTTCCATGGCACTTCTTCAACATCGTGTGGTCCAAGGGCTAAAGTGATCGACTGCAGATCAGACACCTATAGCAATATTCACCCAGATTAAATAAATTGTACTTAGACATCCTCGTGTAGGATCCAATTTGTACAATCTTGTTTGTAAACATAAAAGAAGGGCGGGTCTTCGTACAAGACCTCATTTTCCGTATTCATTAAATCTTTTCTTGTTTATATTATCCGAAACAAGCGTACTACTATCGATACTGCGGTATAGGCTGGACTTGGCCATGCACTTGTATCCCAAAAGTAGGAGTGGGTCATGACACCTATAAATAGAGCTTCATTTTTCCATTCTCAACTCATTCATTCACTTTCACATCTCTCCTCTCCTGAGCTATACATCCTTCCATCTCTAAAGCAACAACTTCCCAAGCTCTAAGTGCCAAAGCGCGAGTCGATTAGAAGTTGTTCAAGTTGTACTAGCTTTAAAAATTCTAAGTCTGATTTTCATATCAAAGTGTGTCTTCGTGCTCTTCGGATCAAAGCATGTGTCAATAAGAAGTTGCAAGCCTTCGGATCAAAGCTTTTATTTCTCTAATAGTGGATTCAACTTCGAGCAAGAGTTCTCGGGCTTGGACTAATCCTCCACGAGAGAAACCAGGATAAAATCTTGGTGTTAGCATATTCTGATTTCTTACCCAGTACTTCTTTCATATACTTGCTATATTTCCATATTTGCTTGCACAAGTTATTAGTTGGTTATCATCTTTAACTTTTAGTTGGTAAATATTGTTACAAACTATATTCACCCCCTTCTAGAGTTGCCTTTATTTCCGTATGGGTCAAACAATAGTATGATACAAGAATAGACTAAACCTTGAATTCTGTACCATACATGTTATTCTTTCCACTCATACAATGATATCAGCTGTGCCTTCTGGTAGCACATTAAAGACAATGTGGTGACCTGGTTTTGGTGCATATATCTTAGGTGTCTACAAGTTTTCTTCCACATGCAGTTACAATTGAGATAAAATGATCTACAAATTTAGAAGAAGAGAGAAATAACAATCTTGTTGGGGGTGATGAAGACCACTGTTGTTCAAAGCAAGATTCGCCCTCTAGACGATATGCTCCCAGGAACCAACAAGTTCACAAGAGAACTTATGGAATATTTGTAGTCACTTTTGTTATTAACTCGAAAGGACTGATGGAACTCAATGGCAGCTGCAAAAAAATAATCTCTTATGTCTCTCAATTAGTCTATCTCCAAAAGGAGGCACAAAGAGAGTATTTATAAAGAAGGGTAGAAACCAAAACCTTAATCACAACTGCCATATATTATAGAATACGCATACGAGTATACTCGCTTGCACATATGCGTACAATATCTTAGCTGCTCATGCACGCATATAACAATAGTACAATAGCTCATGCGTACATACGCACAATAATGTAGCCGCACATGCTCGTATATATACAAACACGCATAGCCACACAAAGTCCACGCAAGCACCTGCACATGCAACCGCTTATACAACTCGCATATAAAATGAGGGCACAAGTACAACATATACGCACAAGCATCATTCGACCGATGAAGATGTACAAAGTGCGCCATCAAAGCACCACTTTGTGCCCTTTGTTTGAGTCCGAGTCGCTAAGCCCCTTCGGGGCTTAGATCCTAAGAGAATTTTCTCAAGAGACTGACAAAAAGCATAAATGCTTTCTTGAGGAGTTTAAACTTAATCCCTCTAGGAATATACTCCCACATGGAACCCACATGTTCCCTTATAACCCATGTGTATACCTCAATACAAAGTAAAGCTATATATTGAGATACTCAGTTGGAGTTGTCGCCAATGTGGGACTATTCTTACTAGTTTAAATAAAGGAAACTCCAACAATCTCCTATATATCTCAATATATGAGCTGAGAATTCCTCACAGTGACTGCCCATTATGCAGTAGGATGGATGTCGCTGGCAACTTGAATCTTCTCATATGGCTCAAACAATAGTATGATACACGAATGTCCTAAGCCTTGAATTCTGTACCAAAGCTGTTGTTATTTTTACTCACACAATGACATCAACTGTGCCTTATGGTCGCACATTAAAGTATATGTGCTGACCTGGTCTTGGTGTATATATCTTGGGTGTCTACAAGTTTACCCTCAAGAGACAACATATATCTCTTTCCATACACTTAGGTAAGTTTTTCAGAGAGTTCAACATTTTCCAACATGAAGCCTTATGCTTTCTTGCGACGCTACGCCACTATAACATGGGTAAAACCCCTCACCCAAAATAGGTATTTTGTGTATATTTTATATTTTAGATTATTTTAAAATTAATTAAAACCTAATTATTTTATTAGGATACTTCATCGTAGTTTGGACATTAATGATATAGGATGACCCCAAAATCTATAACGCCCTTCGTAGGAAGTAGCCTACATGGGAGACACTACTTATGAGATCTTTTTGTGACTCGGAATTTGATCATTCAACATTAGTATAACACTATTGTAACAATCATAGTTTATTTCATTTAATATTTATATATTTCTATATATATAATTTATTTATGATTTTTTCCATCCAAACATCATAAAATAAATAACCCATAATTCCTCCATACCAAATTAGGCCACTTTCCTCTTTTGTAGAATTTATTACTATTTTAATCCCATAGAATCAAATTAAATCTATTTTAAATTAATTATTTGGTTAGTTATTGACTTTTAATAACTAACAACCTAATTAGAAAAAATCCTAACAAACTAACTACCATATACTCCTATTCCTATCCAAACTCGCGCCCTTGGTCGTGCGCACGTCCATCCCCTCCCTTGGCCGAATCTCTCCCCCTCCCCTCTCTCTCTCTCTCTCTCTCTCTCTCTCTCTCTATATATATATATATATATATATATATATATATATATATATATAGTGTAAACGGGCTATGAGCCATAGGCTCATATTCCTATAAGAGCCATGCACATATGGACCAATAGGAATGGATTTCTACATCCCATGTGCACCCATGTTCATTAGTATACTCTATTCCTATTGGTCCACATGTGAATTGGTTCATGTAGGAATATGAGGCTATAGTTCATATCCCTTTTTTCCATATATATATATATATATATATATATATATATATATATATATATATACACACACACGCCCCTTCTATATTCTAAAAATCCTAACTTAAATTTTCCTCTACAAAACCCTAATTTTCTTCTTCACCTCCTTCCTCCAAGTCGCCACCACCATCACCAAGCCGACCCCCCTCCTCACGTGGTCACACCACCTCTTCCATCTAAGAACCCTAGCAATTCTCTCATTCTTCTTCTAGTAAGTTTTTTAATCATTCTCTCCTTAATATATTCTTGTTATATATTTGTATAGACTTGTATATATGTGTGAGATATTTTATAAACTCCATTAATTTATGATTGAAGAACCCATGCAACCCATGAACCCTAATTTTGAGGTTCAATCCAAAACTTTTGTGCATGAATGAAACCTCCTTCAAAACCCTCTTTAATTCTTGTTAATATATTCATATAGATGTTAATAATATAGAATATATTCAGTTTTTATAAATAATTCCAGATTTATTAATTTGTTTTAAATTAGAGTTCTGAGCATATTTTATGGATATTTTTGACTTAGTTTTGATGTATGCATGTTGGAGACCCTTGGACCTTGTTAGGACTTGATCATAGATAGAAAATCTTAAATTTTTTTGATGAAGTATTATTCTTCCAAAAAATATCTATTTTCAAATTATATTAAATTAATATAAATTTGATGTCTATGATGTCACAACACCCATGTACTACCCCTTGGCATGCATACTAGCAAAGTTTGGTTGCCAACCCTAATGGGGTCAACTTATAGATGGTGAAATGCTAATTATTTTTGTATAGATAAAAGAATTAGTATTTTTTGTATCTATTACTGATTTTACCATATTTATTCATATTTTATTTCTATTTATAAAAATTAGAATTTTAGGTATTTTATGTAGCAAGTTGACATAGTTTTGACAAAACTTGACCCCGACAGTTTTAGGCTTAACCCCGACCAAAAATCTATATTATTAGCATTTAAAATTATATTATTATATTTTTATTCCAAAATTTTAAGTATTATTTCATATTTACTTATTTGTCAAAATTTGATTTTTATTGACTAATAGGTACCCTTTATGACATAGTTTTGGTTTCTACTTGGTTTTGTACTCATAGAATTTATAGGAGATGACCCTATGACTAAAAACCTTATTTTCTAATAAAATCCCAGAATTAATATTTTTAATAATTAATAATTTAAAAATAGTTTTTGGCAATGTTAATGGTCAGTAATATTTTGGCGTATAGTTACTTTCATGTGCAACCAACATAGAATTAATAACTAGATAATAACTTAATTTGACTGGAAGAATAAGAATCTAATTAGAGTAATAATTAATTGGTAGGTGTTCGAGACGTTTCTTTGGACAGCTTCGGACCAGATTTGTTGTGCTCGCAGCTTGGCTTGGAAGGCAAGTACATCTTGCTTGATTGTAATGTTCAGTTTATATTATGCCTAGTTTTTATTTGTTTAGTTATGTGCACGCATCTTAGAAGTAGTGGCTTACCTAGTATGTTGTAAAGATACATGGTATCTTCTGACCCGACTCTGTTTCAAACATGATCACTATCTGAGTGAGTGAGTGCATGGACTAGCATATCGACTGATCATTGGTACGAGAGTTCGAGCCTTGTGTTAGTAATTGGTATTGGTTTAGTTTTTTAGATATTATTTGACATCATTGCATTATGTCTGCACCGCGTATATGGTTTGGATAGTTCATAGGGAGGGAAGAATCTGCTAGTGAGCATATGTGATTTCTGTTTTTTACTATACTGTAAAAATGGTACAACTGTGTAACCCCCGAGTTATATGGAACGACTGGTGGGATGGTTGTTCTTCTATTTCTCCCCCCTCATGCGTCATTAGAGATATCTTGAGTGCATATCACATAGGTGGTTTAGTTACCCTATTTATTGTTTACTGCTTTACTTTCATGCATGTCAATTTCTTGTGTACTTGTTACATCCCTATGAGGACCTGGCACTCTTTCCAGGTATAGAAGATCATGATTATTTGCAAGAGCACGGATCATGACTGGCTACTTCTTTCTCTTTCGAGGAGGTCTTTCCTTAAAGCTTCTCGACTAGATGATGACTATTTTTCTACTTGGTACATATTGGGTTATATTTTTATTTTATTTTATGGACGAGATTAGTATTGCCTATGACTTGTGAAGTTATATACCACTTGTGAATTATTATTATTCATAAACAGCGTAAGTATGTGTATGGTTTTCATATATTGGAGTTACCATGTATATACGGCTGACATACTTACGTATTCCAAGTCCTACGTATTTTAGGACTGGAGCTTGACATATTTTTAGTAGTGGCCCATGCAGGTCCAGTTAGCCGTTTCGGTTACGTAACTGTACCGAGCGGGTCTGCACCTTCGATTAGAGTTTTAGGTCTCATCCACATTTGACTATGACTCACCTTCCTTTCAACCTGTTCTATTTAAATGATTGCATCCTGCTTGATTAATGTACTTCTCCTAATCTTTCGTCTATCTCTTGCAGAGAGATAAATTTGTCCATGCAGGTCGAGAGTATATTATCTCGGTTACGTTATTGTACTGAAAAAGCCTGCAAATAGGATTAGAGTATAGGATCTCATCTACATATTTGACTTTCCTCTTTATTTTTGTTCCAAATTCTTGAACTCACCTACCTTTCTTGACCTTCAAAATTGTACTCGCTTAATTCCCTTGACATCGGTATCCTTATTTTCTCACCTCTTCATATTTAATGTACTTCCCTAATAGTTCCTTGGGTATAGCCTCCTACCAGAATATAGGAATCCTTGTTATAAGATAATTATGATAGGATACCTACTAAGAAAATAAATTAGAATATTAGCAGCTCCCAAAGTTTAGCATACCTAAAGAACCCTAGCATCCAACACCTATAAATTGATTGACTATTATCCCTTGATATATTTAGGAATGACTTGAGAGTAGTATAGACACTACTAGGGTTAGTTAAAAATTTGACCATATTGTTTGACCCTAGTATTGAGGAACCGATAAAAATCAAGGTTGATTATTAGGACTAAACCTAACTTTCATAGTGAGATAACATAAGATGACTTAAATTTAGATTATTATCTTGATATTAGCATAGCAGTACCTTAGGAACCAAGAGGAATGAACCAATACCTTAGTGAGAGCAAGGGTATCCTACCTTCAGCTTAGTAGATCCCCTAGAATCTATGATCATCATTGAGTCATACTTGAGTCTTCATGAGTCACCGACCGTGCCATCTCATCCAACTATCTATATACTTTCCCATCTTGAGTTAATCCCTCCCTCCATCATGGAACAATTGTCATAGATCTTTACCCAATTAAAACCTATTGAATGATGATAACATTTTCCTTGATCATACCTCGAACACAAAGACTAGCATACTACCTTCCTTTAGGAAATCATGATATTATCAAGAGTCTCTCTATTTACTTTTATATCTTGTTTCTCCGAAACCTTAACGCTCACTATTTATGCGATGAAATTTTTTTTTCCTTCATCTTTCAAATCGTACCATATTCATTGAATCCAATACTATTTAGTATTTTCTTCTTCCAGTCATTTTGCTCCTTGAGGCATATTTATTCTTCTTCTACGTGACTGTCGTAATCTCATTCCATAACCGTTGACCTTAAACGATAATGAAAATCATATCATGCCACCTTACCCTTCTAATTGTAGGCCAAGTGATTCCTTTTCTGTTATGATATATAGTTTGGTAGGATTGTAGTTTGTTAATCTTGAATTTTAAATTTTTGTGCTTAGTAGTTAGAACTTGATAGTTTAAGTTATTTATTTAGATTATGATTTTATGATTATCCTTTATTTTCAAATCAAGTAACCTATTCCACATATCTCAATACAGGTTATATCCTCTTTCACTTGAGAGTCAGTAACTTCTCCATTCTTAATATCAACACTTTTGTTCTATAAGCACTATGATTAAGACTTAAGATGACCATTATCTATGGAGGTTTATAATACAATACGATACCGTAATAAGTACCAAGATCTTTTTCTCGTATACCCCAACAAGTGTTTCTACTTTATTTACAAGAACAAGGTTATTTTGTAGAACCCCCTTAAGGCAGTTACAGTATTAGTTGATCCTCGAATTGGGTAGCATGCCTCACAACCTAGTATCCCATAGTCCTTTTGACCCATTAATGAAGTGTAATAAAATGACACCTGAATATATGCTAGCATAAGAAGATAGTGTTTATCCAGACTGTAGAACTTTAGAGGCCCATACCCCTATTTGGCCGACCATAGACTTAGACAAGAAGTTAGTATGGCAACTGTAGAGACACAAACACCGAACGAGTCTTAGATTCTTGATAAACTTAAATTATTGTACTTTCATTCATAATAATCTCACATACTTATATTATTTTGACTATCTTGACTCATGCTGCTATTACAGCCTAGTTTTGTAAACTTATTCTTCTATCGAGCTTGTTCATGACATATGTATTGTTGGGTGCACATACTAATACATTTGTCTAATTAGAATCCGTGTATTATGGTCTAGCTAACCTTAGTGCGCTTGGTTCGCTCTTCGTATGACTACTTTACATGTATTGAGATATAGTTGACTTAGCTTATTGGATAAATATACTTGCCCTCTAGACAAGTCAGAGCATATTGTATCAGTTACATAACTGTACTGATATGAGTATGCGAATAAAAATTTACCAAAAATAAGATTTAAATCCATAACTGCCTTGATAACTCTCTTTTGAATTCTTCAATCGCCCTTGAACCCCGTACTTGTATTCTATCACCTCCTCCTTGAACTCTTTATTGATGTTTTTCATCTTCCCCTATTTCGAAAAGACGTACGCTCGTGCTTGATATAAGTTTGATACACGGATAGAACTAGATATACCCCCATAGGCCAATCATATCACTTTGTAACTATTTTTGTAATTAAGAGCATATCACATATAAGATTTTTTGTGTTAAGATTTTGATGATTAGTAAAAACTATTGAATTATCGAGGAAATATTTTTATAGCCTAGTGTTTATGAAAGATGGATAAATTCTAAGTTGGGTAAAAGTTGCATTGTCAACTTGAGCTAAAATTTTATATAAAGATCTTAGACGCTGGTTATGAAGGTTATCAAGTAAGATACGATCGAGGAAATTAAGTCATTTTAATTTTAAATTTTTTTTAGAAGAATAATTGTGATGATAATGACTTAACTTTAAAGATAAGAATTCTTTATAGAATAAATTTAAAAATTTGATATTGCGGACTAAATATTTATAATTTTAGCACATAATTTAAATTTTGAATATTGGAGATTGAATCAACGATTTCAATTTTAAGGATAAAAATAGATTTCTAAACATGAACATTGATGGAATGAATTCAAATTTTTTACAATTTGATGATTTGAATTAAAAGTTAAATTTTGATTGTTGGATTACCTATTTAAAATGTTGAGGATGCAAATTGAATTTTAAATTTGAAGAGTACAAAATTCTTAAGTTAAAAATAGGAATAAGATTTGATTAGAGTTGTTTATTATTTAAAATCTAGAGAAGATTATGATAGTTGAAAATCATAATTTAAAATTTGATGTGGGTTATTTAAATCTTGAATGTGTCATATAGATTTGACTTAAATTTGGATGTTGATTATTTGAAAATTGAGAAAAGATTACTATCGGTTGAATTTTGATTTAAATAGTAGTTATTTTAATTTTGAAGAGATTGCGATAGATTTGAATAGATTTTGTCATTTAAATTTTTGAGAAGATTGTGGTTGACTTGCCTTAGATACGAATGTTAATGATTTAACAAATCATGTCTTATTTTTAATTTCGAGTACAAAATTCTTGTAAATTGGGTAGATTATAAAACCCCTCATCCAAAATAGATATTTTGTGTGTATTTTATATTTTATATTACTTTAAAATTAATTAAAATCTAATTATTTTATTAGAACATTTTATCGTAGTTTGGACATTAATGATATAGGACGACCCCAAAATCTATAACGTCCTTCGTAGAAAGTAGCCTACATAGAAGACACTACTTGTAGGATCTTTCTGTGACTCAAAATATGACCATTCAATATTAGTATAGCACTAGTATAATAACCGTAGTTTATTTTATTTAATATTTAGATATTTCTATCTATATAATTTATTTATGGTGATTTTTCATCCAAACTTCATAAAATAAGCAACATATAATTCCTCCATGTCAAATTAGGCGACTTTTATCTTTTGTAGAACTTATTTATTATTTATTACTATTTTAATCTCATGAAATCAAATCAAATCTTTGTCAAATTAATTATTTGGTTAGTTGTTCACTTTTAATAACTAACAACCATATTAGGAAACATCCTAACAAACTAACTACCCACCTAATCCTATTCCTACCCAAACCCGCGCCCCTTGGTCGTGCGCACGTCCACCCCCTCCCTTGGCTGAATCTCTCCCCTTCTCTTCTCTCTCTCTCTCTCTCTCTCTCTCTCTCTCTCTCTCTCTCTATATATATATATATATATATATATATATATATATATATATACCCCTTGTATCTTCTAAAAATCTTGACTTAAATTCTCCTCTACAAAACCCTAATTTTCTTCTTCACCTCCTTCCTCCAAGCCGCCGCCACTATCACCAAGCCGACCCCCCTTCCCACGTGGTCACACTACCTCTTCCATCCAAGAACCCTAGCAATTCTCTCCTTCTTCTTCTAGTAAGTTCTTTAGTCCTTCTCTCCTTAATATCTTCTTGTTATATGTTTATATATATTTGTATATATGTGTGGAATATTTTATAAACTCCATTAATTTATGATTGAAGAACCCATGTAACCCATGAACCCTAATTTTGAGGTTCAACCTAAAACTTTTGTGCATGCATGAAACCTCTTTCAAAACCCTCTTTAATTCTTATTAATATATTCATATAGATTTTAATAATACAGAATATATTCAGTTTTTATAAATAATTTCATATTTATTAATTTGTATTAAATTAGAGTTTTGAACATATTTTATGGATAGTTTTGACCTAGTTTTGATGTATGCATGTTGGAGACCCTTGGACCTTGTTAGGACTTGATCATAGATAGAAATCCTAAAATTTTCTTGATGAAGTATTATTTTTCCAAAAAATATATATTCTAAAATTATATTAAGTAAATATAAATTTGATGTCTATGATGTCACAACACCCATGTACCCTCCTTGACATGCATACTAGCAAAGTTTGGTTGCCAACCCTAATGGGATCAACTTATAGATGGTAAAACCCTAATTAATTTTTTATAAACAAAAGAATTAGTATTTATTGTATTTATTACTGATTTTACCATATTTATTCAGATTTTATTTCTATTTATAAAAATAAGAATTCTAGATATTTTATGTTGCTAGTTGACCGAGCTTTGACAAAACTCGACCCCGACAGTTTTAGACTTAACTCCGACCAAAAACCCATATTTTTAGCATTTAAAATTACATTATTATATTTTAATTCTAAATTTTTAAGTATTATTTTATATTTACATATTTGTCAAAAATTAATTTTTATTGACTAATAGGTAACCCGTTATGACCTAGTTTTGGTTTCTACTTGGTTTTGTACTCATAGAATTTATAGGAGATGACCCTATCACTAAAAATCTCCTTTTCTAATAAAATATCAGAATTAATAGTTTTAATAATTAATAATTTATAAATAGTTTTTGGCAATATTAATGGTAAGTAATATTTTGGCGTGTAGTTACTTGCATGTGCAACCAACGTAGGATTAATAACTAGATAATTACTTAATTTGACTGGAAGAATAAGAGTTTAATTAGAGTAATAATTAATTGGTAGGTGTTCGAGACATTTCTGTGGACAACTTCTGACTAGATTTATTGTGCTCGTAGCTTGGCTTGGAAGGCACGTACACCTTACTTGATTATATTGTTTAATTTATATTATGCCTAGTTTTTATTTGTTTAGTTATGTGCACACGTCTAAGAAGTAGGGACTTACTTGGTATATTGTAAATATACGTGGTATCTTCTGACCTGATACTGTTTCAAACACGATCACTGTCTGAGTGAGTGAGTGCATGGACTAGCGTGTCGACTGATCATCGGTACGAGAGTTCAACTCTTGTGTTAGTAGTTGGTATTGGTTTAGTTTTATAGATATTATTTGATGTCATTGTATTATGTCTGCACCGGGTATACTATTCGGATAGTTCATTGGGAGGGGAGAATCTACTAGTGAGCGTATGGGATTTCTGTTTCTTACTGTACTGTAAAAATGGTGCAACTGTGTAATTCCCGAGTTCTACAGAATGCCTGGTGGGACGACTATTCTTCTATTTCTTTCCCTTCATGCGCCATTAGAGATATCTCGAGTGCATATCACATAGGTGGTTTAGTTACCCTATTTATTGTTTACTTCTTTACTTTCATGCATGTCAATTTCTTATGTACTTGTTATGTCCCTCTGAAGACCTGGCACCCTTTCCACATATAAAAGATCATGATTATTTGTAGGAGCTCGGATCAGGACTAGCTACTTCTTTCTCTTTCATGGAGGTCTTCCCTTAAAGCTTCTTGATCACTAGATGATTTACTTATTTTGTTGTCTTTCATATCCTAGTTGGTAGTGGATTTGTCTCTACCCGACTACTAGTTCTTCTCGACTATTTCCCTACTTGGTATATTGCCATATTGGGTTATATATTTCTATTTTGTTTTATGGATGAGATTAGTATTGTCTGTGACTTGTGAAGTTATATACCACTTGTGAATTATTATTATTTATAAACAACATACGTATGTGTATAATTTCCATATATTAGAGTTGTCATGTACATACGGCTGGCATACTTATGTATTCCTAGTCTTACGTATTTTAGGACTGGAGCATGACAACGTGACCTGTAGCCGAAGTCCGCAACCTCTTGGTGGTGTCACCCCACTATAGCATGAGGTCACAAGCCTCTTTATAGTACTATACTACTACTATCTACCTTTTTAGCATTAGGCTACCTGCTTATATGCGGTGCTACTCCTATTATGATTGTAGGACCATGAGGCAACTCTAGAGGGGGGGATGGGGTGAATAGAACGCCGCAAAATAATCTATCCAATTAAAAATTGATGCAAAGTAAAGGCAGTTTACCAACTAATAACAGTAAATAAAATAGAGTAGTGAAGTTTAAAGAGAGCAAACAGAAACACCGCGATGTATAATAGTTTTTCTCTGAGAGGACTAGTCTAGTCTCGAGAACTCTTGCTCGAAGTTTTATCTACTATAATCACCAATAGTGAATCATAAGTTTTGATCCGAAGGCTTGCCACTTCTTTACAACCACAAGCTTTGATATGAAAGCTTGCCACTTCACAACTAGAGAGAGGAAACTTGCTGAGCTAAGCTCTTACAACTCTGATAGGCTTTTAAACCAAGGCCGCACTTGACACATAGAATACTAGGGAGTTGATATTGGAGATGGGAAGGTTAAAGCTCATGGTATAGCTCAATAGAGGATAGAAATATGAAGAGAAGATGAGATGATTTGGATGTGAAAATCCATGCCTATTTATAGGTTAACTCAAACCAAGTTTGGCCAGAATTCAGTATGGAAATTTAAATTTTTTGAATGTTAGAGGCCAAAAAATAAGGAATTTCACAAATGGTTATTTTTCTAAAATAGACTGACCGAGTTCTGCCAGAGCTCGGTCCGAGTTCTTTCGATTTATTCTAGAGTGGTTTGTATGGGCTAGTTTAGATTTGTATATGGTGGATGAGTTTCAAGCTATTTGTGTGAATTTAATTTATGCCACTGTGACTCGATGTGCATAAGTCATAGATTCAAATAAAGTAAAAGATTACATAGAATAATTGCAAAAATACACAGTTGTCATGACCCGCACCTGATGTAAGGGTACTAGTCGGAAACAACGCCCAGCCTACGTCGCAGAATCGGCGGTAGAACGCTGTCTAGATAATCTATCTAACAATATAATGAACCACCAATAATGATAGTATACTCAATCACAGAACTAAGATAGAAATGAGCACGAATCAAATAAAGAATAGAATAGTCATAATACAACTCATGATTCTAAAATAATACATCAATGAGTCTGAAGATGTAACAAAATAAGCTGGAGACAAATCCAGTACAAAGAATACTACGAAGCTACAACTCCAGGGTCAACTGTCTCAGTTGGGATAAGTCCCTCTTGAGCCAGGGTCTCAGAATCTAAACCCACAACATCCTGGGGTCCATAATAGGTAGGGTACCACTCCTCAGTATCATCAGAAAAAATATATCCAGTCAGGAAAGGAGCAGAGTACATCTCTAACAGCAGTTCTAATTAATGATAAAAACTATGTAACAGTAAATAGCTATGGATAAACAAGATGCACAATAGATACAAGAGATATATATACAATAAGGAAATACTAAAAATAAATACAATAATGAATAATATGCCAATGAAACAATAATATTAATGACTAAGTGTGTGAGTATTAGCTTAACATGTGATCGGCTTGGACAAGATGCAATACGGCCTGGCTAATCATACGTGCGGTGCATGATCAATACTATTCAGTAATCAGTACTTTATTCAATAGGGATATTAATCACATATCTATACTAATACTCCCCACCCCCGACTGGTATAATAGATCCAACCATGGTATGCTATGGCACGAGTTCCCCAAGAAGATAGCTAGTCTTCCCGAGAATCGGTGTCTGTACATGTACAAGATAACCAATGAAGCAATACTTGCACCATATACACCATATACCAAGGAATAACATCTCATGAGGAGATCCGGATATACCAATCCGTGTAACCATAGTGTCAAGAGAACATGGATATCTACACTAGATACAATGAACATAGAGTATATCATAAATGAGAAACTATCAGAGAATGTACTCGCCTGAAGTCCAATAAATAGTCTCACAGATGTCTGACTCGGTGCCTCGAAGACCTAGATATGGAATACAATATTAATACAAGGTCCCGAAAAGAGAACAAGTTAAACTAGCTATCTTCTAGGTTGCACAAGTCTAGCACCAAAATCTTGGGTCAAAATACTAAAATCTAAGTCATAGGAACCACAACCTAAAATATTAGGATACCGTATCCTCGGATACGTGAATCCAAGGTAAACCTCACAATACCTATATATCAACAATAAAGTATAATAATATAGAATATTAATTACAAATAATTAGGAACCATAGTTTTGAACCAACTTGGTATCCACACAAAGTCACAAACTCGATACCCAAACCCCGTATCTTGAGTATCCCACTTACCTTGGTTTCCACAAGGTAATGCTCAAGATACCTTGATATAGTAATTACCCTCATACATAATATAATATATATATATACTAATATCATACAATTAAGAAGTATAACAATACTAGTATTATATCTCACAATTAATACCTATATATATACATATACATATATATATATATACATATACATATATATATATATATATATATATATATATATATATATATATATATATATATATATATATATACATATACATATATATATATATATACATATACATATATATATATATATATATATATATATATATATATATATATATATAATATATAAACTATATACTAAAACTGCCTAACTGTCACTGAAAGCAGTGTTGAAAAACACTAATTTTTCAGTAAACAGACCTTCAGTGACAGTTCAAGCTGTCACTGAAACGCCGTCGCTACTGCTGCTGTGTATTTGCACTACTGCTACCCTTTTGATGACAGTTTTCAACTGTCACCAAATCGACCGTCGTCGCTGCTGCTTATATTCTCTCCCGCTGCTGCGTTATTAATGATAGGATCTGTCATTAATAGCTGCTGTCCTCTACAGCGGCTGCTGCTGCTTACGGTTATTAATGACAGAATCTATCATTAATAGCTGCTTTTGCTATAAAGAATAATAAATAAATATATATATATATATATATATATATATATATATATATATATATATATATATATATATATATATATATATATATAATCTATATATATATAAAAATCAAAATAAATAATTATATATATATCTATATATATATATCCCAATACATATCTAATATATATATCTATATAAATAAATACTAAATAGCTATAATACACATCCTATGTACTAATGTACATAATACAACATGGTTAAAAGTACACATACATAAATATGTTTAATAAAAATACATCCATTCATATATATAAATAATTATATAATAATTATAAATAATACAATTACTTAATTAAACACATATATATATTTTATAAAACATTTTCATATATTTTCTATTCTTAACATAATTTGTAACATATATAAATACATGTAGAAGAAAGCTACATATATATTTACACATTATATTAGTACACATATAATGCATAGATCTATGCTACCATAAATACCATAATAAATACACTATAATAAATATATAACATATATATATATATATATACTTAATTATAATTCAAGAATTAAAGCACAAATAATTAGATCTACACATAAACACACCACAAATGGAGAGTATCACACCGTATCCCACTAGATCTAGGATACGCATGCGACACGAGTCCAACACACAACCAATTATACCCCGAAGGATACAAGCAAGTCACAAATATTATTTATGAACAAAATAAAGTGTCAAATGTAGATCTATGTGTCCGTGTCAAAATATGACATGTACAAAGTTCCGTGTCGGAGGGAAAACCCCCAAAACAATACGTATCACCAAATTATTGGGATACGACCTACACGTACCCAATTGTGGACACGATACTAGCCCCAAACACATAACCACATCCCCAATTGATCTATAGGATCAATTGACACACACAACAAAATCTCAATTCGGAATTCCTTCAAAATTGACACAAAAAGTACCATAACTTTCTCCATGAGTCTCCTATGAACACAAAACCAAGTCCTATGGGTAGTACATACATATGGATTGATTTTCCATGATTAAATCTCAGATTTAGAAGCTATTTTAAGGGGGGGAAAACTGAATTATACCTATTGGGAGATGGATTCCCAATGAAACCTCCAATTGAGATAAAATTGCCTCCAAATTGTAGATCCTTGCTCCTCGTTGTAGATCCTTGCTTCCTTCTTCTAGATCCTTGTTTCTTAACTCTCTAATGGTGATTTGGGAAGGAATTGAAATAAATTTGGTAAGGAAATAAAATGGGAATGAAGAGAATTTGGTAGTGGAAAATTCTAGATCTAGATTTGGAATAAAAATGAGAGGAGAGATAATTCCCCCCCCCCTCTTTTAATAGGCCGGCCCCTACCCCTTCAGTAATTATGAAATGTCCAATATACCCCTTGGGGCCTCTGATGAAGAAATAATTAAGGAAGGAAGCTTCTAGTCTAATGATTTAATTAATTTAATCCATCTCCTTAACAATGGGCTTTCTAAATGGGCCAAGTCTAACTAATTAATTCATGTTGGTCCATGGGTCCAAACTAAACTAGTTGGGTCCACTAATACAAGTCTAAAATAATTAAATAATATCTAACAACAATTAAATAATACAACAATAATTATTTACCATGCACAATAATTATTTAAATAGGAAATGACTAAAATACCCTTTCCTAGAAAATATGGTAGTGACAACAGTACAACTAGCATCCATCGCATCATTGTTGAATCTTCAGTTTGTATCATATTGTGACATATCGAAATATGATTTATTTAATTATTAAAATTAAGTTGACTAAGACCGAACGGGCCAACAATCTCACCCATTTTGATAATTGATAAACTATGAATGATACTGCAAATCTTGGATGTATATAGCTTCCTCACAACTTGTGAAGTAATTTGATACAGTGATGTCAAGTATCTAAGTATGATGTTTCTCTCCCTCATTGTCATTTGATCGAAATGATGCGCTCTCCCAAAATTGGTGGAAGATTATGTTTGACAAGGAAATAAGAGAGTGAAACAACACATATAATAACAACAACAATTTTAAGTCAAATGTTGATAACATTGTACTTAGTTAAAAGACTAGTTTCAAATCAAAAAGCATACAATAAGTCAAAATCAAATGATGTGAACTAAGAACATAATTATATAAAGCATTTTAAACTAACCTTAAATCTTCAAAATCCACTATAACATCTAGTGCTCATCTCCATCATTATCAGGTTTAGTTGTTCTATTAGGATCATAGTAGGCGTTGGCTGGATCCAAGTGTCTCTGAACATATGAATGATCGATGCGATAGACTGGTCGATCGGGATCTCTGAGAATCAGAAATGGTCCGACTGGGTACTGAGAGAGAGTATACTAAATATCCTTTCCAAGATCCTGACTCTGGACTGTCCGTAATTAAAAGCACGATAGCATTCGTCTTCGATTTTGAAGCAATTACACAACAGAGTAAGGATAGATTCCAAGGTGGTTGGTGGCTCAGTAGCAGTAGAAGGTGAATCAGTAGGGTATGTTTTGGAGTTGGAGGACGAGTTTTATGGTAAAAGAAGTGCGGGCTCAATCCTACGAACTCGATTCATAAATAGTGGTTCATTAAGGTGTGGACAGGTGCCAAAAGGAATGTCAAAGAAACAAAAAATAGTTGGCAAGTATATGACGTAAAGTAATAGATGCCCTTTCTAGCGATATTGAACCATTTATGATATGATAGTATGTGGAAGATTGAATGGAATAGAGAAATACAGATGATATAGAGCATACATTTCTAAATAAGAAACTTTATCATGGTAAGTCTTCTTAGGTAGAAACGTGGAAAAAATGATGCGATACATTTTATAGAAATAATTGTTCAGATACCTAGCATGGAAACGTCCGGATGGACAGATATGTGGAGAACAAAGATGGTTTTTGAAAGTTTCTAAAGCTACATTATCGTCAAATTAAACTTGAGTAATATTGACGAGGGATCCACCTTCAGCAGGAATGCGTATGATTTTATCCAAGTCATTTGCGTCAATTCAATATGAATACCGCGTACTCTTGATGAAATGGTGACATTGCCATATGCTAAGTTGCAATTAAATATGCGAACAATATTTAAAAAAAATATCTTGCAACAAGATCTTCAAGTTGAAACTTTTGAAAAACAGATAGGTAGTCAATGTAGTAGAGAAAGTCAATAGGATTACCAAAACATATGTTGCGTTTAGAGAAATTATTAAACCATTCAATAGAGTTTTCAAGATTTCTAAAGAAAAAACCATCAAATTTGCCAATGTTTTGCATAATGGGACAAAATAGAGGATCATGGGAGGTTTCTAACTTTTATTTAGGAGCCATGGAGAGGATGAAAGAAATTTATGAGAGAAGTAAGAGAGAAAAACTAGGGTTTTTGAGAGAAGGAGGTAGTTTTTCGTTGATCTATAGGTTTAACCACAAAATAAAGTATTCATAGATCAGAAAAACCTTAATTAGGAAGTCAGCTACTAGATGAATATTCTGGAATAATGCGGACCGAGTTCGATTAGAATTTGGTCCAAATTCGGTTTCATTATGAACAAGAATTTTAGTGTCAACTTTAATCGATAGTTTGGCTTTCTGGACTTGATATAATATATAAAGATAAGTGCTAAATGGGCTTTATCAGATCATAAATTCTCGTAAAGTCAAATTATCTTGGAGTAGCTGTAGGAGCCGGATCCCAGCTAACGATGGTTCGAAGACACTTAAGTACCGCGTCACTTAAGATTATTTACACCTTGTTGACAGAAGGACCATTTTGGCTTGTATCCAAAATTATTAGAACTTAAAAGAACTTAGATTTAATAAGAATTTAAAGCGACTTAAAAGAACTTTAGCTAAAGGCTTTGTAAAGATGTCTACTAACTGATATTCTGTATCGACAAATTCTAAACATATATCTCCGTGTTATTGATAGTCCCTGAGAAAATGATGTCTGATCTCTATGTGTTTAGTGCGTGAATAGCATATTGGATTTTTAGTTAGATTAATAGTGCTAGTGTTATCACAGTAAATATGAATGTTCTTATGGTGCAGTTCAGAGTCTTTTAGGGTTTATTTCATCCATAAAATTTGTGCACAACAAAGTCCTGCGGTGATATATTCAACCTTAGTTGTTGATAATACAAAATAATTTTGCTTCTTGCTAAACCAGGAGACTAAAGACTTTCATAGGAAATGACACGTGCTGCTGGTACTTTTTCGTTCGACTTCGCATCCAGCAAAATCAACATCCGAGTAACCAATAAGGTCAAATGACATGTTTCTAGGATACCATAAGCCTACCGATAAAGTTCCTTTAAGGTATTGAAGATATGCTTAACTGCGCACATTTGTGATTCCTTAGGTTTAGCCTGATATCTAGCACAGAGACATACAAAAAGTATGATATCTAGGTGACTAGCAGTTAGGTATAACAAACTACCAATTATACATCGATACTTACATACGTATATAGGTTTACCACTTTCATCAAGGTCAAGCTTTTTTGATGTTGCCATTAGAGTTCTGATAGGTTTTGTATTATCAATGTCAAAAATTTTAAGCAAATCCTTCGTGTACTTAACTTGATTAATGAACGTTCCTTGTAAATCTTACTTGATTTATAATCCTAGAAATAATGTTAGTTCCCCATCATGCTTATCACAAATTTACTCTGCATACACTTAGCAAATTCATTACATAGCATCTCATTAGTAGATCCAAATATGATATCGTCTATGTATATTTACACTAGTAACATAGAATCATCAATAGATTTTATAAACATGGTAGTATCAACTTTTTCTTTTAAAAAATTATTTTCAAGTAAAAAGGGGCTAAGACCTGTACCAAGCTCGTGGGGCTTGTTTGAGTCTGTATAAAGCCTTTTGTAACTTGAATACATGGTCAGGGTATTTAAAATCTTCAAAATCAGGGAGTTGCTTAACAAAAACTTCTTCTTTTATAAAACTATTTAAGAAAGCACTTTTCACATCCATTTGAAAGAGTTTGAAATTATGAAAACTTGCAAAATCACAGAGCATAGGAATAGATTCTAGTCTAGCAACTGGAGCATAAGTCTTATCGTAGTCAATACCTTCCTCTTGGTTGTAACCTTGAGCTATGAAACATGCTTTGTTGCGTATGACTGAACCATTCTTATTTAATTTATTTCAAAAAATCCATTTAGTACCAATGATCGGATAATCATTAGGTCTGGGAACAAGTTCCCAAATTTGATTACATTCAAATTGGTTGAGCTCTTCTTGCATATCCAAAATTTATCAAACAATACTTCTCATATATTCTTAGGTTCTATTTACAAAATGAAAGCAACATTTGTAATGATATCTTTATTTGAAAGAGCGTGTACTTACTCCTTTTGATAAATCACCTATTATCAAATTTTCTGGATGATCTGTAGATAATCTAAATCTATTGTGTAGACTCTCCAAATAACTTGTGTTGATCGTATCTTTAGGAGCTTTATTGGTTATAGGTCTAACATCTTCGTCGTTACTGTCATTTTGTACTTGATTGTTGAGTACATCAAAAGTGACATTGATTGATTCTTCAACGGTCATTGATTGCTTGTTGAATACTCAATATCCCTTATTTTTGGTGGCATAACCTAGAAAGATACCTTCATCGGCCTTAGAGTCAAACTTTTCTAGGTTATCTTTAGTTTTAAGAATAAAATATTTGTAGCCAAAAACTTTGAAATAACTGATATTGGGGATTCTATCAAACCAAAGTTCATAGGAGGTTTTCTTCGATATAGGTAAAATAAGCACCATATTTAAAATATGGCATGCTGTATTTACAACTTCAGTCCAAAAATATTTCGGACGATTATACTGATTTAACATGACTCTAGCCATATCGCCAAGAGTTTTGTTCTTCTATTCCACAACATCATTTTGTTGAGGAGTTCTAGGATAAAAGAATTCATAAGAAAAACTACTTTTATTACAAAATCTTTTGAAATTACTATTTTTGAATTCGCCTCCATGATCACTTCAGATGCAAGTAATCATGAAATTTTTTTCGTTTTGAACCTTTTTTGCAAAAAATTATAAATTCAAAAAATGTCTCATTTTTGTTTGCAAGAAAATAAACCCATGTATATCTAGAAAAGTCATTAACAATCACATATACATAAAGATTACCGCCAAGACTAGCGACTCTACTAGGTCCAAATAAATCTATATACAAAAGTTGTAGTGGTCTATAGGTACTTACAACGTTGATTGACAAAGAATAGTGGCTTTATTCTTTTCACAGTCAGCACATACCATATCTTTCTTGAAAGTAAGCTTAGGTAAGCCTCTTACCAGCTTCTTTGTGGATAGTCTTGCAATAGTATCCATATTTGCATGTCCTAGATGCATATGCCATAGCCAACTGTCATATTTGTTGGCGTATATAAATCTTTATGTATTGTTAGTGTCCTTTGAAAGATAAAAAAAAAATATTGTCTTACTTAATACTTTCAAAAATGATATTAGCTGTAGATCTTTCATAGATAGAGCATTTGTCTTTTACAAAGTTAATACCATAACCATGGTCAGCTAGATGACTGATGTTGAGTAGGTTTTTCGTTACTAGACAAACATCTTTAATAATATGATAGGAAGAAATACCTACATTACCATTACCAATGATATACTTTTTGAGGTTATTACCGAAGGAGACGTATCCTTCTTTCTTCATCGATAGATTTATAAATAGGTTAGCATCACCAGTCATGTGTCGAGAGTAATCAATATCGAGAATCCACTTGCTTCTAGCATGAGAGTGTTGGTCCATCTAATCAGTTAGTGCCATGAAGCATAGGTTTGCCGTATCTCAAGGTTTTTCTTCTTTCTCAAATTCACTAGCTTCGCTTTCATGCCATATACTTGTATTTGTGTACTTCCTTCATGATGTCCTTCTGGATAAGCGATCTTGACGAATCTCTTTCTTTATTGTTGGACAATCTCTCTTTATGTGACCTGTCTTCTTATAGTTGTAGCACACAGGTTCTTCATCACTGTTGTCATTGTACTCTTTCTTTAATCTCTCGATCTTTAAATTTTTTTTGAAGTTCCTGATGATCAGGGCAACTTCTTCATCTTGGGATTCATCATCGTGGGAGTCATAGTTGGAGACTTTCTTGTGTTGTGCCTTAAATAAAAATGTCTTTTTTTTCGGCGTGGGATCGTAGAATTCTTTGAGATCCATCTCGTGAGTTATCAGCTTCCCCATGAGCGTCTCGAGGGTCATCGTGGTAAGATCATTCCATTCTATGATTGAGTAGCCTTGGGATTCCAATTCTTGGTGAGTTCTCTGAGTACCTTGTGAATTTTCTCGTGATTGCTGTACTCCTTGCCAAGAGAGGATATAGGGTTAATAATGTCAAGGTATCTTGTGAACATTTGAGTGATCGTCTTATTCTATTTCAGCTTGAATTCTTCATATTCTTGTGTCAGTCGACTTATTTTTGATTCCTTTACATGCGAGATTCCTTCATAAGTAACCTCAAAAAGTTTCCAAACTTCGTGTAAAATGCCACAAGTGGAGACTCTATTAAATTCAGTTCTGTCTACAGCACGAAATAGAGTGTTAATAGCTTTAGCATCAAGACTAGCTTGCTTCTTTTTATTTTTCGTGTATTTGTCATGGGGCTTATCTATAATGTTACCATCTATGACTATTCTAGGTGGTTTCTTGTATCTTTATACTACAATAGCCTATCGATCAAAATCAAGTATCTTCAGATAAAATCTCATACGTGCCTTCTAGTATGTGTAGTTGGTACCATCAAATAGGGGTGGCCTATTTGTTGACTGGCCTTCACCATTGTTTGTGTGGATAGATCTAACAGTTGCCATAAATCTCTAGGAAGGTTAATCCGATAATAAGAGAACTTGATCTGATACCAATTGTAGGACCGTGTGGCAACTCTGGGAGAGGGAGGGGGTGAATAGAGTATATCAGAATAATCTATCCAATTAAAAATTGATGCAAAGTAAAGGCAGTTACCAACTAATAATAGTAAATAAAATAGAGCAGTGAAGTTTAGAGAGGGCAAACGAAAACATCGCGATGTATACTGGTTTCCCACTCAGAGGACTAGTACAGTTTCGAGAACTCTTGCTCGAAGTTTTATCCACTGTAATCTCTAATAGTGAATCACAAGCTTTGATCCGAAGGCTTGCCACTTCTTTACAATCAAAAGCTTTGATACGAAGGCTTCCCACTTTACAGCTAGAGATAGGAAACTTGCTGATCCAAGCTCTTACAACTCTGATAGACTTTTAAACTGAGATCTAACATGGCACTTAGAAGACTAGGGAGTTGATCCTGGAGATAGGACGGTTAAAGCTCAGGGTATAACTCACAAAAGGATAAAAAGATGAAGAAAAGATTAGATGATTTGGATGTGAAAATCCATGCCTATTTATAGGTTATACTCAAACCGAATTCGGCCAAAATTTGGTATAAAAATTTAAATATTTCGAATGTTGGAAGCCACAAAATCAGGGATTTCATAATAGATCATTTTTCCAAAATAGACTGACCGAGTTCTGTCCGAGTTTGGCCAGTGCTCAGTCCGAGTTCGGTCAATTTATTCTAGAGTGGTTTTGTATGTACTAGTTTTGATTTGTATATAGTGGATAGGTTTTAGGATATTTTAGTGGACTTAATTTATTCCAGTGCGCCTCGATATACACAAGTCCTAGACTCAAATAAAGTAAAATATTACATAAAAGAATTATAAAAAGATGCAGTACAACCAGTATCCGTCAGAACATTATTGAGTCTTCAGTTTGTATCATATTGCGACATATCAAAATATTGTTTAGTTATCTATCAAAATCAAGTTGACTGAGATAGAATGGTCCAACAATGACAAGGCCCAAGGCTGAGGTTCTTACCTCATCGTGGTGTCACGCCATTGTAGCATTGGGTTACCATCCCCTTTGTAGTGTCGAGCTGTACAAGATTCCTGTAAAGCACGTCGAGAATTCAAAATGCTCGAGAACTCATTGAGGCTCATGGCCATCCTGTCACAGGACTTGTTCTATACAAAGAATAATTTAGTTGACCACAATAGAGGGATAATATCCCCAAGGACCAACTATTGTCCCTAATATTTTTTCAGTCAATAATAATTCTTTGAACCAAAAGCTAGATGCCTAGAAGATTTCTCTTTGAACTAATAGCATAAAACTTTATAGTAGAATTATAAAGACACAATATCAGAATACATTCAAGCCTATTTTCTTGCTTTGTCCTGACATTGAACATCAATCACCACAATGAATCCAGCCTTGATGTGATCATTTAGTACTCTGTGCCTAAGCCACACAGTCCTCTTCTTACCATGAAGAAATTATTTGATACCACCACTGTAGTCGCCTGGTTGTCGCAGTAGATTGGTACTGCTAGAATCTGTGCACCAAGAAGAAAAAGATCATACATGAGCTTACAAAGCCATTCTTCTTTATCTACTACACCCGCCAGTCCAAATAACTCAGATTTTGTGGAGGAATGAGAGAGCATTGTCTGCTTCTTCGACTTTTACGATATAACAACTCTACCTATGGAGAATATGTATCCTTCTGTGGACCTTTTACTATCTACTTTTGAGTACCAGCTTGCATCACTGAAGCCTCCCACTACTGTCGGATAACCGCTGTAATGCAGTACATACTTCTGAGTCCTCTTGAGATATCATATGACTCTCTTCACAGTTTTCTAGTGCTCAACACTAGGATTGCTCATGAACTGACTTAACATCCCCACGAAGAAGGCTAGACCAGGCCTAGTGGCACTCGTAGCATACATCAAACTTCCGATAATGCTCGAGTACTCCAACTGCATGATACTCTTCCATGGATTTGGCTTCAATTTCTTATCACCCTGTTCGGAGTATAGATCCCTGGAAGATCCTGATATCCATAGCAAATGATCATTTTCTTAATATAAAGAGATTATGACAACAGAAGCCCATATTTTTCTGGATTATCTTTATCCCCAAGATAACATCAACATCCCCAAGTCCTTCATACCGTACTTATATGAGAGGAATTTCTTCATCTCCGTGACACATTCTAAATTTGTACCCAAGATTAGTATGTCGTCTACATAAAGACAAATGATGACTCCTCTTCCATCAACAAACTTAGTATAAACACACTTATTCATCTCGTTGACCCTATAGCCGTTTGATCTAATGGATTTATCAAACTTCCCATGCCGCATCTTGGGAGCTTGCTTCAGATCATATAATAATTTTTTACTAACTTACAGACTTTGCCTTCAAGACCCTTGACGACAAATCCTTCTGGTTGTTGTATGTAATTCTCTTTAGTTAGATCTCTATTCAAGAAAGATATTTTCACATCCATCTAATGAATCACCAGATTGTGAATTGTACTCAGAGCAATCAATATCTTGATAGTTATAATCCTCGCAACTGGAGCATCGTGTTGAAATATTCGATCCCCTACTTTTGAGAAAATTCCTTAGTAACCAACCTTGCCTTGAACTTGTCGATAGTTCCATCGACCTTTATCTTCTACTTGAAGATCCATTTACAACTGATAAATTTTGCTCCTTCAAGTAGATCGACCAATTCCCAAGTTTTGTTGGAGGTTATTGAGTTAAACTTATCATTGACAGCCTCCTTCCAGAAGATATCATCTCTAGTCTTCATTGTCTCATCATAGGTAAACGGGTAAGCTTCTATATGATAGGTGCCAAAATTATCTTCGAAGTCCATTTGCCTCCTCACTCGCTTAGTCGATGGCTCTGCAAGTTTTGGTTTGAATAATATCTCTTCAATGACAATATCTTCTTGGATTATATTTTCATTAAAAGTACTAGCCTCCTCTGTGTAAATACTATTCTCTGGAATGTCAGTGAAAACAATGTTCTCGTGTCATACAAATATATTTTCAAAGAATTTTGCGTTGCGAGATTCGATGATATGATTTGATTCAATATAAAAAAACCTCTGAGCAACACTCTTTTCTGCATATCCCAAGAATAATCTTGTGATACCTCGTTCCCGGTTTCTAAATATTCATATCCGGAAGCTTCATTATACCAGACACCCCCACACTCAAATGACATTAAAATTGGGTCTAACTTCATGAGGACCAATGCCAGAAGTTGCGTATGACACTCTGTTCAGAATAAAAGTAGTCTTAAGTGCATATTCTCCCCAGATGCAGTTTAGATGTCCCACAGTTAACATCATGGAGTTCATTATCTCTGTTAACGTTTTTTCCTATTTATAAATATATTGGATTGAGGAGAATACAGAGCAGTATTCTCATTGATAATTTTATGTTCTTTGTAGAATGATGCAAATTCAAGAGACATATACTCTCTTTTGGCACAACCAGTCAATGAACAACCTAATTTTGATACTCGACCAACCATGTCTCGATATGACTTAGTGCAACGTAGCAACATGAATGCATCATACGAAGACATGAAGATTGAACGCAAGCTTGATATGTTCATCTCAACAAATAACACTATAGTCATTGTAATTTTTATGTTTATTATGTATTTTTTGTTTCTTTTATAGGACTGAATGTACATTGGGTCGTATTGACATTAGGAAGCTAAAACCCCAGCCCTAACCACATCCTAGTCCACAAAAATAAACTGGACCAAAATCCTAATTATTCTGGAACAAGGCCAATCAAACTCGAGCCAAACTCAGGCCGAACTCGGGCCAAATTCGGTCCCTTTGACCCGGTTTTAGAATTGCTCGTTTCTTCTGAAGAACTGTTCTCTAATGTTCAGATTTTTGAACGTTAGGGTAACCGAGTTTAGGTCGAATTTGGTCCCCAGAGACTAGTTTGAAAACTATAAATAGGCATTGAATCCTCTATTGAAACTCACTTATTCTTTCACTTGTTGTAACTCCTCTTTACTATAAATTCAATAAAGGTTTTTTAGCAATAATAAATAATAATAATAAAAATAATAACCATGATAATAAATAGAATCCTCCTATATTTCTTCTTCGTAAATAATTTCTAGATAATTACAATTGCTAAGAATTATTCAAGCCTATATTACTAGCAACCCATTTTCTTAGACTAGAGAAAACCAAGCCGGGCACATTAAACTCAGCCCATACTTGAGTGCAGGCCAGTACTGTCAACCTAAAGAAACATCCATTAAGTGGGATCATTAGACCGTCTAAATTCGATCAGGTTACGGTCGACTTTTCCTTTGCAAGCCAATACTGTAAGATCAGGTTCCGGTTGTGTGGTCAAATTCGACCGTTCACTCATAAACTCCAAATCAATTTTGCACCATTAGATCATAATGACCACCATATTCCTTTACCAATCTTCTTATTCTTTGCAGCGACAAACCTCTGACTCTTCTGGAAGACGTGAGAGAACCCCCAACCGACCTGAAGCCTCGCCTCCCCTCCACGTCAGCAACCCCACCGCCTCGTCACGTCCAGATGCACCTAGAAGCTTCTAAGGTCTTCCCGACCACCGCCTAACTGGCCGCCGACGATTCCCGAATTCTCCCAGAGCTTCCAGACCCTTCTGGACCTAACCGCCACCGCCTTTCTGTTCTCGCCTATAAATAGGACCGGTCACCTTCTCTTTCTTCACCATTAATCTTTTGGCGAAGCCCTGCCAATTTTAGTTCTACCCCTCTTTCGACTTCCAAGAAACCGTTAGGTTTCAGTGTTGCTGAGCTCGGATGAGATCCGATCATGGAGACGAACTAGACTGATCTCTCCTCTGTTCCTTTAGCTGTCTGCCACTGATTGGAGAAGCTTCCCGATCTGGCTATGGTGTTCTCGATCATTTGCTCCAGTGGTACGATGCTTTCCTGCGACTAGAAGTCTTCCTCTGTTGTAGAGTTCGTCGGTAATGAGTGTAGAAGCTTCTTCTTCAGCGACTGTTCCTGTATGTATTTTCTTTTGAATTTTTTTCTTTGACTCAAACTAAGGAGCTGGTTTCCCTCTATTGATTTTTGACCGAACCTTCCTTGATATAGTAAAATTGGGTTTCCGATCTGTGCGAGTCTCAATTGAAGGATCAGCTCTGGGTGAGGATCACTTGAGGATCGACGAGCTCGACTATAAGTGATTCCCTGATAGGTAAAAATTAGATTCCATATGTTGTGTTTGATCGTTGAATTCTTGTTTCCTTTCCTTTATTTTGATCCATGAAAATCAAGCTAGAATACTGGAGAAGTTTCTTGTGTCCGCTCATAAGCTGTTTGGTAAAATATCAGAGAGACCATCTCTGACTTGAAATTGACTGTAACCGTGTCAAACCCCGGGTTCAATAGAAGTATTCAGGAGGGACACAAGACACACTGGGTCTTAGTTGTACTGTAGCTGCAGGCTTTCTCTTCCTCCTTACTTTCTATATTCGATCAAAGTTTCGATTGAGGTCAGGGGGGTTGTACCAATACCGAGGTAAGAGTTTGTGTTCGGCCTGATGGTCAGACATAGATCTGTGTTAGGTACAGAGTAGTATTTGGGATTGGCAAATATTACTTACTGATGAATGCAAGTATCGTTTGTGGTAGAATTAGGTGGGACTGAGGTGTACCTGTGTTGAATAGATTTGAATTGAAGTTTCTGGTGGGATTAGGTTATAAATTTGAATTCAACGGTTATACTTAAGTTTTGTAGTAGTGAGTAGCTTCTCGAAATAATTTTAGAGCATACCAGGTTGACTTTTTAGTAATTCAAATGTTTACAGTTAAACTACAAAGGCGGGAATACTTTAAAGTAATCTAGTTGATACAGGCTGAGTTCAGTTTGGGTTCGTGGATCTGTCACCCTGGCTCAACATGACCCGCCAATTAGGTTATGTTGCATGAGTCAGTAGGCTCGGTTAGGATCAGTCTTAATAGGTTGGGCCAGAATCCCTGAACCATCGGCCAGACCTAAGGGTTGGGCAAAAAGGGCGGACTAGTTAGTGTTCAGTACCAATAGGAGTAGGAAGAAAAATATAAGATTTATATTGCTAAGAGTTGTTAATAAACCAAGATTTAGGAATAATACACTAGGGATTTGGAACTTAAGTAACAAAGGGTACTATGTTCTATACAGATAGCAAGGAATCAAGTTTGACTCACCACACACATTCAAGCAAGTACACTTTCCTCTCCATTTAAAATTTGCATTTTTATATATTGCTTGTGCATTGTCATTATTTATTGATTGAGTAGAGAGGGTGACACGAGTCATAACATGTGGTTTACCATTAGACGGATGACAATTGACTACTGGCACACTTGTTGTGCCTTACGTCCAATTATTAATTGATTGCTAACATTAATTAGTGCCTTAATTACATTGATTGAATGGTAGCACTAATTAGTGTCTTATTTACATTGATTGAATGCTAGCATTTTCAGTGCCTTACTATATTAGCCATTACATGCTTTGGTCAGTGTCAAATTGCATGACATGCATTCAGTGTAGTGCATAATTGTTTAGATGCATTGGTGATTTGTTTATTTTCTGATTATCACTTATTATTTATGTACTGTATCATATTGTGAGTGGTTTTGTGTTATGTGTTATTTTGCTCCATCTTGATTGGATAATCGTAGCAGGTGAGAATGACGACGAGATGTACCCTAGTTACTATGGTCATACTGAGGATATAGTGGCAGATGTTGTGCAGGACCAGGAATCTCCTTCTGAGACTTAGGCCATCTTAGTGTAGTTTTATTTGTTGACTTTGTATGTGTTATGATAATATCGTGTTGTGTAGTTGAGGTTTTTTAGTTGCCTTTATCATTCATCTAGTTTGTTCCCGGACATTCATTATTGTCACTACCATATTTTCTAGGAAAGGGTATTTTGGTAATTTTATAATTAATTAAATATTGTGCATGTTAAATAATTATTTATTGTATTATTTATTTATGTTAGATGATAGTTTATTATTTTGGACTTGTGTTAGTGGACCTAACTAGTTTAGATTAGATCCATGGACCAACATTTATAATTAGTTAGATTTGAGCCCAATTAGAAGGAGGATGATAAATTTTAAGTAAACCATTAGACTAGAACCTTCTCTTCTTAATTATTTTTTCATGAGAGGCCCCAAGGGGTATAATGGACATTACATAGTGACTTGGGGAAGGGGTAGAGTGGCCGGCCTATAATAAAGAGGGAAAAAGTTTCTCTCTTCTCTTTTTATTTCAAAACTAGATCAACCAAATTCCTTCATTCCCACATCAATTCTCTATCAAATTTTATTTCAATTCTTTCCCAAATCACCATTGGAGACTAGTAGAGTAAGGATCTAGAAGGAGGAAGCATGGATCTACAAAGACGAGTAAGGATCTACAAGTTGAAGGCTAACTTTATAAAATTTGGAGGTTTCATTAAAAATTCATCTTCCAATAGGTACAATTTAGTTTTTTCTCTTTAATTAGATTTTAAATCTGAGATTTAACCATGAGAAACAATCCTATATGCATAGGCTACCAATAGGAATTAGAATTATGTTCATAGGAGGCCTATGGAGAAAGTTATGGTGCTTTTTGTGTCAATTTTGGGAGAATTCTGAGATTGACACATGTTGTGTTTGTCAATTGGTCATATAAACCAAATTAACATATGTTTGCTTATTTTTGGCTAGTATTGTGTCCATAATTGGATACGTGTAGGTCGTATCCCAATAATTTGGTAATACATGTTAATTTGGGGATTTTTTTTCGGCATGGGGCTTTGTGTATGTCATATTTTGACACAGACACGTAGATATATATTTTACTCCTCGTATTGTTCATATATAGTATCTTAGACTTGTTAGTGTGTTTGATAATAAACGAAAGAAATTGAAACTAGGTTTATACAAAACCCTTTTTTTGGTTTACAAACAAGAAAAAGAAGTACAATTAATCCTATATGAGGATGTTAAGTACAAAAATTTGATTCTGGAAAAATAGTGCTATAGGAGTCTGATCTGCGGTTGATCACTTTGTCCCTTGGACCACACGATGATGAAGAAGTGCTGTAGAAGACGAAAAAGAAGCTTCAAAGATTGCAGGAGAGATTGAACTCTCCTTGCCCAAGCTCTCTATAGGTGCTTTCTTGACCTTGACCTCTGTCTGTGGCTCCTGAATTCTCTCTACCTTGGATTTTACCCTTCGACCCCCGGACCTCCGTGGCCGGAGGTCTCTATTTATAGAGTTCAGCTACAATCGGCGTAGAAACCGAACAACGGAGAGAGTTGCACCATTTACGCGGCGGTTATAATAACTGCTACCCACGTATGAATGATCTTTTGAATTGGCGTGTGACGCGTGTCCCATTATGAGGTAATGTGTATAATCAATCATCGAAGATCACGACATGCAAGCCACGTAGATAACTGTCCCTCGCGTAGAGATGGTTGGCATAAAAGCCAAATAACTGTCTCGTTGGCGTAAAAGCCAAATAGCTGTTCTGATGGCGTAAAAGCCAAGTAGGCGTAGAAGTCGAATAGCTATCAAGTTGGCGTAGGAGCCAAATAGCTGTCATGTTGGCGTAGAAGTCGAATAGCTGACAAGTTGGCGTAGAAGCCAAATTCTGTGTAAAGCTTGATGCTGCATGGATAGGTAGCCAGCGTAAAGATAGCCAGTTATCCTTTTTTGACTGAGGTTTTGAGCGTATCTTGGGCCAGATGGCCTTATCACGCACTTTTGCAAATATAGCCTGAGTTGGCGTATTTCGAGGAGAGAGCATACGGCGTACTCCTATAGTTTAAAAAATAGCCAGGTCGGCGTATTTCAAGGAGATAGCGTACAACGTGCTCCTATAGCTGAAAATAGCCTGGTTGGCGTAATGTGCGGGGATGGTGATGTGGACGTATTAGCGCTAATTATAGCTCACCCAGTCATTAAAAGTAGAACCAAATCTCATGCATTAAATACAGAGATCTGGTCCTATCTCGTGCATTAATTGCAGAGACGTGCCTCGAGTTCTGTACGAAAAACAGCTTTTGACGTGGCCTGTTGGTTTCGTTTCAAGGATTAAGTCACTAGACGACAGTCTGGAGTTCTGTGCAGTCATCATTACAGCCGTCCTCTCGATCACCGTGCAGTACTCTTTGTCAGGAGTCAAGTTCACTGTTTGATCTGACAGGTTCATTCAATGAATACAAAGAGGTTCATTCAATGAATACAAAGAGTTTCTCGTACAACTTTTTGCTGTATTAAAAGCAGACGGGTTTTACGTCGAAGAGGCGATGTAACAACCTTTTTACGCCGAAGTAGTCTGAAAATTCTGTATTACGCGGGTTATTCTGGAGCTATGTTTTATGCTACAATAGCGTTGAAGCTCTGCTGTGCGCATGTTTCACGCCACCCAATATTGGAGCTCTGTTTTATGCGAGCTTCCTGTCTGTTGAGGGTTTTACGCGTATGATTTTTCAGCGTATTTTTCATGCTTCTACAAGACCCCTTTCAAAGTTTTCAAATTCCTCATAATTTGAAACACTTTGAATGAAGCATGAAACGGTCAAGTTTGACTCGTTCCGCGAGGCTGATTTCTCTTCAAATTTTTAGGAGTTTGTTGGAATTCGGTGTGTTCTCCTCTGCCTATATAAAGGCGAATGGGTTAACCAGTTTTTCCCATACTTCCTTCACCACAAAGAGATGGTTGCCGAGCTTCGTCGGGTTGACTTGAGAAAAAAGAAGATCATGTTCTTCCAGCATGTAAGGAGCCTTAAAAAGAGGTATCTTCGAGCAAATATCCTCTGCAACGATGGATCATGGAAGGATATCATAGCTTTCTTTGTTCGGGATAATCAGCAATTTCATATGGCGATTCTCCAGGAGAGAGGAATGGTCTCATTTGGCCACACAGCTTGCAAGCTGTATTTTCTTCCATCATAGTGCTGGACGATGGTAGGCAGCTTGGCCCTGTCTTCCAGTATTGAGTTGGGTTTGAACACCCAATATAATTTCTAGGGCATGCCGGCCATGGCGTATGGAGGGTGGGCTTGAATAATTTACACAGGTCCAGTTCTGTATCCTTCCGCCATTCACCATTTTCTTGTTCATCGGCCGCAGAAGCCGATGAAGTGCCGTAGAAGACGAAAAAAGATCTACACCAATATGAGAATCTGGCAAAACAGATTCTTGGTGCGATCTTAAATGAAAATGAGAAACCCTTTGTAGAAAAAGGATTTTCATCATATGTAATCATGAAGATGAAAAATTCTTTGTGGACTGGATTTTCATCATATGTAATCATGATTTAATAAAATTATCTTCTTTTACGCATCTGATGATTTGTCATATTTGCTGTGAGGAAGTTTGAATAGTGTGTAACTTTGGCACGTCTGAATAATTTTACGCTGACTCTAATAAAAGAGTATCTGATCTCGTCCCATCTTTTACGCGTAGCAGAAGACGCGTAAAAAAAACTCCTTAGCATTTTAAGTTGAAGATCCAAACTGTCATACTGTTTTGGACGAGGAGTCACGTAGAATTCTGAACTGTCACTTCTCTGATACGAAGAATTCTTGTTCAGATTATCATCTTCAGGAATGGTTTTCCCGAAAATCCCTTAAAAAAGGAAGAAATTTCTGTCGACCAAGCCATACTTGAACTTTTTGTAATGTATTCTGACTAGACTTTGGATGAACTTCCAAATGACCCAAGAAGAAGAGTCGTCTTCAATGCTGAATGTTTTGTAGCCAAGAAGGAGTATCTTCTGCGTAAACCCTTGTAATTCGCCGTCTGTAGCTTTCGAGCGTAGAATCGTAGATTTGTAGCCTCTGAGCGTAAAAAGTTTTCGAACGTGAAATCATAGATTTATAGCCTCTGAGCGTGAAATCATAGGTTTGTAGCCTCTTAAGCGTAAAAGCTCGTGAGCGTAAAAGCATCTGGACGTAAAATCGTAGATTTATAGTCTCTGAGCGTAAAACCGTAGATTTGTAGCCTCTCGAGCGTAAAAGCTCCTTAGCGTAAAATAATAGATCTGCTCTGCGCGTAAAATCTGGATCCACTGACTGTTCATCTTCCCTAAATGATAGGCTGACGTGGTCCCAAATCATAACCGAATATTAAATATCGGATTTGGTTAGGGATTCGAAGAGTTATCCAAACTCTATAAATAGTCCAAAGTCCTGAGAGAGAACTTTTATCTGTCTTCCCAAAACCCTTGCTTTCCAAGAACCCTTCTTCTTCGTCTCTTTCTTGAGAACTCAGGATCGCCATGGCACCTAAACAGACTTCCACTGCTAAGGGAAAGAAGGTAGCTTCTTCTTCCCGCTCCACTTCTCAAGCACGAGCAACTCCCATTAGGTTGAACGAGCTTCGATCAGAACACAGCGCTCCCCCTTCGAGCTGTGCTCCGGACATTACAAGTAAAGACTTCGGGAGGAAAAATCATTCGCACACGTTGTACGTGCACACGCAAGGTCATCTTTTGTTCTGAGAGCCTCTTCGAGGAGGACGATATACTGAGATATTTTATTATTACGCGCACATTCCTAATGTGTCAGCGTAAAAACTCCATGTTTTTGCAGTCTGGCGTAAAAACTCAGACTGTCGAAATTTGGAGTAGAACTGCAAACTTTGAATTTTACGCGCTGGATCTGAATTCCGGCGTAAAAAATTTAAATTTTGTCAATCTGGCGTAAAAGCTCAGATTGTTAGATTTTGGCGTATATTGTCAACCTTGAATTTTACGCCTTGGAAATGAGTTCCAACGTAAGACTCAAATTTTTGCGTTCTTGGCATAAAAGCTCAGACTGATAATCTTTGGCGTAAACTGTAAGAGTGTATCGTCTATTGTAGAAACTGACTTGTTCTCTTGAATTTTGTGGTGGACTTTCAGATCTCTCCTTTGGCTGAAGTTATGGGCTCTGCTGTCGGGATGTTGAGCTCAAATTATTTGGAGGACTTGTCCCATATGACATTCCCTATTTCTGGAGCCAATTATCCTGAAGAAAGGGGAACCTTAATCTCGTCTCAAGGAGAACGCATGCTGCAAAGTATGATCAGTGGGGAGCCCCTGACATACATAGACGGGACGGAGTATAAGAAGCCAGGCTTCTTGTTCGGGGACGTTATCGACAAACAGTCCCAGACTAAACCCAAGAAGGAGGATTGGGTGTTTACTGCTGAGGGCACGGTCATGTATCTGCCCCGGATGCTCAGGGATTACACTATCTCTGCGTTCTTCCATGCCACACATCCTAGGAAGATGGCATGGACCCTGACCCCCGATCTTCACGGCCGACCGGGGAAGATCTTATATAACAAGGAATACGACCGGGGGGCCTATATGAGCCGTCCTTCGGGCCATGTTATGCCCTTTAGGGGATTGCTGCTGGGTAGTGTCCCGAGTGAGGACACTTCGTTGATCCAGTCGGTTCAGATATCAACCTTCTGCAACAATTTTATGGGGCAGGGAGGAATGTACCCCAGGGTCAACCCTCGGACCAGTGGATGGCTTAGCCCGGGGAATCTTCGATGGGTCAGTCTGGGCCCTGAAGTACTTCCAGACGGAGCTAAAAAAAATTTGGCTTGTTCGCGGCTGTGAGCGCCACAAGTGTTGGGCTGTCTATGAACCCTAACTTGTTTTTAGCCTTAATGGAGCGGTACAACTCGCTCACTGGGACTTTTGCCACTCTGCTGGGTGAGTTGGGCTTAGCCCTTCATGAGATGCCAGAGATTTTTTAAAGCTGCCGATGGGGGACGCTCCTTATGAAGAGTATGTCCCTTTTTAAAGCTGCCGATGGGGGACGCTCCTTATGAAGAGTATGTCCCTACAAACAGGGAGTTGAGGGATACAAACCCTCAGGCAGTGGCAGTATATCAGGAGCTGATGTGCCACTATCTTACCTGCACCACTTTCTACAAGGAGCCTTCTGACTTGGCTCACATCAACAAGTGGGCAACCTATCTCTTCTTCCACCAGGCCAGAAATATTAAGCCGGACAAGGTGGTAGATAGCCGAGATAGGCCCTTGAACATCCTGAGCATGCTCAATGCTGACACGGTCGATGACCATATAACTGCAGGCACAAAAGCCTTCAGTTATACGAGGCATTGTCATAAGACTCTGTCAAAGGAAGCTCAATTGGTTGGCTTCCTCCCCGTCTGGCTTCGCCGCTGGGTAGTGCCTGGCATCACGTACCGCATCCATCGTAACACCTTATGGCCTGCAGTACGTTTGGTGTTCGGAGCAAGACTGGGCCTGCTTCCTGCTATGGTATGTAGAATACAAGCAGGCCTGAGGGCCCTTACTGATGTGTTAGTAGTTGATGATACACAGCGTGAAAGCTTTTTCCGAGTGGAATTATCATTCCTATACTTGATGGGATGGTTAATTCTTCACAACACCAGGGTAATGTCTCCCGGTCCTGCCAGCGGTTCGGGAAATAACTTCTTGTTAATTACAAGAATTTCTCTTGGAATGTGGCGACCGTCATAGATTGCCGGCGGGCGTTAAATGTTGTCCATAGCTGGAAGCTCTTCTGTATCGTCCCCCCTGTGCATATCAATCAACGGGGGAAGAAATTTAAGGATGGGGGCCATGTGAGGACCATTCTTTCTCCTGAAGCCTTTTATTGGTGGGTCTGTATTAGACCTTTCCATTTGTTGTACATAAGCGATGATCACTGCTACCTGGAGCCTTATTTGCCCAGTCGGTTCGCCAGGCAGTTTGGGTACGACCAGTTGCATGTGGGGAATGCCATTACCAACTTCAAGTCCAAATGTGGACTTATTGATGGAGCCAGAGGATGGCGGTACTTTATCACGGGCTGTACTGGTACAACTTTTGTTGTGCCCATGACTTCTCTCTCTATGGAGCTGCGCATCCTGCACTCGTACGCGCAGTTCTATGCGTCCATCAATAGCTTCCATCGCGATTTTGATGTGCATAGAAGTTTTAGGATGTCCTCCCATAGGTCTACTGCAAGGGAGGAGGTTCCGTCTGTTTCCTCGGATGAGAATGAGGACACCGCCAGGGCAGACGAGTTCTTGACGACAATACCGAGAGGTATAATAGCTCCGCCAGCTGAGCCTCTCGTTATCCCCCAGAAACGGAAGGCTTCCACTCCGAAAGAGCCTTTCCCTCGCAAGAAGAAGAATGCCAGAGGTCCGAAAAGGGCTTCCACCAGGGGGCTTCTAGGAGTGAGCCCGTCGTTTCCCCTGTTGGGGATGATTCTTTGATTAGAGGTCATTCGCCTCGGTCCGAACTATCCCTTCTGAGTGATGACGAGGCACGACTGGAACGGGCTCGCACAAACATCTTGGACTCCAGGAATGAGAGGATGGTCGCCTTGGCGCAGTAGATTCGTGATTTGACTGCTCCTCCCCAATGATGTACTTTTTGTTTTTCTATGTAATTTGCTTTTCCCGGAGATAATAAAGAGACTTTATCTGACTTTGTGGACCCATCATTTTTGAATATAAATGATAGGCTAGGGTGAAAGTGATATCAGAGGTAATATGGACATGATATACTTTCGGTAAGCTTCAGTTGGATATATCTATTCAGAGGTTATGTGGACATGATAGAATATGATCCAACTAAATTTGTGTACAAAACACTGTCAGAGGTAATATGGACATGATAGGTTTTTGAAGTTCCAAATTAGTTAAACATATCTATTCAGAGGTCATAAGAACATGATAGAATATGCTCCAACCAGTCTTTATACGTATTATCGTCAGAATGAGATCTTCACCATACTCCGTTTTAAGCAAGGGAGATTAAGACTCTTGTGTGTAATAATCATTGGCCTCCTTACAGCTAGAACTAGCTTGCCAACTTTGAACACTCTCTCCTTCACTTTTTGATTAAAAAGTTCCAGAAATGCGTGCCTGGTAGAACGCAATGCGCTGTTGAGCTTGAAGGCGTTTCTCGTCTAATCCTTCTAGCTCTTGAAGCCGTAGTCGATCATTATTTTTCTGAGTCAACTCATTAGCCACTGCTATTCTGAGTGATAGGATTTGGATTTCAATGGAGAGAACTGCTTCACACCCGTAGACTAATGAGAATGGGGTACAACCCGTCGGTGTTTGTACCGTCGTGCGGTATGCCCAGAGGCACTCTCCCAGCTTCTCATTCCAATCTCTTTTGTTCGAAGAAATAAACTTTTTCAAGAGTTTGATGATGGTTTTAGCAGCCGGATTGTATTCCGTAGAGGCCATATTTTGTATCCGATTCTTATCGCAAAATCGGTGAAATGCTTGGCTGATGAATTGAGGCCCATTGTCATGAATTATCCTTCGGGGTATCCCAAAGTGATAAATGACATGGTGCTTGATGAAGCTGATCACGTTGGATGTCTTTACCTCAGCTAGGGGGATTGCCTTTGCCCACTTAGAGAAGTAGTCTGTGATAGCCAATATGAACCGATGTCCTCTAGAAGAAGATGGGTGAATAGGACCAACGATATCCATACCCCATGCTTCAAAAGGCCATGATGCAATGGTAGGATGTAGATACTCAGAAGGCTGATGTATAAAATCTGCATGAACTTGACAGACTTTGCATTGTCTTGCATATTTTACTGCATCTGCGATCATAGTAGGCCAATAGTAACCCATCCTCCTGATACGATCCTGTAACTTAGGACCGGGTTGAAGTGCTCCACATATACCGTCGTGAGCTTCACGGATAATCCGCTTCGCATCATTATTGGAGAGACATCATAATAGTAGTCCATCGTATGTTCGACGATATAGACATTGTGAAGGAGCATCAAAATAGAAGCGTAATGATCGTCTTTTGATAGACGCTGCTTCTTTAGGATCCTCTGGTAAGATTTCGTATGCCACAAAATCTATAAAGGGACTTTTCTAGTCTATCTCAGGAGGAACCGTGTTTACAACGTAGCTACGTTCTATGTGAAAATTATTTTTCATACAGAACAGATCTCTGTTGAGAAGAATCACCGAATTCTGCCTCCTTATAGGAATAGCTAGATCTGCAGCTAGACTGGCTAGAGCATCAGCTTTCAAATTTTGAGATCGGGGTACGTGTTCTAGGAAAAATCCTTTGAAAGACATTGCAATCTTGATCGTTGCTTGGTGGTAAGGAATGAGGTCTGGATTGCGGACTTCATATATTCCTCTGACGTGATTGACGATCAGCAGGGAATCACCAAAAGCTTTCAGGTATTCCACATCCAATTCTTTAGCGACTTGGAGCCCGATTAGTAGAGCGTTATACTCTACCACATTATTAGAGCAGGGTTCGCTAAGAGAATTTGCTCGATAGATGACGAGTTTATCAGGAGTGACCAGGACAATTCCTACTCCTGAAATCACGTTTTTCCTGGGACCAGTCCTGGAGGCACCATCGAAGAATAGCTGCCACGTAACACTTTCCATTACGGAATTACATTCTACAACTTCGTCGAGAATGTCTTCGTATAGTTTAGAGGTTTCCGGGATTGGATGAGCAGCTAAGAAATCAGCCAAGGCCTGACCTTTTATGGACTCCTGAGGGACATACACCATGTCATACGGTGTTAGTAACATCGCCCAAGTCGTAAGTCGGGAATTGAGAACACTCGGCTTGTTCATCAATACCCGAAGGGGATTAATCCTGGAGATGATATGAATAGTTTGGCCTGTGACATAATGTCGCGTCTTCTGAATGGCGAACATTAAGGCCAAGCATTCTTTTTCTACTGGATTGTACCGGTGTTCAGCTCCGACCATCATCCTGCTTAAATAGCAGATAGCCTGTTCATGACCTTCATTTTTTTTTTTGTGCGAGAAGAGCTCCCAAAGAATGATCCATTGCTCGAACATACAGCAAAAATGGTCTTCCTATGAACTGGAGGATTAGTGAGGTAGCGTTTGATATCATTAAATGCTTGCTGACAGGCTTCGTTCCATACGAAGGATACACCTTTCTTCATGAGGCGAGAAAAGCGAGAAAAAGGTTGACATCTCCCAGAGAGGTTGGATATGAATCTCCTGATATAAGCCAGACGACCTTGAAATCCCCCGAGTTCCCTCAAATTACTGGGTGGTCGCATTTCTAAGATAGCCTTCACTTTATCAGGATCTACTTGAATGCCTTTAGCGGTAATGACAAATCCCAGGAATTTGTCACTGGATATACCAAGAAAGGACTTTGTAGGATTCATTTTGAGTTGATGTTGGCCCATCAACTCGAATACTGTCTTCAAGTCTTTGATGTGATTATCCTTGAAGCGGCTTTTGATAGCAATATCGTCTACGTAATATTCCACTGTTTTGCGTAAGTTCTCATGGAATATATTACTCATAGCTCGCTGATATGTAGCCCCGGCATTCTTCAGTCCGAAGGACATAACTGTGTAGCAATATACCCCCAGAGGTGTCCGGAAGGCAGTATGCTTCTCACCTTCAGGATTCATCTTAATCTGATTATATCCTGAGAATCTGTCCATGAAAGACATGCGCTCAAAATCGCACGTATTATCGATCATGACGTCTGAAATTGATGCAAACACGCACTTTCCTATTTTTTTTCATGACTGGGACAACATTGACGACCCAGTAAGGATGTTGTTCTTCCGGGATGAATCCGTAGACTATCAACTTCTTGATTTCAGCTTCGATAGCATCCATCATATCCGGGCGGAACCGACGTTGGTGTTATTTTATAGGTTTTGAATTGGGCAATATGTTGAGCTTATGGGTAGCCACTTTTGGATCAAGACCTAGCATATCCTCATAATTCCATGCGAAGACGTCGATATATTCTTTTATCAGCTGGATTATCTCTTTCCTTTCTTCTTCGAAAAGATTGTTACTGATAAATATCGGCTTTGGTGAAAGTTTATCCCCCACATCGATCTGGATAACTTTATCTTCAGTGGGCGGTTCTCTCTGCTCGAACCAGAGTTAGATTCTTGTCCCTCTGTTTTGAGAGAATCTGTCAACACCATATTTACTGATAATACATGTTCGAGTTCAGCGTATAATTCGAAGGACGACGAGTCATCTTGAGAAGAGGAAAAAGTATCCTCATTTGACTCAGAGGTTGCAAGAGACGTGGTATACCCTAACCCAAAATGAGTTTGTTGATAGTAGGTATCACAATGCAACGGTATTCGTCCGCCTTTCCCATAGTTGAGGCCTGGTTCTGACTTCAGATCATAACCCATACTTTGCATAATCTTCAACGCTTGTGGGCTATATCTGTGGACCTACATTTTCCCAGCATCAGATTCGTAAGAATCTTCTTGTATAATCGGTCTATTGCGCATGCGACCAAAGATTATTGGATGCTGATTGCTACGAGTAGGCGGGATAATAAAGATAGAATCTTCATGTGGCCCATATGTCGAGATGACATTAGATGTTGACGCTACTTCCCACACATACAGATGATAGGAATCTACAGCTTCCAAGAATTTTTGTGCTATAGGTTCTATATCGTTATGGGGGCAGGATTCCTGATTTAGAAATTGAGCGTCAGTATACTGGAAAAAAGAATCTTTATTATCGTCAGAAACCACGTTCCCGGTTGTATTTAAGGTGGAGGCTTCTGGTTCAAAGTGACCACTAGGGGATCACTTCCTCCTCCTGATTTGGTTTTGTTCAAGTGGATAGTCATAGGTTCTATGACTTTCGGACGGGTAGTCCTCCCTTTCACCTGGATCGACAGGGGTTGCTCAGCAGATAGTTCTCCTGGCTCCCGGTGGGATTCCTCCTCTGTCTTGCCTGACACCTCTTTCATGTAGTCTTGGGTGTATAACATGACGTCGGAATAGTAGGACTCTACTCCCTTGAACGGGTTAAGGTCAATAAACTCCGTTTTTACTGTTCATAGGAAGTAATGCAGTTGTTCGCAAGACTACGGTACCACCGATAGGCCACTCTAGACAGATAGCCTTTAAACACTCGAGTGAGAAGGGCGTCATTCCCTTGTAACAACACCGTCATCATGCTAAAGTAGTTCATGTACTGGCTCGGTGACGTCTTTCTCTCAAACAAAACCATAGCCTGTGGTTTGTATTTAGGTGGGAAAGGGATCTCGTCCCAGATAGCTGGATATGGTTGGTTGATTCCCAACTTCTTGAGCTGATCCTTATGCTTCAAGGAATCAAATTGGGCTTTCAATTCCCGCACTGCCTGTATCGGGTCTTCAGCTGGTAAAAGGACCGCAGAGTGGTGATAGATCGGTTGTATCGCAACTCCAACAGGAGGCAATATATTCTCCAAGTTAGGAAGTAGAGGAGCTGCTGACTCTTGATTTAGAACAGGCTCCTGATTCGCATTGGATGGTGGTAGGTCCACCCCCACACGTATTTGAGTCGGAGGAACCGATGCTTGAGCTATAGCAGTGTATGTTGAGTCAACATCATCTGGTGCATATTCTCTATCATGGAATGCATCTCTTTCAGTGATGTCTCCAATACAGCGATGCGTTGGTCAGTACTTCCTGATGGGGAAGCCTCTTCGTGTTCATCTCCAATGGCATAGACTCCCATTTTTCTGGATGCTATGGAAGGATCAGTATAGAGCTCTGTAGAGATTGAATCTATACTTTCAGCATCCGATTCGGAAAATTGGCGACCCCAGTGTCGGAATCAGAAGAATATGAAGTCGGTTGTCGTGACCTTGAACAAGTGTTTTGAAACACACCAGCTTCAATATTCTCAAGGAGTCAGTTGAATCTCCTTTGGCTTGGAGTTCTAGAGGAATGACGTCTTGAATTTGACCTTCCTCTTGGAACATGTGAAGCCATGTTCACTGATGCGAATGTAGGCTCTTCTTCCTGTAAAGACAGAAAGTAGTTTAACCGGTCGAAAACTGACCGTTAATAATTAACTACAACTTTATGACTATTACAACAGTGCTCCCCAGGGGGTGTAATAGACATGTTAGAAGATCCCCTATCTTTGTGCTTCTGGATCAGGAGATTACGTAAGTCAGGAGGATTAACAGGAGAAGAAGAAGAAGGCTTATTCTGCCTTTTTACATCAGTTGGAGTACGGATATTGGGAATCACAACTCTCTCCCTGCCATACGAATACAGCAGTTCAGCTATGTGAGTAGCACATGATCCATGAGGAGCGTATCTATCCACAAACTGGGTCTTCTTTACGCTGAAGGGCTTGTCCTGGCGTAATCTGGAATTTTGCACAGGTTGGCGTAAAACTGAGGAAGTCCTCAATCGGCCGTCAGCCTTCCGCGTAATCTGAAGAGCGGGCAGATTCTTTTTTTGATGGCGTAAAAGTCGAGAGGTCAGAAAATCCGCCACTTGTTTTCCCTTGCGGTCTTTGAAAGGACCATCTGCCTCATCGCAGAGGGGAGGTGTATTTTTATGCGCGGAGCGCGCTTGGAATTTCTGAATTGGCGCTGAGGCATTATCAGAAATTTTGTCTGCTACGTCACAGACGGGAGACTGAATTTTATGTGCGGGGCACGGAATAGACTTCTGGATTGGTACTGAGGCATTGCCAGAAGCTGTCTGCCACGTCACGGACGGGAGACAAAGTTTTACACGCAGGGCGCGGAGTAGACTTCTGGATTGGCACTGAGGCATTGCCAGAAGCTTCGTCTGCCACGTCACAGACGGGAGACAGTTTTACACGCAGGGCGTGGAGTAGACTTCTGGATTGGCACTGAGGCATTGCCAGAAGCTTCGTCTGCCAAGCTTCGTCTGCCACGTCACAGACGGAAGACGGATTTTTACGCCCAATTACGCCCAAGGCGTAGAGGTTGCGATATCACAACCTTGTTGATTGGAGAGAGTGAGTCCACAAGAATGGTAGAGGATGTCCGAGGTATCCATACGCAACTTCCTGTTGTCTTGGACAGAGAGGGAATGAGAGCTACCCCCTGCTCGAAGCATGTCTTCGTAAGCCGATTGGTCGAATTGGACGACCAGAGTCTTCTTCGTTGATCCTACGGATACAGCATCGTGTTGAGCAATGACTTTCTCGTCAGATGAGAAAGTAGTCCCCAGCAGAGTCGCCATCTTGTGTTTGATAATAAACGAAAGAAATTGAAACTAGGTTTATACAAAACCCTTTTTTTGGTTTACAAACAAGAAAAAGAAGTACAATTAATCCTATATGAGGATGTTAGAAACAAAAATTTGATTCTAGGGAAATATTGCTATAGGAGTCTGATCTGCGGTCGATCACTTTGTCTCTTGGACCACACGATGACAAAGAAGTGCTGTAGAAGACGAAAAAAAAGCTTCAAAGACTGCAGGAGAGATTGAACTCTCGTTGTCCAAGCTCTCTATAGGTGCTTTCTTGACCTTGACACCTTGGATTTTACCCTTCGACCCCCCGGACCTCCATGGCTAGAGGTCTCTATTTATAGAGGTCAGCTACAGTCGGCGTAGAAACCGAACAGCGGAGAGAGCTGCACCTTTTACGCGACGGTTATAATAACTGCTACCCACGTATGAATGATCTTTTGAATTGGCGTATGGCGCGTGTCCCATTATTAGGTAATGCATATAATCGCTCATCGAAGATCATGACATGCAAGCCATGTAGATAACTGCCCCTCGTGTAGAGATGGTTGGCATAAAAGCCAAATAACTGTCTCGTTGGCGTAAAAGCCAAATAGCTGTTCTGATGGCGTAAAAGCCAAGTAGGCATAGAAGCCGAATAGATGTCATGTTGGCGTAGAAGCCGAATAGCTGACAAGTTGGCATAGAAGCCAAATTCTGCGTAAAGCTTGATGCTGCATGGATAGGTAGCCAGCGTAAAGATAGCCAGTTATCCTTCTTTGACTGAGGTTTTGAGCGTATCTTGGGCCAGATGGCCTTATCACGCACCTTTGCAAATATAGCCTGAGTTAGCATATTTTGAGGAGATAGCATACGGCGTACTCCTATAGTTTGAAAAATAGCCAGGTCAGCGTATTTCAAGGAGATAGCGTACAACGTACTCCTATAGCTGAAAATAGCCCGGTTGGCGTAATGTGCGAGGATGGTGATATGGACGTATTAGCCCTAATTATAGCTCTCCCAGTCATTAAAAGTAGAACCAAATCTCATGCATTAAATTCAGAGATCTGCCCCCATCTCGTGCATTAATTGCAGAGACGTGCCTTGAGTTATGTACGAAAAATAGCTTTTGACGTGGCTGTTGGTTTTGTCTCATCCTGAGCGTAAAGCCCATATGTGCCGGTGTAGAATAGGCAGCGTATTCCTTAAATGCGTAAACGACGTCTTATATCAAGGATTATGTCACTAGACGACAGTCTGGAGTTCTGTACAGAGTCATCATTACAGCCGTCCTCTCAATCACCATGTAGTACTCTTTGTCAGGAATCAGGTTCACTGCTTGATCTGACTGGTTCATTCGAGGAATACGAAGAGTTCCTCGTACAACTTTTCACTGCATTAAAAGCAGACGGGTTTTACGCCGAAGTGGCGATGTAACAACCTTTTTAGGCCGAAGTAGTCTAGAAATACTGCATTACGCGGGTTGTTCTGGAGCTATGTTTTACGCTGCAATAGCGTTGAAGCTCTGCTGTACGCCAATGGCTCTGAAGTTATGTTTCACGCCACCCAATGCTGAAGCTCTGTTTTATGCGAGCTTCCTGTCTGTTGAGGGTTTTACGCATATGATTTTCCAGCGTATTTTTCATGCATCTACATAGTGTCCTTAGGAGTACGTTTGGTTGTGTGGTGGACTCGTATCGTAAGCGTATCATAGATCTAGTGTGATACGGGTGCGATGCACTCCACATGTTTGTTGTGTTGTATTTCTAGATCCAATCTCCTTTGTTCATAGCTATTGATAATATATGAATTCATATGTATATGTATATATTGTTATAGATAGATATATATGTATATATATGTGATTATGTATATATATGTAGTTATATGTACTAGTGTATCTAGTATTTATATGCATATGTGTTTATATATATATATATATATATATATGTAGATATACATCTAAATATATAGCTATTTGAATAGTATGTTATATGTATAATATATATGTATATGTGTATGTGATGCTATATATATATATATATATATATATATATATATATATATATATATATAATGTAGGGAATCTAGTAGTGCATATGTGTATCTACATATCTATATGTATGTGTATGATATATACATTGTATAGACGAGAGTATGTTTATATATATATATATATAGATGTGTGAGAGTTATGTGTGTGCAAGTGAGGGGAGGGGGGGGGGGGGGGCTCGGACAGGAACAACAACTGGAAGCAGCAATAGCAGCTATGCAGAATGCTCTGCAGCAAAGCAAATGCAGCAGCTGCAGCAGCTATGAAGAATAGCAGGCAGTAGCAGCACAGCGAGGAGGTTCAGCAGGCAGTAGCAGCACAGCAACAACGAGGAGGTTCACCAGAGCATAGCTGCTGGGAATGGGTGCGACAGACAGTGCACGAACAGTTGCACTGTAGTAGCAGCTAGCCCTAGCAGCAGTTTCGAGCAGGCCCTGGACTGAAGCACAATCATTCCACCAGCAGCAACTGAGCAGCCAGTATCAGCAGTCTCCAGTATCAGAGCTAGGTACGGTAGTATGGTTAGTAGTTTGTTAGTTCCTAGTTTGTTTGTTTCAGTAGTTAGCTAGTTTATTAGAGGTTATTTAACTAGTTATCAGTTATCTAGTTAAGTTACTAGTTAGTAGATATATATACATATGTATATTTTGATACCTAGTAGCTAGTGATTACTTGGTAATATGTATGTAAGTATGTATATATGCATATTAGTATATAGCTAGTAGTTTGTATTAGATTACTATATATTAGTATATAGTTTCGTGTTGAGTAGTTAGATATATACTAGATATCACATTACCTTGTGATACCTTAATGCACTTTTGTATAAAAGTGCCCATCAATTAGAAAATTGCACAAAGTTGGATTTTTGGTTTAATTTAATTAAAACTAATATAATTGGTGTTCTAAAATTAATTAGAAGTACATGTGCCTCAAATTAGGTGGAGAACAAGTGTCATGAATGAAGAAGACTCAGAGTAGAATATTATCACACTTTGGGTTGCACAAAATGGGTCAAGATTGTGTCTCCAATTTCGATTGGAACGCACAATGATGCAAAGTTAAATTTATTTAGAATTAAATATAAACGTCCATAACGAATATTGTGCAACTAAAATAAAGCACAAAAGGACATATTTATGAGTTACACAAGGGTCAGAATGGAAGACTGGCATGTCTAGGACAAGGGTGTGAAATTTATTGGAAGAAAAAGGCTAGGGTAGCGCTCCAAATATCGAAGCAACGGTAAGATGCAACAATTAAATAAAATTATGGTAATTAATTATAATCCTCAACATTTACTTCCGAATAATACAAATTAAAATTATAACCCTATATTTCGGTCAGAGATTCAACTAGTGGGCTTCTAGGTCTAGTCTACTAACTCATGCATTAAAGAACACTATATATATATATATATATATATATATATATATATATATATACTTATCATGCAATTATTTGAAATAAATACACACAACACTTATTATTTATAAAATAACAAAAATATCCCTATTTCAGAATGTGGTAGTGACAGGTTTTTCCTCCGATACGGGGCTTTGTGCATGTCACATTTTGACACGGATACGTAGATATATATTTTACTCCTCGTATTGTTCATATATAGTATTTTAGACTTGCCCGTGTCCTTCGGAGTACGTTTGGTTTTGTGGTGGACTCTTATCGTAAGTGTATTATAGATCTAGTGTGATACGGGTGCGATGCACTCCACATGTTTGTTGTGTTACATTTCTAGATCCAATCTCCTTTGTTCATAGCTATTGATAATATATGAATTCATATGTATATGTATATACTGTTGTAAATAAATATATATGTATATATAGATATGTGATTATGTATATATATATGTAGTTATATGTACTAGTGTATCAAGTATCTATATGCATATGTGTTTATATATATACATGTAGATATACATCTATATATATAGCTATTTAAATAGTATGATATATGTATATATGTAAGTTGAATATATATGTATATGTGTATGTGATGCCATATATATATATATATGTATGGAATCTAGTAGTGCATATATATATATATATGGTTATATATATACATTGTATAGACGAGGGTATGTGTATATATATAGGTATATATGCATATATGTATATAGATGTGTAAGAGTTATGTGTTTGCAAGAGAGAGGGGGGGGGGGGGGGGGGGCTCGGATAGGAATAACAACTGGAAGCAGCAACAACAGCTATGCAGAATGCTCTGCAGCAAAGCAAATGTAGCAGCAACAGCTATGAAGAACAACATGCAGTAGTAGCACAGCGAGGAGGTTCAGCAGTCAGTAGCAGCATAGCAACAACGAGGGGGTTCAGCAGAGCATAGCAGCAGGGAATGGGTGCAACAGACAGTGCACGAGCAGTTGCACTGTAGCAACAGCTAGCCCCAGCAGCAGCTTCGAGCAGGCCCTGCACTGAAGCACAATAACTCTACCAGTAGCAGCAGCAGCTATTTAGTTAGTTCCTAGTTTGTTGTTTCAGTAGTTAGCTAGTTTATTAGTTATTAGTTATCTAATTAAGTTACTAGTTAATAGATATATATACATATGTATATTTTGATATCTAGTAGCTAGTGATTACTTGGTAATATGTATGTAAGTGTGTATATATGCATATTAGTATATAGCTAGTAGTTTGTATTAGATTACTATCAGTTTCATGTTGAGTAGTTAGATATATACTAGATATCACATTACCTTGAGATACAAAGGTAGATGTTAAGGTATTGGATCAATACTCAAGGTATTCGAGTTGGGTATTGAAATAGGTGTTTAGTAGTACGATATCGAGTTGGTTCAAAGCCAAGGTATCCACTTAGCAATTGTAATTAGGATTAGTATATTTAATATTGATTATATATGCATATTGTGATATTCTCATATCTTTTGTTTGCGTATCCTGAGATACAGTATCTTAGTGTGTTCTTAGTATCTTAGATTTAACTAGTATGACCTAGTTTCATAGTGTATTGACCCAATATCATAGAGATAGACTCATGCAACCTAAAAATATATAGTTTGACCAAGTTTGACTGGTTTGACTTAGAGTTGACCTAGTTTGACTTATTTGACTTAGAAATGGCTTTATGACCTAGAAGTTGACTAGTTTAACTTATTTTTTATTCTGAAACCTTGTATTGATATTATATTCCATATCTAGGTCTACAAGGCACCGTACCAGACATCTGTGATACTATTTATCGTACTTCAGGCGAGTACATTCTCTGATAGTTTCTCATTTATTATATCCTCTATGTTCATTGTATCTAGTATAGATATTCTTGATTTTTTGACACGATGGTTACACGGATTGGTATATTCGGATCTCGTCATGAGAAGTTATTCCATAGTATATATGGTGTATCTTGTGCAAGCCTTGTTTCCTTGTTTCTTGTACATGTACATATACTAATTCTCGGGGAGAATAGCTATCTTCCTAGAGAATCCCGTGCCATAGTGTACCATGGTTGGATCCCCTATATTAGTCAGGGGTGGAGAGTATTTTAGTATAGATATGTGATCATACCCTCCTTGTGCATGTCTTATTCCTTGTGAGTGTTGGTTATACACCGCACGTATGACTAGCCAGGCCCTTATCCTTGTGCAAGTTCCCAAGTCGATTACATGTTAAAGCTAGTACTCTAACACTTGTTCATTAGTATTCTTGTTCATTGTCATATTGTTTATTCTTGTATTTATTCCAGTATTTTTTTTATTGTATATCTCTTGTATCTATTATTGCATCTTATATATTAACATCTATTTACTGTTACATAGACCTGCTTTTAGAGATATGCTAGAGACCCTGGCTCAGGAGGGACTCATCCCGACTGAGACAGAGGACCCGTGACTTATAGTATCTTAGTATTTTTTTGTACTGGATATGTCTCCAGTATATTGTTTAGTATTCCTCTGACTCATTAATGTTATTATTTTGACTCATGAGTTATTATGACTATTCTATTCTTTTATCATATTCGTGCTATTCTCCATCTTTTATCTGGGATTTAGTATATTGATATTGTTGGTGGCTCATTATATTATTAGATAAATTATCCAAACATCGTTCTACTATCGATTCTGTGGCGTAGGGGGCGTTATTCCCGACTTGCATCCCTACACCGGGTGCGGGTCGTGACACGTTTTTAGTGGTGGCCCATGCAGGTCTCTTCGAGGTTGCGATTCGTAGTGGTGCTCTGAATTGAGTACTATTACTAGCCTGTTTCAGAATATAGGATATAGGATATATGAATACTCAATCACATATAGGAAAAACTCTTATAATTTATTCAATTATTCTTCCTTGATATTAATATTTGATCTTTAACTGTCCTTTCCTTGAGTGTCTTACATCATGTGCCATATTGATTCTTTCTTTTGCTTTGTCTGAGGATACCGCCTAAGACTAGACCACAGCAGGGGAGAGCTGCTTCTGAGAGGTCTGCGATATCTCGAGGGCCTGCACCAGTCACTTCTCCAGTGATTGGAGTGTCAGCTGCTTTCGGAGGTCCACCTCCTACTCGGAGGACTGTGCCAAATGTATCTGAGGGACTTCCACCTCCACCTTCTGTGCCAGCAGATGCGACACAGATGTTCACACTATTTTGCGAGATATTGGAGGCACAAAGGGCTCAGTCTGAGGCACACCAGAGATAGACCGATATCTTGCGGCAGGGCATCGAGGGTGCTCATCAGCTTGCTCGTGCCATCGTAGAGGAGTTTCGGTCCAGCAGCAGGTTGCTCCTCAGGTTACTCAGCTTTGGCCAGGCAACATTCAGGACTTCAAAAAGCTGGAGCCTAGGGTCTTCAAGGAGACGAAGGGTATCGTCTATGCTGATGATTGTCTCGAGGATATTGAGCATCTCATGAGGGTGTCCCATCTTTCTAAGGATCTGAAGGTTGAGGCAGTAGGACTTTAGTATTTTTGCTGATACAGGACAGTTTGGGAGGTGTTCAAGGACCTCTTCAAAAAGAAGTTCTTCGCTCGGGCAGACATGTTAGACTTGGGGAGGTAGTTTGAGAGCCGCATTCAGAGGAGCATGTCTATGGAGGAATATGTCGTAGAGTTCGGTTGGCTGAGCCAATTTACGGAGTATTTGGTGGGAGAGGCGGAGGTTTGAGCTATTCGTTTTTGTGAGGGTCTAAACTGGGAAGTGAAGATCCTTATTTCATGTTTTTAAGAAACCTACTCGGAGATACTTGCGGAGGCACGCAAGGTTGAGCAGGAGTTGGATTTGAAGCCTAAGAGAGATCGCGATTCTTTTCTAGGAGCAAACAGCAGCACAATATCTGCCAAATGTCCTCATTTTCAGTCCAGGCCTTTTCAGCAGTCGTAACAACACCATACTCTAGCTAGGGCACCATTTTACCAGGCACCGCAACAGCAGAGACAGTTATAGCAAGTTTTCTGCCACTTCTATAAGAAGCTCGGCCACATCTAGGAAGTTTGTAGGAAGAGGTTGGGAGTTTGTTTGTATTATGGTACCAAAGGGCATCAGTTGAGAGAGTGTCCTTCCAACCCTCATCGTCAGTTCAGAGAGCAACTCCAGCTCTGAGGACACAAGCGAGACCACCTGCAGTACAGCCGAGGGAACCGCCGCTTCTGACCCAGCAGCAACGTTATGTCCAGCATCAGCATCAAGGAGGAGCACGTCCTCTGAAGCATGGTTTGGTAGCTGAGTCTTTTCTTAGGACTTGCAAGATCATGACCGGATGAGGCATTATCCTGGTTAATGATATTTGCAAGGATCGAAGAGTTACTCTAGGAGGCCTGCAGAGCAGGAAGGAGGCATTATTTGTGGAGCTATGGTAGAATACAAGGAGTTGCCGCATCCGTTGATAGCAGAGTTCTTGGACGTATTTTCTGAGGAATTGCCAGGATTGCCGCCAGATCGAGATATTGAATTCTCTATAGACTTTGTGTCAGGTGCAGAACCAATTTCACAGCATGTCTATAAAGTAAACAACAGCGAGCTGAAGAAGCAGTCAGGCTACCATCAGGTGAAAGTAAAGCTGGAGGACATACCGAAGACTGCTTTTAGAACTCGGTATAGTCAGTATAAGTTTATGGTGATGCCATTTGGTTTGACTAATGTCCCGATGGTATTTATGAATTTGATGAACAAGGTGTTCCATCAGTACCTTGACAAGTTCATGGTGGTGTTCATTGATGATATACTCATATACTCGAAGACACTAGAGGGGCACGAGGAGCATTTGCGGATTGTTTTGGATGTGCTGAGGAAGGAGAAGCTATATGGGAACCTGCCCAAGTGTGAGTTCTTTTTGGACAAGATGGAGTTCTTGGGACATGTTGTGACTGGTGATGGTATTTCAGTGGATCCGAAGAAGATCGCAGCAGTGGAGTCTTGGAAGACCCCGAGTTCAGTAGCAGAGATCATGAGTTTCTTAGGTTTGCAGGCTACTACAGAAAGTTTGTGCAAGATTTTTCGAGTATTGTCGAGCCGATGACCAGACTCAACAGAAAGGATGTAGAGTTTGTGTGGACAGAGGACTGCCAGGTTGCTTTTAAGGAATTGAAGAAGAGGTTGACATCTGCTCCTATTTTGATATTGTCACCAGGGTCTGGAGGTTTCACTATTTATAGTGATGCATCGAAAAAAAGTTTGTGTTGTGTTCTTCAGCAGAATGGGAAAGCAATTTTTTATGCATCTAGGCAATTGCGTCCTCATAAAAAGAACTATCCTACCCATGATTTGGACTTGGCAGCAGTCATCTTTGCCCTGAAGTTGTGAAAATACTATTTGTACGGAAGCGTGTGGAGATCTTCACAGACTACAAGAGCTTAAAGTATATTTTCACGCAGAAGGAGTTGAACAAGAGATCTCTTTGCAGTATCATCCTGGGAAGTTGCCGATGCCTTTAGCAGGTATCCAGTAGCTATGTTGTTGACACAGGATCGATATTTGTTGGAGGACTTGGAGAGCTTGGGCATTAAGATGATAGCTCCTGTTTTGGCTATACAGATGTGGGGGTTGCAGATACACTCGGAGTTGATGGACATGATCAAGGCAGCCCAGTATTAGGATGTATCTCTGAGGAGCATCAGAGCTCAGGTGAGAGAAGGATTGGAGTTAGATTGTGTGTGTCCAGTGGGGAGTTGTGTGAGAAGGTATTATAGGAAGCGCATTACTCTCAGTATTTCATACATCAAGGTGCCAACAAGATGTATCGGGATATGCGAGAAAGAGTGTAGTGGTATGGCATGAAGAGGAAAGTGGCATAGTTTGCATCCAGATACTTAGTGTGCCAGTAGGTAAAAGTCGAGAGGCAGAGGCCAGGAGGTTTACTTCAGCCATTATCCATTTTAGAGTGGAAGTGGAAGCACATTACTATGGATTTTGTGTCTGTACTTCCACGATCTCTAGGAGGGAAAGACACGATTTGGGTCATCGTTGACAGGTTGACCAAGTCGGCCCACTTTTTGTCTTTCAAGGTGGGTTTGTCTACGGAGAAGCTGGCAGAGATGTATGTGAGGCAGATCGTCAGGATAAATGGAGTTTCCATCAGGATAGTCTCGGATCGGGATAGTCGTTTCACTTCTCATTTCTAGAGAAGTTTGCAGGCGAGTTTGGGCATCCAACTCAAGTTCAGTATTGCATATCACCCCAGATATAGATGGGCAGTCAGAGAGGACTATTCAGACTCTCGAGGTTATGTTAACCACTTGTGTACTAGATTTCAGGGGTTCTTGGGAGGACCATCTCCATTTGGTGGAGTTTGCTTACAACAATAGCTACCAGGCTAGTATAGAGATATCACCATTTGAGGCTCTGTACGGTCGGAGATGTCGTACTCCATTGTCATAGGACGATATTGGAGAGAGAGTTTTGCTAGGGCCAGAGATGGTTGTAGATGTAGCAGAGACGGTTAAGCTGATCAGAGACAAGACTTCAAGTTGTACAGGACAGACAACGACATTGGGCCGATAGCCACCGGAGACCCTTAGAGTTTTGAGGTATAATTTTAGATTTTTGTTTTGTGGTGGTTATTGGTTGTTTGTTATAGATTAAGTTCTTAAAGTTGTATTTTTTTCTAGGCTGGTGGTTTGGTGTTTCTGAGAATTTCTTCGACATGAGGCACGATTCGCTCGGTGGAGGCGGGAAGCTTAGTCCGCGATTCATCGGACCTTTCACTATTTTAGAGAGGGTCGGTGCAGTTGCTTACAGATAAGACTTGCCACCTGCATTGGAGGAAGTACACAACGTGTTTCATGTCTCACAGTTGAGATGGTACGTGGCGGATCCTAGTCACGTATTGGATCACACAGAGATAGAGGTGGGCCTTACTCTTAGCTATCCAGAGCATCCAATTAAGATTCTAGATCGAAGAGAGAAGGTGCTGAGGAACCAGACTATTCCCTTTGTACACGTTGCATGGAGGCATCACTCTCCGGGGGAGTCTACTTGGGAGAGAGAGAATGAAATACGAGAGCGTTATCTATATTTGTTTCTACATATTTGTTTCTACCTTGAGGTATGTTCTGATATGTTCTTTCCTAGTTATGTTATGTTCTTTTATTTTGTTCTGTTATTTTCTGGGGCTATTTTTCGTCTTAGAATTTTGAGAACAAAATTATTTTAAGGAGGGTAGACTTGTCACTACCATATTTTCTAGAAAAGGATATTTTGGTAATTTTATAATTAATTAAATATTGTGCATGTTAAATAATTATTTATTATATTATTTATTTATTGTTAGATGCTAGTTTATTATTTTGGACTTGTGTTAGTGGACCTAACTAGTTTAGATTAGATCCATGAACCAACATTTATAATTAGTTAGATTTGAGCCAAATTAGAAGTCCATTCATTAGGAGGATGATTAATTTAAGTAAACCATTAGACTAGAACCTTCCCTCCTTAATTATTTCTTCATGAGAGGCCCTAAGGGGTATAATGGATATTACATAGTGACTTAGGGAAGGGGTAGAGTGGCCGGCCTATAATAAAAGAGGGGGAAAGTTTCTCTCTCCTCTTTTTATTTCAAAACTAAGTCTAGAATTTCTCTCAACCAAATTTCTTCATTCCCATATCAATTTTCTACCAAATTTTATTCCAATTCCTTCCCAAATCACTATTGAACACTAGAAGAGAAATGATCTGGATGGAGGAAGAAATGATCTACAAAGAGGAACAAGGATCTACAAGTTGAAGGCTAATTTCATCAAATTAGGAGGTTTCATTGGAAATCCATCTCCCAATAGGTATAATTCAGTTTTTCCTCTTTAGTTATGTTCTAAATTTGAGATTTAACCATGATAAACTACCCCATATGCATAGGCTACCCATAGGAATTGGAATTAGGTTCATAGGAGGCCTATTGAGAAAATTATGTTGCTTTTTGTGTAAATTTTGGAGAAATTCTGAGATTGACACTTGTTGTGTTTGTCAATTGGTCATATAAACCATATTAACACATGTTTGCTTGTTTGTGCCTAATATCGTGTCCACAATTGGATACGTGTAGGTCGTATTCCAACAATTTGGTAATACGTGTTAATTTGGGGGTTTTGTCACGACCCGCACCCGGTATAGGGGCACGAGTGCGTGGGTACGTCTAGCCTACGCTGCAGCATCGGCGGTAGAACGCTGTCAAGGTCATAATACTATTTAATCAATCTCTCACAAATATTCAACTCCATAAGGAGACACATATATCATAATATAATATGGAATACTTAATCACATAATCTAAAGCACGATGAGATATCGAAGAAAACAAATGAAGTACAAGACAAGTCTAAACAATAATAAATAGTCTAACCTGCAATCAATAACATCTATATCTCCAAGTATACTGGAAACAAGTCCTCTAAGTCGTAGTCTGGAAAAAATATCCAGTCAGGATTGGAGCGAAGTACAAGAACTAACAATAGTTCCAAGATACCGGAAATAGAAATACTGGAGATACTGGAAATAGAAATACTGGAGCATATGTCATCATCCATGGTGCACTAGCAATGAACAAAAGTACAAGTGTATACTAGAACCATGAACTGGAATATCAGTGGATGCTAGAACAATAACTAGAATATAAGGTATGCTAGATCAATATACTAGAGATACATGTCAAGAACATCTAGCTAAGTGTGTAAAATATTAGCATATCATGTGATCGGCTTGGGACTGATCATGCTTGTTACATATGATTAGCTATGATTCATGTAAGGTCAGGCTAACCATCCGGATAGCTATGATGCGAGCAATAGTCAGGCTAATCACATGTAACAGGCTATGAGGCATGTAATGTGTAGCGTCCCGTTCTTTCGGTGCGGAGATCGCGGCTAAGAAACACAAGACGGTATCGTTCGATCGGGATAAGATTGAATTAAGAACTCGTCCTCGTTATGGATTTGTTTCTTCGGAATCGATTCCCATATTCAGTGGACTGCGCCCCAAGGATCGGCTTAGCGGCAGAGTCAGGAGGGACCTCTCCGCTGCTATCTTTTATTGCCTCGGTTTTCGATGTCGCTTGTTGCTTTCGTGCTTTGAGTTGGTTTTGGGATTTGCTTGTTTTTCTTGAACGGTTTTGATGGTTTCATTATTTTCGTTCATTGAACTGCACTTCTATTCCGAGAATGGAGAGAGAGGAAGAAGTATTAATCGAGCTGTTCGTGTGCAGGTGAACGAGCAGTAGGCGGCTTGCGAACGGAGTCGTGAAGCGCCTCTTTCCTTCTCCCTTCCAAAATCTAAGTGAGTGGCTACCAATCCGATTAGCTAGCCCTGCTTCCAAGCTTCACTCCTTTGCCCCGATCAAACGATACCAAGTAATAATAAAAGAAACCAAGATAAAAGAAAGAAAATAGACTTGGTTTATATGCTTGTCAATAATTTCATGAACGGATACTTAACTGCATGCTTGTTCGTTTGGGAATGGATCATGAATTGCTTGTCTTGTATAATCGCTTGTCTTGTACTCTTGTTGCCTCAACTACAGATTGTTACTTGTATATTGTTCGATCATGGACAACCAGTGTACAGGGTAACGGTCTTGCGGACGATGCTGGGGCACTGGCATCGATCCGGTCCGGGCGAGACCTATTGTTTAGTCTCTTGTTCTTGGCGGAATGGCTTGCAACGCCCCTTGTACTTTCGTTGCACGCCATTATCGTCAAAGACTATCGTCCATTATGGCAACCAAGCCAGTAATCATCTTGTATATTTAAACCTGTTGCATACTAACTTGTGTCTTCGTGGCAGGGAAGGCAAGGTAAGTATTGTGCAGGTAATTCAGACGGTCAGGTAAAATCCACCGAACGGTGGCACGTTCATTTCAGTAAATTCAATATGCTGCTTACTTGTAAATGAACTAAGGCAAGATAGAAACCCACAAAATATGCATGCTTCACTAAACAACGTGTTGATTGGTATAGTTCGGCTAGCTCGCCTTCACCAGCATGTTTCGATATGCTGACCCTCGTTGAAACAGGTTCTCCGCACCAAGGTGAACCGAGCGAGGAGCCGAAGTCGTCTACCCGATCCAGTCCAAGCTGTTGGCGCATCTTCACCGCGCCCTTGAAGCCTTTTGAAGTCCGAAGCTGCAACTGTTCATACACAAATGCAGCTCCGTGGCAAAGCCGTCCTCCAGCCTGGAGGTCTTTATCGTTTTGAGTTTATAAAATGATGTAATGTACAGGACTGCTATCTCATTTTGAGTCAACCCTTTTGTAAGCCGTTCGGCATATTAGCTGACTCGTTCAGGAGTTTGTAATAGATGTTCATTATCAATAAAGAGAACTTTTTTATATTATAAATCTGTGTTTCAATTTATCTGCGTACTCTGAATATGTGCTTGCTATGCAAATCATTAAAGCCTTGTGCGGGCGCAACTCCAGGCCCGTACGGCGGTCACGATTCGGGGGACGCCTCAAACGATTCTACGGAATCGGGTCGTGACATAGTGGTATCAGAGCACAGATTCAAGTTCCTTAGACTTCGTGTTGGAAAAGTTTCTTTAACGATCAAATTCCTGTGCGAACTCTTGAACTCGCTAGGCCAAAATGAGATACGTTCATGCAATAAGTCCATAATACATTATGATCCTAATGTAATTTACCTTCTTTTGAAGGAATGGCTCCAGCGCAATCTGCAGCGCAAATACCGGACGAAACGCAAGGCCAAGAAAGTAGTTCAGGTACTTCGGGAAGTTCAGAGAGCCAGCGAGCCGTGCCAAGCATCGATCCCGTCCAACGAATGTTGCAGATGTTGGAGGCAAACCAACAAAGGGACGAGGCTCGCTATGAACGGGCCGAGAAGCGGGCGGAAGAGAGTCAGCTCAAGTTTTAAGACAATATAGAAGCACGATTCTCAGTCCAACAAAAGCAGGTAGATACCCTGCAGCAGATCGTTCAGACTTTGGCATCCAACCAGTCCGCGGCAACGCCAGCGACTCCGGTGGAACAGCCCGTGCTTGAAGTAGAGACGCCGCAAATTCCAAGGGCGAGGGACGTGACTGCCTTCGACTTTGGCCACTTCAAGAAAGTCTGCAACACCCCATTCAACGGGACTGAGGACCCAGTCGTAGCTCTAGATTGGTTGGCCGAACTTGAAGATCACTTCGCTCTGCTAGAGGTCCCCGAAGAGAAGCGCGTCGCCTGCGCGCAACTACAGCTCCGCCTCAACGCACATGATTGGTGGGACGTGCATCGACGATCTCTCCAATTTGATCACGGAGAGGAGGCGATCTCGTGGACGACTTTTCGTGCCGCGTTCGAAGAGGAGTTTGTACCCTCTCCAGTACAACGTCAGATGAAAAACGAGTTCGTGCAGCTGCGGCAAGGCAGCATGACAGTTAAGGAGTACGCCGCCGAATTCAACCGACTCTCCAAATTCGCTAGGGCCTATTTACCTGATGTAGCGAGTCGAGCTAGAAGGTTTGAAGGTGGTCTACGCCTTGCCATCCATTCGCACGTAGCCATTCATCAGTATCGTACAATGCGTGAAGTCATGAATCACGTCCTATCTCTCGAACCACTCTATCCTCACGTTTCTATCGGCGCTGTGCATACATCCAGTCACAAACGCCAAAGCGACGAAAGAGGAAACAACGCTACAAAGCGTCACAATGATGGAAGAAAGCAGAAAGCAAACAAGCCTTGTAGTTTCTGCAAAAAGATGGGGCATGCAATCGACAAATGTCGCCTGAAACTTGGATTATGCCTAGCCTGTGGTGGATCAGATCATTCTGTCCGTGATTGTTCCTTGAGTCATGATCGCCATCCCGTACGCAATAATTCCTAACGGTAGGTCCTATTCTTAAGTTTCGGGACGAAACTTCCAATTAGTTGGGTAGGATGTAGCGTCCCGTTCTCCCGGTGCGGAGATCGCGGCTAAGAAATACAAGACGGTATCGTTCGATCGGGATAGATTGAATTAAGAACTCGTCCTCATTATGGATTTGTTTCTTCGGAATCGATTCCCATATTCAGTGGACTGCGCCCCAAGGATCGGCTTAGCGGCAGAGTCAGGAGGGACCTCTCCGCTGCTATCTTTTATTGCCTCGGTTTTCGATGTCGCTTGTTGCTTTCGTGCTTTGAGTTGGTTTTGGGATTTGCTTGTTTTCCTTGAACGGTTTCGATGGTTTCATTATTTTCGTTCATTGAACTGCACTTATATTCCGAGAATGGAGAGAGAGGAAGAAGTATTAATCGAGCTGTTCGTGTGCAGGTGAACGAGCAGTAGGCGGCTTGCGAACGGAGTCGTGAAGCGCCTCTTTCCTTCTCCCTTCCAAAATCTAAGTGAGTGGCTACCAACCCGATTAGCTAGCCCTGCTTTCAAGCTTCACTCCTTTGCCCCGATCAAAAGATACCAAGTAATAATAAAAGAAACCAAGATAAAAGAAAGAAAATAGACTTGGTTTATATGCTTGTCAATAATTTCATGAACGGATACTTAACTGCATGCTTGTTCGTTTGGGAATGGATCGTGAATTGCTTGTCTTGTATAATCGCTTGTCTTGTACTCTTGTTGCCTCAACTACAGATTGTTACTTGTATATTGTTCGATCATGGACAACCAGTGCACAGGGTAACGGTCTTGCGGACGATGCTGGGGCACTGGCATCGATCCGGTCCGGGCGAGACCTATTGTTTAGTCTCTTGTTCTTGGCGGAATGGCTTGCAACGCCCATTGTACTTTCGTTGCACGCCATTATCGTCAAAGACTATCGTCCATTATGGCAACCAAGCCAGTGATCATCTTGTATATTTAAACCTGTTGCATACTAACTTGTGTCTTCGTGGCAGGGAAGGCAAGGTAAGTATTGTGCAGGTAATTCAGACGGTCCGGTAAAATCCACCGAACGGTGGCACGTTCATTTCAGTAAATTCAATATGCTGCTTACTTGTAAATGAACTAAGGCAAGATAGAAACCCACAAAATATGCATGCTTCACTAAACAACGTGTTGATTGGTATAGTTCGGCTAGCTCGCCTTCACCAGCATGTTTCGATATGCTGACCCTCGTTGAAACAGGTTCTCCGCACCAAGGCGAACCGAGCGAGGAGCCGAAGTCGTCTACCCGATCCAGTCCAAGCTGTTGGCGCATCTTCACCGCGCCCTTGAAGCCTTTTGAAGTCCGAAGCTGCAACTCTTCATACACAAATGCAGCTCCGTGGCAAAGCCGTCCTCCAGCCTGGAGGTCTTTATCGTTTTGAGTTTATAAAAGGATGTAATGTACAGGACTGCTATCTCATTTTGAGTCAACCCTTTTGTAAGCCGTTCGGCATATTAGCTGACTCGTTCAGGAGTTTGTAATAGATGTTCATTATCAATAAAGAGAACTTTTTCATATTATAAATCTGTGTTTCAATTTATCTGCGTACTCTGAATTTGTGCTTGCTATGCAAATCATTAAAGCCTTGTGCGGGCGCAACTCCAGGCCCGCACGGCGGTCACGATTCGGGGGACGCCTCAAACGATTCTACGGAATCGGGTCGTGACATAATGCTCAGGCTGCACCGACGTGAGGTGTGGGTGAGCTATGATGCATGTAGAGTTGGATATGATCACATAAGCTATTAATATATCCCCGTTTTCCCAGCTAGCACCATGGATCCCAATCACGACTCCTTGTGACAGGTCTCGATGATGCCAACTCGTGTATACAACAGTGTCAGAATCATGTAAGCTATACAACTAGAATCATAGAGATAATCAACATAATGAAAACTGTCAGAGAATGTACTCGCCTAGGGTCCTACTGCTGGCAATACCAATATCCTGTTTTCGAGGTCTTGTCTGAAAAATCCAATAGTCCTATAGACATCATTTAATAACAATACAAAATCAGTCGATACACTAACACACACAGTCAATAACACAATGAACTTAGAGACTACGCTAGGGGGTGCTACTTGTCCTCTAACAGGGTCAAGTGTACGTCTAGTTGCACGGGTGTTACGTCTGTAATTGCTATACAAAATCAGACAATCAAAATAACACGTGTCTCGCCAGTACGTCAGTGTACATAAGGCAGTCTGCTAACAATTAATTCACAGGGTCACAGGTCAATGTAACTACGGGATATCCATAATTGACACTAGGTCTCCTAGTACATCTATAAATATACATAGTCTTAACTAGCATATAACATTAATTACTTATAATTTATATGTATACCAATTAAATACATATACAATATATATATGTATATATATACCAATGGATAATATACATTATAATATACATATATGAAATGTATACTAATTGAATATATGTATATATATATATATATATATATACCAATTATATACCTATTAAGAATACATATACTATACATGCATATACCAAATACATACACCCATATACCAATTATATACTAATGAACAATACACGTATATGCGTACGAGTACGTGTACGCAACAAGAAAAATATCTCGAACCTGTGTGTGTGTGAATGAGGTATTCGACGACGAGGTGAGGGCTGCTCCTGCTGCTACTGTTCAGGCGAGCTCAGTCCGGTTCAGCATGCCATTGCGTCGTCGAGTCGAAGGCATTTGCGATGACAGCGTCCAGTCGAGAGGGGCTGCTCCGGTCGGGTTCAACGAGCTCGGGACTGTGACGAGAAGGCCTGGGCGGTCGGGTTCTGACCGGAACGGGGGCTGGGGTGCAGTCTTTCAGCGGGGTCGAGATGGTGGCAGCTTCGGCTTGGTGCAGTGGGTTCAGCAGGGTGCCTGGGCGGAGAACGGCGGTTCAGTCGAAAGGGAACGGTCGGCTCCGGTCGGCAGGGGTGAGTTGAAGGAGAGGCGGGGGTCCAGGGCTCAACCGAGACTGGGCTCCGGCGGGGGAGAAGACGGCTCCGGTGTTGATGGGTGGTGGAGAACTCGGTTGTGAGCAGCGGGTCGTGGGGGTGTTGACGGGGCGGAGAGCGGCGTCAGTTTCATATGGTGAACGGTTGAGGCGATAGGGTGCTGGTGGTGACGAGGCTGCTCCGGCGAGGGCTGAGCTCCGGCGGGTCGAGTACAGGAGGAAAGGGAAACAAAGTTTTACACATGTGTAAAGGGTGTTGATGTTGACCTAGAAAAGTGGCTTGGTCAACATCCTCCTTGGGATTGGGCCTGGCTTCTTGGGTAGGTGTTTGGAGGGCTAAGATTGCATTAATTCAAAAATGGAGGGCTATGGTTCAATGATGGTTGATGTTGAGTTTACACACTCCAAAATTATAGAAAAATTCACATGAAGGGGAAATAGGTTTCTTCATGTGTTGTGTCCAATGGGGTGGACGCCTTAATGCACTTTTGCATAAAAGTGTCCAACAATTGAAAAATTGCACAAAATTGGGTCAAATTAAGTGGGACAAAAGCATCATGAATGAAGAAGACTCAGAGTAGAATATTATCACACTTTGGGTTGCACAAAATGGGTCAAGATTGTGTCTCCAATTTCGATTGAAACGTACAACGACGCAAAGTTGAATTTATTTAGAATTAAATATAAACGTCCGTAACGAATATTGTGTGACTAAAATGAAGCACAAAAGGATATATTTTTGAGTTACACAAGGGTCAAAATGGAAGACGGGCATGTCTAGGACAAGGGTGTAAAATTTTATTGGAAGGCAAAAGTTAGGGTAGTGTTCCAAATATCGAAGCAACAGTAAAGAACAACATCCTCAACATTTACTTCCGAATAATACAAATTAAAATCATAATCCTATATTTCGGTCAGAGGTTCAACTAGTGGGCTTCTAGGTCTAATCTACTAACTCATGCATTAAAGAACACTACATATATATATATATATATATATATATATATAAAAATATATATATATATATATATCATGCAATTGTTTGAAATAAATACACACAACTGTTACTATATAAAATATCCTTATTTCAGAATATGGTAGTGACAAGTCTACTCTTCTTAAAAGAATTTTGCCCTCAAAATTTTAAATCCTCAATTGTTGTATTTATTTATTATTTTTTATCAAAATTTAAATTCATCAAACCATATAATCATGAAGTAAATCCATATTGTTATTTCACAATCTTCAAAATTCTATAAATATCATATTCCTGGAAATATTCAAATTTGAAATCAAATTTCATTCTTATCACAATCTTCTCCAAAACGGAATACAAAAATTTAATATTCAATCCTCTAATTGAAATCCAATCAATGCATATTAAAAAAAATCTCATCCGAAAGTTTAAATTTCAAACACTAATCCATTAATCATCTTACTCCTCTAATTTAAGTCCAATCGATGAATATTTATAAAATTTAAATCCTCATCCCAAAAATTTGAATTAACACTAATCCATTAGTGATCTTATTCCTCGATTCTTTTTTCACACAATAATTAACTAATATAATACTCGCAAAATCTTCAATTATAACCTTCAAAATGTAAATTTTAATTTATATCTTGTAGTCAAATAATATAATGATAATCTTATGAAATTCCTCAAAATTTTATGAAAAATTCAATCATATCATAATCTTCATAAAAATCAATGATTTAACAAAATCGCCAATTCTGTCATATTAAGTTCTCAACTCTTTATTTAAATTAATGTTTATCCTCGAAATTTAAGGCATGTTGTCTCTCTCTGTCCAGTCATAACCTCTTCATCAATTCTTCACTACGGTCAAATCCCCAACAATCAAGGTCTAAGAAAATTCTACCTACAGTCACACAACATGCAATCTAGAGAAAACATACATGGTTATGGTCTCTTTTGTCATGGTATTGTAGTCTCTGTCGGGGTGTACTACTAGCTATATTCTAGCAAGGGAATCATTGATACAAACTACGGCACTAAGAAATCAATTAATCAATAAAATAGACGAAAATGAACAGAAAGAAAGAACAAAACAGAACCTGCTAAGACAACCATGGTTTAATGATGCATCCAAAGTTTGATATCTCTATCCCATTAGGTACCACTGTTTCTACTACAAGCACACCCACTGCTAGCTCTTTTATCTACTATAATTATTTATACTAGTTGTTCTTGTCACTCAAGTGCATACCGAGTGCAAAACACCGCACTAAGTACTTCTCTCTCTAATACAACTTTAGATGGACACCCAAGTCAGTTTGCAGTGCTATCTCAAGCAAGCTCAAGCCAACATATCCTTACACATGCACTTCATCCAATCATATACTATTATATATTTCTTACCCGTCATAAAATTTTATCCTCAAAATAAAATTCTCAAAATTGAACTTCGCGAACAATTTAAGATAAAATGTATATACTTTCCTCAAAAGTCAAATATTCAAACATTTAAATAAAATTTTAATCAATTCTAAAAATCTTTATAGCTTTGACTATGTTTATTGAATTGAATTTGAATCCTCAAAAATTTTAATAACATGAAATCTCAACTCCTCAAAATTCTTAAAAATTGAAATTTATTTTCAATCTTCAAATTATAAATTTAAATCCACATCTATCTAAGTATACATATAAATACTCACAGTTTCTAACATTCAAGGTACACATACGAATACACTAATTGTCTACACCCCTCAAATGTATACTGAAATTTGTACTGCCCGGATTACTTGCACTATAACTCCCAATAATCAAAGTTATCGTCACACATATTTTCTCCAATGATTTTCTATCTATATTAACTGATACATCAATCTAATTATTGTCACGCCCCGATCTCCCGCAGGCAAATCGGCCGTTCCCGCTAGGCGGGAATCACCCTCGCCAGCGCTCCCGCGGAACGATCGCTTGACCCATCCGGGCGTGATGCCGCACGAGCGTGATCCACGTCCGTGCAAGGCCATGGTTTATTGGCTGGCGGCAAGAGTTCTAAGCCACAGAGTCACACAGATATGTCCGAGTGCAACGGAGTCATGAACGCATAGGCGATCGGTAACAGGTTCACTGAGTCGACAATATAACGGAAGCATTGAAACACAAGTTGAAGTAAAGCAAGCTCTTTTGATATAAACATGTGTTACAGGCGGCGTATAGCCGAGATTAAAAGTCGCTCAAGCCTCTCTCTCTCTGAAACAGTAAAAGCGTGCCAAGTGGCTACAATTGTGGAATGATTGTACAGGCGATGTTCAGGCGATATTCAGGCAATGTTCAGGCGATATTCAGGCGATGTTCAGGCGATGTTCATAATATTATGTCTTGTATATGTGCTTCAGTTCTGGATGCACCGTTGCTTCGGAGTGATCTTCACGCCTAAGCACGCACGTTGGAGGCATCCGCACCGAACGAGGTTCTCCCGCACCCTGCATACAAACTGCTGGATTATCAGTACATTGAATGCACTGGTGGGGAAGCTACTCGCCCGGTCGATAAATCTAAATACGTAATATACGTTCCGTGCACCAACTATTTAAGTTGTCTTTCTAGTTGCCTTAGGATCAGTTTCATGCAATTATTGAATAGCCTAACTCATGGGGCAGTGCGCCGTGCAACATGAGAGGAAACACGGCAAGACTTACCATTTAGCCTTCCCTGTCCAAGGCAAACATTATAAATTCATGCACGGGCAAATATATACATTCAGGAGCATAGCATATGCAACTTAAGAGTCATTGATTGGGATAATATTTGGAGTGCTCAGTTGTTCTTTGATGAGATGCAATGACACGCACGCGGATAGACGCTAAGCGAGGATGACTTATCTATATGAACATGAGTCGCTGGCATAGCCATAAAGGACTAATCTCAGATGAGAATGGAACGCAACGAGAGCACATGATGCGCTACGAACCATCTCGCTCGTACACGAAGGATTGCACATGTAGTCCAAGGCCAAGATGGAATGCAACGAAAGTACACGATGTGCTACAAACCATCTCGCCAGCACACGATGGACTATACATGATGTGGGCCTAGGCCAAGTGGAATACAACGAAAGTACAAGAGGCGCTACAAACCACTCGTTTGCACACGATGGACCACACTTGAAGTTCCATCCGGATCGGAGCGGCCCTAGTGCCCCGGAACCGTCCGTGGAACTATACCTCGTTTCTGAGTTGTCCGCGACATGCACTTATCGGTTTCTTTTCCAATTCCATTATTTCGCCAAGCAGGCTACGTGAGTACACGAGAACAGGAGTACACGAGAACGTGAGTTTCGCCAAGCAGGCTACGTCAGTTTTGCCACGCAGACTACGTGAGTTTCGCCAAGCAGGCTACGTGAGTACACGAGAACAGGAGTACACGAGAACATGCGAACACGGATACTTGCAGGTTCGTTCAGGCACGGAACGACTACGTAGTAGTCTTCCGGGGTTTGGATGAAAACATGGCAACATACAAGCAGACAAGCATGTGTTTCTAAGGAACATAAGCAGGCACGTTTGCTCGGGCCCGAAGGTAAACCGAGAATTAGATCGTTAGGGGACTTGGCATGCGAGGGTCTGTATATAAGCAGTATTTTAATTTTCATGTTCTAGCATAAGCAATATAAGTTGGGATTATTCCCTTAGCTAGGTGCGTTGGATTCTTATTAGCATGCAGGGGTGATTCACCTAGCGACTAGCATGAACATTCCAGATTTTATGTGTGCTGGCTAAGCAAAGACAAGTTCACCGTAGCCACCCACCTTAGCGATGATTCGCCTCGGTAGAGCGATACGTCAAGCGAGACTCTGAAAGGCTAAGCTGAATTCCTGTAGGGACAAGTCTGGATATCCTTTGCTTCTTGTTTGAGGCAAAGCGGGTCGGGACAGTTGCAGTCGGCAGTCCGCTAGAACAGAACGGGGTGTTACATCCTACCCAACTCAGAAAAAGTCTCGTCCTCGAGACTTACTGAGGACAAGCAGTAATCTAGGGTTGAGGCAATCCTAGACAAGTCGTTGTACTTGTTTATTTGGATATTCACTTGCACAAGCGTCAAAATCAGCATATCGCTTAGACTGGATCATGCGCACTTTCGAAGTGCACTTCTAGCGTGAACACGTCAACCAGCTTAGTGATAGCGAAGTCTTAGCACTCGAGTTTCACCTTTTCTTAAGTCTTGGATGATGCACTAGTTTAAGGCGTCCCTCGAATAGATGTATTCAACCAAACTTCTCTCAAGGGTTCGCACAGGTTGGCACAAAGGCCACTTGCAGCACAGCATCACACAAGCAAGCATATCATATCATTCAAAACGTATTTTGAAAGTATTTAGACTTATTGTTGGAACATCCCATCGAGGCATTGAGAGAGAGCATGCACATAACCCACGAACGAGCTTTCGAAACAGAGATATCGAATCGAATTCCAAAGGCGTAGAAGCCAGGCTCTGATGCCAACATGTCATGCCCCGATCTCCCGCAGGCAAATCGGCCATTCCCGCTAGGCTGAAATTACCCTCGCCAGCGCTCCCGCGGAACGATCGCTTGACCCATCCGGGCGTGATGCCGCACGAGCGTGATCTACGCCCGTGCAAGGCCATGGTTCATTAGCTGGCGGCAAGAGTTCTAAGCCACAGAGTCGCACAGATATGTTCGAGTGCAGCAGAGTCATGAACGCATAGGCAATCGGTAACAGGTTCACTGAGTCGACAATATAGCGGAAGCATTGAAACACAAGTTGAAGTAAAGCAAGCTCTTTTGATATAAACATGTGTTACAGGCGGCGTATAGCCGAGATTACAAGTCGCTCAAGCCTCTCTCTCTCTGAAACAGTAAAAGCATGCCAAGTGGCTACAATTGTGGAATGATTGTACAGGCGATGTTCAGGCGATATTCAGGCGATGTTCAGGCGATGTTCAGGTGATATTCACAACATTATGTCTTGTATATGTGCTTCAGTTCCAGACGCACCGTTGCTTCGGAGTGATCTTCACGCCTAAGCACGTACGTTGGAGGCATCCGCACCGAACGAGGTTCTCCCGCACCCTGCATACAAACTGGTGGATTATCAGTACATTGAATGCACTAGTGGGGAAGCTACTCGCCTGCTCGACAAATCCAAACACGTAATATACGTTCCGTGCACCAACTATTTAAGTTATCTTTTTAGTTGTCTTAGGATCAGTTTCATGCAATTATTGAATAGCCTAACTCGTGTGGCAGTGCACCGTGCAACATGAGAGGAAACACGGCGAGACTTACCATTTAGCCTTCTCTGTCCAAGGCAAACATTATAAATTCATGCACGGGCAAGTATATATATTCAGGAGCATAGCATATGCAACGCAAGAGTCATTGATTGGGACAATATTTGGAGTGCTCAGTTGTTCTTTGATGCGATGCAATGACTCGCACGCGGATAGCCGCTAAGCGTGGATGACTTATCTATATGAACATGAGTCGCTGGCATAGCCATAAAGGACTAATCCTAGATGAAAATGGAATGCAACGAGAGCACACGATGCGCTACGAACCATCTCGCCCGTACACGAAGGATTGCACATGTAGTCCAAGGCCAAGATGGAATACAATGAAAGTACACGATGTGCTATAAACCATCTCGCCAGCACACGATGGACTACACATGATGTGGTCCTAGGCCAAGTGGAATGCAACGAAAGTACAAGAGGCGCTACAAACCACTTGCCTGCACAAGATGGACCACACTTGAAGTTTCATCCGGATCTGAGCAGCCCCAGTTCCCCGGAACCGTCCGTGGAACTATACCTCATTTTCGAGTTGTCCGCGACATGCACTTATTGGTTTTTTTTCCAATTCCATTATTTTGCCAAGCAGGCTACGTGAGTTTCGCCAAATAGGCTACGTGAGTTTTGGCAAGCAGGCTACATGAGTTTTGCCAAGCAGGCTACGTGAGTACACGAGAACAGGAGTACACGAGAACATGCGAACACGGATACTTGTAGGTTCGTTCAGGCACGGAACGACTACGTAGTAGTCTCCCGGGGTTTGGATGAAAACATGGCAACAAACAAGCAGACAAGCATGCGTTTCTAAGGAACATAAGCAGGCACGTTTGCTCGGGCCCGAAGGTAAATCGAGAATTAGATCGTTAGGGGACTTGGCATGCGAGGGTCTGTATATAAGCAGTATTTCAATTTTCATGTTCTAGCATAAGCAATACAAGTTGGGATTATTCCCTTAGCTAGGTGCATTGGATTCTTATTAGCATGCAGCGGGTGATTCAACTATCGACTAGCATGAACATTTCAGATTTTATGTGTGCAGGCTAAGCAAAGACAAGTTCACCGTAGCCACCCACCTTAGCGATGATTCGCCTCGGTAGAGCGATACGTCAAGCGAGCCTCTGAAAGCCTAAGCTGAATTCCTGTAGGGACAAGTCTAGATTTTCTTTGCTTCTTGTTTGAGGCAAAGCGGGTCTGGACAGTTGCACTTTTGTCGTTTGAGTCGGCAGACCGCTAGAACGGAACGGGGTGTTACAATTATCATCACACGAAGTACTTACTGTTATTAGCACATTGCTCAACTAATCCTTGATATAGAAATACTAGCACTCTTGGTATAGTAACACTAGCTTCATTATTAGATCACCTCATCACACTCAATAGAACTCATGATCATTTGCACTTTCTATAATACACATATTTTACTTCACTCTCAAAGGCAGACATATGGTTCCATATCTCGATTTATGTATACGTATTCCTTTATTCTTTTACAGACTGTTACACTAATCAGTGATACACTATATACCTTTTATTACCAATATTGATATTTCTCAACCCATGGTACACTGATTAATGCCCTGTATGCATATGCATTTCTTTACTCTTGACACACCCAAGTATCAACCATCAAATTGAATATCATGCTCCATTAATTTTTAATATAATTTCCTTGATCCTTAATTGATCACCCAACTACATAAATTCATGACTATCCAGGACTGGCATGCTGACTCTGATACTAATTCCTGGAACCTTTACTGATACTCTTTACTTCTCCTTCTACCTATAGTACAAATACTAACTATAATGGCACCTATTATAAAACTATTGCTACAAGGTACTATTCTACGGGTTAACTCTAGATTGATGTCTACTGCTCACATGTCCAACCAAGAAACACTTATAACTCACAAGCCACACTCAGTCAACACTGATACAAGACACAGACATAATTTGCAAGTCACTAATTATCATACTAACAAGGAACCCTAATGGAAAGAAGCTCAAGAAGAAACTGGACTGAGAAACTGAAGGTATCCCTACTGCTAGCAAGGAAACGATGGAACAAGGTCCTAAAATAACAGAAGTAGATAAGTCTTGAGATGATACTTTAAGAACCAATTTTAAGATACAACCTGATAATCATACATGTCTGTCCGAAATCATGACACTCAGAATCCTTGCCACACCAGTAAGCATAGCTGCGATAAACGATAGGTTCCATAACTAAGGTATGCAACTCTATAATCATGTCATCTAGAATCCTTGTCACGCCAACAGGTATAGCTGCGAGAAACTCTAAATTCATAACTAAATATGTACATCCAAGGTCAGGAATTCCTACGTTTTCGTCATGATAGCTAACGTGGCTGCGATAAACTATAGGTTCCATAACCAAAGTAGACATTTTACCTTTCTCACTGTCCTCATCAACATATGTCATCAGATGATACCGTAAATTTTAGTCCGCAAAGTTTATCTCGATATGAAATCAAAACTCAACTACGATACCAAGAATTAAACTGATCAACAAAAATCAAATTCAATAACAAGTGAGAGGGGACGGAACAAGGGGAAAATATTTGAATTGGAGATTATAATAAGATTCTCAAGGGTCATCCCAGGAATCTCTCAAATAATTTGTGATTGAGTATTCTCTCTCATCCTAGTATCCTATGTCCTATATCCTATCGTAAGCACACAGTAGTACAACTAAGACATCGCACTACCATGACATCGTACAACCTATGAAGTCTGACCTGCATGGGATACCACTAAAAATGTGTCATGATCCATACCCGGTATTGGGGCACGAGTGCGTGGGTATGTCAAGCCTACGCCGTAGCATCGACGGTAGAACGCTGTCTAGGTCATAATATTATATAATCAATCTCTCACGAATATCCAACTCCATAAGGAGACACATATATTACAACTAAAGCACGATGAGATATCGAAAAAAATAAATGAAATACAAGTCTAAACAACAATAAATAGTCTAACCTGCAATCAATAACATCCATATCTCCAAGTATACTGAAAACAAGTCCTCTAAGTCACAGTCTGGAAAAAATATCCAGTCAGGATTGGAGCGAAGTACAAGCACTAACATCAGTTCCATGTATATTGACAAAAACTATAATACAGTGTAAAGAAATACAAGATGGATATAAATACTGGTAATAAACAATACTGGAATAATGAGATACTAGAAATAGAAATACTGGAGCATATGTCATCATCCATGGTCTAGCAATGAACAGAAATACAAGTGTATACTAGAACCATGAACTGGAATATCAGTGGATGCTAGAACAATAACTAAAATATAAGGAATGCTAGATCAATATACTAGAGATACTTGTCAAGAACATCTAGCTAAGTGTGTGAAACATTAGCTTATCATGTGATCGGCTTGGGACTGATCATGCTTGTTACATATGATTAGCTATGATTCATGTAAGGTCAGGCTAACCATTCGGATAGCTATAATGCGAGCAATAGTCAGGCTAATCACATGTAATAGGCTATGAGGCATGTAATGGTCAGGCTGTACCGACGTGAGGTGTGTGTGAGCTATGATGCATGTAGAGTTGGGTATGATCACATAAGCTACTAATATTTTATCGTTTCCCCAACTAGCGCGATGGATCTCAATCATGACTCCTCATGACAGGTCTCGATGATGCCAACTCGTGTATACAACAGTGTCAGAATCATGTATGCTATACAACTAGAATCATAGAGATAATCAATATAATAAAAACTGTCAGAGAATGTACTCGCCTAGGTTTCTGCTGTTGGCAATACTAATATCCTGTTTTCTAGGTCTTGTCTGAACAATCCAAGAGTCCTATAGACATCATTTAATGATAATACAAAATCAGTCGATATACTAACACACACAATCAATAACACAATAAACTCAGAGACTACGCTAGGGGGTGCTACTTGTCCTCTAACAGGGTCAAGTATGCGTCTAGTTGCACGGGTGTTATGTCTGTAATTGTTGTACAAAACCAGACAGTCAAAATAATACGGGTCTCGCCAGTACGTCAGTATACATAAGGCAGTCTGCTAACAATTCACCGGGTCACAAGTCAATGTAACTACGGGATATCCGTAATTGACACTAGGTCTCCTAGTACATCTATAAATATACATAGTCTTAACTAGCATATAACATTAATTACTTATAATTTATATGTATACCAATTAAATACATATACAATATATATGTATATATATAACAATGAATAATATACATATACCAACTGTATACTAATTGAATATATATACTATATATATATATATATGTATATATATATACAAATTAAATATATACTAATGGAATATATATATATATATATATATATATATATATATATATACCAAATACATACACCCATATACCAATTATATACTAATGAACAATACACGTATACGCGTACGAGTACGTGTACGCAACAAAAAAATATTTTGAACCTGTGCGCGTGTGAACGAGGTATTCGACGATGAGGTAAGGGCTGCTCCTGCTGCTACTGTTCAGACGAGCTCGGTCTGGTTCAGCGTGCCGTTGCATCGTCGAGTCGAAGGGGTCTACGATGACATCGTCCAGTCGAGAGGGGCTGCTCCGGTCGGGTTCAGCGAGCTCGGGGCTGTGACGAGGAGGGCTGGGCGGTCGGGTTCTGACCGGAACGGGGGCTGGGGTACAGTCGTTCAGCGGGGTCGAGATGCTGGCAGCTCCAGCGTGGTGCAGCGGGTTCAGCGGGGTGCTTGGGCGGAGAAGGGCGGTTCGGTCAAAAGGGAACGGTCGGCTCCGGTCGGCGGGGGTGAGTTGAAGGAGTGGCGGGGGTCCAGGTCTCAAGTGGGACTGGGCTCCTGCAGGTCGGGAGGAGACGGCTCCGGTGTTGATGGGTGGTGGAGAACTCGGCTGTGAGCAGTGGGTCATGGGGGGTTGACGGGGCGGAGAGCATCATCGGTTTCGTACGGTGAACGGTTGAGGCGGTAGGGTGCTGGTGGTGACGAGGCTGCTCCGGCGAGGGCTGAGCTCCGGCTGGTCGAGTACAAGTAGGGAAGGGATGGTGAACAGGAAGGGGAGGGAGAAGATGTCGGCTGGTGTAGTTTTAGGGTTGAAGGAAAAAGAAAACAAAGTTTTATATATATATACATGTGTAAAGGGTGTTGATGACCTAGAAAAGTGGCTTGGTCAACATCCTCCTTGGGATTGGGCTTGGCTTCTTGTGTAAGTGTTTGGAGGGCTAAGATTGTATGATTAAAAAATGGAGGGCTATGGTATCACACTTTGGGTTGCACAAAATGGGTCAAGATTGTGTCTCCAATTTCGATTGGAACGCACAGTGATGCAAAGTTAAATTTATTTAGAATTAAATATAAACGTCCGTAACGAATATTGTACGACTAAAATAAAGCACAAAAGGACATATTTATGAGTTACACAAGGGTCAGAATGGAAGACTGGCATGTCTAGGACAAGGGTGTAAAATTTATTGGAAGAAAAAGGCTAGGGTAGTGCTCCAAATATCGAAGCAACGGTAAGACGCAACAATTAGATAAAATCAGGGTAATTAATTATAATCCTCAACATTTATTCCCGAATAATACAAATTAAAATTATAACCCTATATTTCGGTCAGAGATTCAACTAGTGGGCTTCTAGGTCTAGTCTACTAACTCATGCATTAAAGAACACTATATATATATATATATATATATATATATATATATATATATATATATATATATATCATGCAATTATTTGAAATAAATACACACAACACTTATTATTTATAAAATAACAAAAATACCCCTATTTCAGAATGTGGTAGTGACAGGTTTTTCCTCCGATACGGGGCTTTGTGCATGTCATATTTTGACACGGACACGTAGATATATATTTTACTCCTCGTATTGTTCATATATAGTATTTTAGACTTGCCCGTGTCCTTCGGAGTACGTTTGGTTTTGTGGTGGACTCTTATCGCAAGCGTATTATAGATCTAGTGTGATACGGGTGCGATGCACTCCACATGTTTGTTGTGTTACATTTCTAGATCCAATCTCCTTTGTTCATAGCTATTGATAATATATGAATTCATATGTATATGTATATACTATTGTAAATAGATATATATGTATATATATATATATATGTGATTATGTATATATATATATATGTAGTTATATGTACTAGTGTATCAAGTATCTATATGCATATGTGTTTATATATATACATGTAGATATACATCTATAAATATAGCTATTTAAATAGTATGATATATGTATATATGTAAGTTGAATATATATGTATTTGTGTATGTGATGCTATATATATATATATATATATATATGTATGGAATCTAGTAGTGCATGTATATATATATATATATATATATATATATATATATGGTTATATATATACATTGTATAGACGAGGGTATGTTTACTTGAGTGTATATATATATATATATATATATATATATATATATATATATATATATAGATTGATGAGTGCATATATATATATATAGAGAGAGGTATATATGCATATATGTATATAGATGTGTAAGAGTTATGTATTTGCAAGAGAGGGGGGGCTCGGACAGGAATAACAATTGGAAGCAGCAATAACAGCTATGCAGAATGCTCTGCAGCAAAGCAAATGTAGCAGCAACAGCTATGAAGAACAACATGCAGTAGTAGCACAACGAGGAGGTTCAGCAGTCAGTAGCAGCATAGCAACAACGAGGGGGTTCAGCAGAGCATAGTAGCAGGGAATGGGTGCAACAGACAGTGCACGAGCAGTTGTACTGTAGCAACAGCTATCCCCAGCAGCAGCTTCGAGCAGGCCCTGCACTAAAGCACAACAACTCCACCAGTAGCAGCAGCAGCTAGTTAGTTAGTTAGCTAGTTTATTAGTGGTTAGTTAACTAGTTATTAGTTATCTAATTAAGTTACAAGTTAATATATATATATATATATATATATATATATATATGTATATTTTGATATCTAGTAGCTAGTGATTACTTGGTAATATGTATGTAAGTGTGTATATATGCATATTAGTATATAGCTAGTAGTTTGTATTAGATTACTATCAGTTTCATGTTGAGTAGTTAGATATAAACTAGATATCACATTACCTTGAGATACAAAGGTAGATGTTAAGGTATTGGATCAATACTCAAGGTATTCGAGTTGGGTATTAAAATGGGTGTTTAGTAGTGCGATATCGATGTTAAGGTATTGGATCAATACTCAAGGTATTCGAGTTGGGTATTAAAATGGGTGTTTAGTAGTGCGATATCGAGTTGGTTCAAAGCCAAGGTATCCACTTAGTAATTGTAATTAGGATTAGTATATTTAATATTGATTATATATACATATTGTGATATTCTCATATCTTTTGTTTGCGTATCCTGAGATACAGTATCTTAGTGTGTTCTTAGTATCTTAGATTTAACTAGTATGACCTAGTTTTATAGTGTATTGACCCAATATCATAGAGATAGACTCATGCAACCTAAAAATATATAGTTTGACCAAGTTTGACTGGTTAATCTTAGAGTTGACCTAGTTTGACTTTTTTGACTTAGAAATGGCTTTATGACCTAGAAGTTGACTAGTTTAACTTATTTTTTATTCTAAAACCTTGTATTGATATTATATTCCATATCTAGGTCTACGAGGCACCGTACCAGACATCTGTGATACTATTTATCGTACTTCAGGCGAGTACATTCTCTGATAGTTTCTCATTTATGATATCCTCTATGTTCATTGTATATAGTGTAGATATCCTTGATTTTTTGACACGATGGTTACACGGATTGGTATATCCGGATCTCGTCATGAGATGTTAGTCCTTGGTATATATGGTGTATCTTATGAAAGCCTTATTTCCTTGTTTCTTGTACATGTAAAAATACTGATTCTCGGGGAGACTAGTTATCTTCCTATAGAATTTTATGCCATAGCGTACCATGGTTGGATCCCCTATACCAGTCGGGGGTGGAGAGTATTTTAGTATTGATATGTGATCATACCCTCCTTGTGCATGTCTTTTTCCTTGTGAGTGTTGGTCATACACCATACGTATGACTAGCCAGGCCCTTATCCATGTGCAAGTTCCTTGTGCAAGTTTCTAAGCCGATCACATATTAAAGCTAGTACTCACACACTTAGTCATTAGTATTCTTGTTCATTATCATAATATTCATTCTTGTATTTATTCCAGTATTTTCTTTATTGTATATCTCTTGTATCTATTGTTGCATCTTGTATATTCACATCTATTTATATTTACATAGTTTATATCATTGATTAGAAATGCTGTTAGAGATATACTCTGATCCTTTCCTGACTGGATATATTTTTCCCAAATGATACTGAGGAGTGGTACCCTACTACGGGCCTCAGGATATTATGGGCTTAGAGGAGACAGAGGACCCGGGACTTATAGTATCTTAGTCTTTTTTTGTACTGAATTTATCTCCAGCATATTATTTAGTATTCCTCTGACTCATTAATGTTTTTATTTTGACTCATGAGTTGTATTGTGACTATTCTATTCTTTTATCATATTCGTGCTATTCTCCATCTTAGATCTATGATTGAGTAAATTAATATTGTTGGTGGCTCATTATATTGTTAGATAGATTACCCAAACAGTGTTCTACCGTAGATTCTGCGGCGTAGGCTGGGCGTTGTTCCTGTAAAATCCTATATTTTTATATTGTATTTATTTAATTAATTGATTATAGAATTTATTTATATTATTTTTTTAGTTAATTAGAACTATAATTTATCAATTTAATTAGCTAGATAATTAATCATTTAAAATTATTGTACAAAACTACTATTTTATTTTAGGAATCTTTGTGGGAGAGATAGATTTTTAGAAATTAATTTTAGGGTACAAATGTATTTTTCTGATTTTTTTATACCTTAAATATATGCATAATAATAATAATAATAATAATAATAATAATAATAATAATAATAATTTTATTATTATTATTATTATTATTAATAATAATGTAATTAAATAAGAATAGAATAGAAAAAGAAATGAAAAGAAAAGAGAAAGAGAAAAAAAAATCAAATGAACCCACAGTAGCTGAACCCCCACCTAAAGACCTAAACCCTTAAAAAAACTAAAACCCTAACCGCTAGTCCATCAAACCCCAACCTACTAAATTCCTAAACAGCAGCATCAACAAATTCCTCCCCAACCCGCGCGGCAACCCACTCCCTCTCATATATATATATATATATATATATATATATATATATATATATATATATATATAAAAACTCATTATAAACCCTAATCCTAACTTCAAACCTATCTCCTCTACGACCCCCTCGACCTGTCGTCGACTACCGGAGCCCCGCACCGCCGACCTCCAGCCGCCCACCGTTCGTGCCCCGTCACGCCATGCGCAAGCACCGCGACAGGAAACTGCAGCAACTTAGCCCTGTTCACGCCCCGATTCATGCTCCATCGCTCGACCAAACTCTCGCTCGACCAAACTCGACCCCATCTTCGGTATATTCATGACCTATCCCCCTTCCAATACTGTGTATTAGTTTACTTCGAATAGCGCATAACCCTAAGTGAAAATCGAGACAAAGTTGGAGAAAAATGACAACTTTAATCTCAGAAAACTGTTGCAACCATCAATGTTTACGAACTCGTATCTCCCACCACAGAGATCCGAACTTAGTTTTTTTTCCTGCTATGGAAAGACCACATAACCGAGATTATTTCATGTTAATTATAATATTTTATTTGATGTTGTATGCTGAATTATTCTGGGTTAAAAATCACGAAAAATATGTTTTCCAACCTTAAAAACTTGTGATACGGAGTGCGCCCTCCAAACGGGACCGCCCTGTAGCATACCAATTGTAACGAAAGGCGCGTATGGTATGTCCAGATATGTGGGCTTTTACGAAAACTGATTTGGACACGTGTGCGCGTCAGAATCAACCCGTATCCACGAAAAGACACCGTATCGCGACTGTTGTAAAACACTGCACCATTTCGTGTACGCTCGTCAGAACGCGACAAAACTTGCGCCATTGGATTTGTGGAATCACGCTGGTCCTATGACCAAAGTTTTATGCGATTCTGAGACGGTTGACCAAGCCATCTATTTGCGGCCCCCACAGTTGACTTTTTGGGCAAATTTGTGTTCGGCTCACCGGAATCCAAAATTGGACGTACCGTTGAGTTCGTATTGATATTTAGAATTTTTTTTGACCTATAATTTGTCCCTTTTAGAGATCTTTATCCCTGTCATGCTTTTCGATGCAAAGTGGGCCATATGTGGACCCCACTTTGACCCAAAATTACTGTTTTGCCCCTGTATCCAAATTTGATGAAAGAGTAGTGTTTTCTAGCTATATCGCTTATTTTGGGAATATTGGTGATATTTATTTCAGCATCCGGAGACGTTTCATCCTGAGGTTGTAGCTTCTGATCCTGTGTGCTTGACTCCTGGACGTTACACTTTGCAGCTCTCTTGCCAGGCAATATACCTTGCCAAATTGCTTACAGTACTTTGCATGCTTATTATATTTCTGTATATTCATTGCATGTGTATTTTCTTTCAGTCATAAGTATATGCTATATATATATATATATGTTGACACACACTTGACACATAGTATCATGGGAGGGGAGGACAATCAGTAGGCGTATGGGTTATAACCATTCTGGTAAACCGTAGTAACTAACACACACTATGGTAGTCGTGTCCGATGGTCGCTACCCCCGTGGTATATCGGCTGATGGTGTCACGATGGTCGCTACCCCAGCGGTATATCGGCTGATGATGTTCCTGACGTGTGTATGAGTTGTGAGATTATATAGAGTAGCCTACCCATGGCCATACGTCGAAAAGTTGTCCTCATTATGCATTTATATATATTGGCTTGTACAACGTACTTATATAATTTTTTGTCTATATTGCATATTTACTGTATTCAAATTGGCATGCTTCTATGTATCTTGTTACGTCCCTCTGAGGACCTGGTCCCTTTCCAGGTGTAGACGATCTCGACTATTTGTAGGAGCACGGATTTGGACTTGCTACTTATCTCTTTCGAGGAGGTCTTCTCTTTGAGTCTCATGGTTCATTAGATGTACCTATTTTCTCTCTCTTATATTCTAGTTGGCAGTGGATTTATTTTCACCCGACTATCATTCTCTGATACTTCATATTGAGATTCAGTTATATAATAGATTGGTTATTTATTTTTATTTGATTCTGTGGATGAAATTTAGTTATGTCCTATGACTTGTGACAATATTTATACCACATGTGAGTATTTATTCATATTATAGCGTACGTGTGTATTATGGTATCCATATATTGGAGTTGCCATATACATACGGCTGGCATGCTTACGTGTTCCTAGTCCTATGTATTTTGGGACTAGGGCGTGACATGTTTTTGTTGGTGGCACATGCAGGTCGAGAGTATATTGTCTCGGTTACGTCACTGTACCGAGCAAGCCTGCGCATAGGATTAGAATATAGGATCTCATCTATTTATTTATCACCTCCCTTGATTTTATTTCACATTCTCATTTGATTGCTTGCATTGCATCTTGCTTGATCCCTTCTCAACGTCAATCTTCTATCGTGCTTGATAGGGGTAGGAAAATGACTTATACTTAGTATATACACTCTAGTATTCAAAAACACTATTAGTAAAAATTATTATAAGTTGGATAGTATGCCTCATAACCTAGTAACACATAGTCCTGTTAACTCATTAATGAAGTATAATTGAATGACACCAACTATAGACTTGCATAAAAAGATAGTGTTTATCCAGACTGTAGAACTTAGAGGCCCATACCCCTATTTGGTCGACTTTAGACTTAAACAAGAAGTTATTATGGAAACTGTAGAGGCACAACACCGATCTCCTTGATGAACTTAAATTATTCTGTACCTTCCTCCATCATAATCAAGCGTACTCATATTTTTTTACTACCTCGACTTATGCTGCTATTATAGCCTAGTTTTACAAGCTTATTCTTTTATCGAGCTTGTTCATGACATATGTATTATTGGGGGCCCACACTAATATAATGTCTAAATCAGAATCAGTGTATTATGGTCTGATCAACCATAGTACGCTTGGTTCGCTCTTCGTATCACTACTTTATGTGGATTGAGATATAGTTGACTCAACTTGTTAGACGAATATACTTTCCCTCTAGACTGGTCAGAGTATATCATGTCAGGTACATAACTATTCTGTTATGAACATGCATATAGGAATTTACCAAAATAATATTTTAATCCACAACTGCCTTGGCAACTCCCTTTCGAGTTCTCTATTCCCTTTGAATACCGTACTTGTATTCTATCACCTCCTCCTTGAATTATTTATTGTTGTTTTTCGTCTTCCCCTATTTTAGAAAGACGAATGTTCGTGCTTAGTATAAGTTTGATACACGGATAGTACTAGATATACCCCATAGGCTAAGCACTCATGATGACAAACAAGAGAGCGCAGGCGCAGGAAGTCATAGATACAGGTACGACCTTAGTTATATATGTCATTTCGTACTCATGACCCCATTGTGACACGAGATCTTAGGTGCATAGTAGACGTAGAATTATATATAAGGTAGATTAGCATTTATGAGGATATGTTGATATCCTAACTAGATGACATATCCACGAAGCTAATGGATGGCACGCGTAGCAGTAGTAGTATTCTCTTCCTATCACCATCTCGCCCATTGGGAAGGCTCATCTTCTCTTCTATATCCAATCCTTATCTCGTGCTTAACTCTTTCTATCATAGTCGTATCCTTTCGTGCCATTATGAATTATTTGAATTACTTCAACCTCACCCTTATTTTGTTAGTTAAAAACATAAATGGTTTAGTAAATGATTAATAACTAAAAGATGAGTACATAATGATAACCTTTATGTATATGCACTATAGCAATATCTGTATCCCCTTATTATTTTAAAACATGAATAACATCCCTTAGTCTAACAGGAATTAGTTGGATTGTTGAAATAGTTCATACTCCTAATAGTTTTTAGTCAAGACCTTAACTCTTGCCCAAAAACTTAGACTAAGCTTAGGAAAGAATTGAAGGCACTTGTTATGAACTGATGACTATGACAATTAGCTGGCGAAGTAGCGATAGCTGCAGCTAGACCTTTATAGTAGAGTAGTCGAAGTATTTGCAGACATACTGGTCAGGTGGCATGGCAATATTAGACTACGATACTTGACGGTTAAAAAAAATATCATGGTTATGAGATTCCAGACAGGTATCCCAAGATTCTCGACCCAATAAATAAATTTGTCTTACAACCTAGACAATAGCCTCAAGAGACTTACTACTAGTAGAATTCTTGTAAGTTGGGTAGTATAGACGAGTTAGAGGAAAATAGAATATGGTATGGACAATAAATGAGGAAGTGTTAGAATGGTAGACCATGACTTTTAGGAAGCACTGCTAGATAGCAATGTAGTGTAATAGCTATAGTAATTATTATGAGTATGGGTTAGTGTCAATTTCGAGGACAAATTTTTTGTAAGTTGGGTAAAATATAAAATCCCATATTATTATATTGTATTTATTTAATTAATTGATTATAGAATTTATTTATATTCTTTTTTAGTTAATTAGAAATATGATTTATCGATTTAATTAGCTTGATAATTAATTATTTAAAATTATTGTACAAAACTACTATTTTATTTTAGGGATCTTTGTGGGAGAGTGATAGATTTTTAGAAATTAATTTTGGGGTACAAATGTATTTTTCTAATTTTTTTATGCCTTAAATATATGCGTAATAATAATAATAATAATAATAATAATAATAATAATAATAACAATAATAATAATAATAATAATAATAATAATAATAATAATTTTATTATTATTATTATTAATAATAATGTAATTAAATAAGAATAGAATAGAAAAAGAAATGAAAATAAAAGAGAAAGAGAAAAAAAAATCAAATGAACCCACAGTAGCTGAACCCCCACCTAAAGACCTAAACCCTTTAAAACACTAAAACCCTAACCGCTAGTCCAACAAACCCCAACCCACTAAATTCCTAAACAGCAGCAGCAGCAGCAAATTCCTCCCCAACCCGCGCGAATGCAACCCACTCCCTCTCATCCTATATATATATATAAACTCATTATAAACCCTAACCTTAACTTCAAACCTATCTCCTCCACGACCCCCTCGACCTGTCGTCGACCACGGGAGCCCCGCGCCGCCGAACTCCAGCCGCCCGCCGTTCACGCCCCGTCACGCCACGCGCAAGCACCCCGACAGAAAAATGCAGCAACTTAGCCCTGTTCACGCCCCGATTCCCGCTTCATCGCTCGACCAAACTCGACCTCGTCTTCACCGGTATGTTCACGACCTATCCCCCTTCTAATAATGTGTATTAGTTTACTTCGAATAGTGCGTAACCCTAGATGAAAATCGATACGAAGTTGGAGAAAAATGATAACTTTTAATCTCAGAAAATTGTTGCAACCATCAATTTTTACGGACTCGTATCTCCCACCACAGAGATCCGAACTTAGTTTTTCTTCTTGCTATAGAAAGACCACCTAACCTAGATTATTTCCTGTTAATTATAATATTTTTTTTGATGTTGTATGCTGAATTATTCTGGGTTAAAAATCACGAAAATTATGTTTTTCAACCTTAAAAACTTGTGATACGGAGCACGCCCCGCCAAACGGGACAGCCCCATCGCATACCAATTGCACCGAAAGGCGCGTATGGTATGTCCAGACGTGTGTACTTTTGAGGAAATTAATTTGGATACGTGTGCGCGTCAGAATTAACCCGTATCTGCGAAAAGTTCCCGTATTGTGACTGTTGCAAAACACTGCACCATTTAGTGTACGCTCGTCAGAACGCAACAAAACTTATGCCATTGGATTTATTGTATCATGCTGGTCCTGTGATCCAAGTTTCACGCGATTCTGAGATGGTTGACAAAGTCGCCTATTTGCGGGCCCTATGGTTGACTTTTTTGGGCGAATTTGTGTTCGGCTCACCGAAATCTAAAATTGGACGTACCGTTGAGTTTGTATTGACGTTTAAAATTGGTTTGACCTATAATTTGTTCCTTTTAGAGACCTTTACCCCTGGTATGCTTTTCGGTGCAAAGTAGGTCCCTAGTGGACCCCACTTTGACCCAAAATTATTGTTTTGTCTCTGTGTCCAAATTAGATGAAAGGGTAGTGTTTTTTATCTATCTCGCTTATTCTGGGAACGTTGGTGATGTTTATTTCAGCATTCAGAGACGTTTCATCCTGAGGCCGTAGCTTCTGATCCTGTGTGCATAACTCCTGGACGTTACACTTTGCAGCTCTCTTGCCAAACAAGATACCTTACCAAATTACTTACAGTACTTTGCATGCTTATTATATTTTAATATATTTATTGCATGTGTACGCACTATGGTAGTCGTGTCCGATGGTCGCTACCCCCGCGGTATGTCGGCTGATGGTGTCACGATGGTCGCTACCCCCACGGTATGTCGGCTGATGATGTTGCTAATGTGTGTGTGAGTTGTGAGATTAGATAGAGTAGCCTACCCATGCCCATACGTCGAAAAGTTGTCCTCATTATGCATTTCATATAGATTGTCTTGTACATCGTACTTATATATTTTTTTGTCTATATTGCATGTTTACTGTATTCAAATTGGCATGCTTCTATGTATCTTGTTACGTTCCTCTGAGGACCTGGTCCCTTTTCAGGTGTAGACAATCTCGACTATTTGCAGGAGTACGGATCAGGACTTGCTGTCACTACCACAATTTCTATGAAAGGGTATTTTAGTCATTTCTTATTTAATTAAATATTGTGCATGGTAAATAATTATTTGTTGTATTATTTAATTGTTGTTAGATATTTAATTATTTTGGACTTATATTAGTGGACCCAACTAGTTTAGTTTGGACCCATGGACCAACATGAATTAATTAGTTAGACTTGGCCCATTTAGAAAGCCCATTGTTAAGGAGATGGATTAAATTAATTAAATCATTAGACTAGAAGCTTCCTTCCTTAATTATTTCTTCATGAGAGGCCCCAAGGGGTATATTGGACATTTCATAATTGCTTGAGGAAGGGGTAGGGGCCGGCCTATTAAAAGAGGGGGAAATTCTCTCTCCTCTCATTTTTATTCCAAATCTAGATCTAGAATTTTCTACTACCAATTTTCTTTCATTCCTATTCCATTTTCCTACCAAATTTATTCCAATTCCCTCCCAATTCACCATTAGAAAGTTGAGAAGCAAGGATCTAGAAGGAGGAAGCAAGGATCTACAAAGAGGAGCAATGATCTACAATTTGGAAGAAATTTTATCTCAATTGGAGGTTTCATTGGGAATCCATCTCCCAATAGGTATAATTCAGTTTTTCCCTTAAAATAGCTTCTAAATCTGAGATTTAATCAGGTAAAATCAACCCATATGTATGTACTACCCATAGGACTTGGTTTTGTGTTCATAGGAGACCCATGGAGAAAGTTATGGTGCTTTTTGTGTCAATTTTGTGGGAATTTCGAATTAATATTTTGTTGTGTGTGTCAATTGATTCTATAGATCAATTGGGCATGTGCTTATGTGTTTGGGGCTACTGTCGTGTCCATAATTGGGTACATGTTGTTCGTATCCCAACAATTTGGTGATACGTGTCGTTTTGGGGATTTTTTCTCCGACACGGAACTTTGTACATGTCGTATTTTGACACGGACACATAGATCTACTTTTGACACTTTGATTTGTTCATAAATATTATTTGTGACTTGTTTGTGTCCTTCGGGGTGCAATTGGTTGTGTGTTGGACTCGTGTCGCATGCGTATCCTAGATCTAGTGGGATACGGTGTGATACTCTCCAATTGTGTGTGTTTTGTATAGATCTAATTATTTATGCTTTAATTCTTGAATTAAAATTAGTAAATATATATAGTTGTTACATATTTATTTTTGTATAATATATTTTTATGTGTACTATTATAATGTATAAATATATATATATATATATGTAGCTTTTTCTGCATGCATTTATATATATTACAACTTGTTAATAAAATAAATTATGTATAAATGTTTTATAAATATATTTATGTGCTTAAATATGTAATTATATTAATTATAATTATTATGTAATTATTTGTATATTAATGAATATATTTTATGTGTGCTTCTAGCCATGTAAAATATGTATATTAATACATGCAATGTGTTTTGTAACTATTAGTATTTAATTGTATATATATAAGTATATATATATTTATTTAATTGTTTTATATATATATATATATATATATATATATATATATTGATTTATATTTATTAATATATATAGTTATATATTATTTGTTTTGTTTTGCGACAGTGGCATTTAATGACAGTTGCTGTCATTAAAACAGCAGCCACTGTAGCAGTGTTTCGGCATTAATGACAGTTCTGTCATTAATGCTGCGGGCGGATTTGAGCGGCAGTTCTTTAGTGACGATTTTCTGTGACAGTTTGAACTGTCATCAAACTGTGACAGCAGTGGGTTATATATTCAGCGTTTTGGCGACAGTTTTTCTGTGACAGTCGGGACTGTCACTATAAGTCTGTTTATTGAAATTTGTATTTTAGCACACTATTTTCAGTGACATTTGGACAAATTTAATTTATATATTATATATTATAATTGTATATATATATTTATATATATATATGTGCTTATTGTGAGGTATAATACTAGTATTGATATATTATTTTAATTGTATAAAATATTGGTTTGTATATATACTATATTAGAGTATATATTATATGTATCTTGAGCATACTTTGTGTGGGTACCATGATGGTTCAAAACCATGGTTCCAAATTGGTTAATTTATTATTCTATATTATTATTATTTATATAGATGTTTTGTGTGGATTGACCTTGGTTTGACCATAGTTGACTTTATTTAACTTTAGAGTTGACCACAGTTGACTTTTGACTTAGAGTTGATTTTTGACCTAGAAGTTGACTAGTTTGGCTTGTTCTCTTTCCGGGACCTTGTATTGATGTTGTATTCCTTATATAGGTCTTCGAGACACCGAGTCAGACATCTGTGAGACTATTTATTGGACTTCAGGCGAGTACATTCTCTGATAGTTTCTCATTTATGATATCCTCTATGTTCACTGTATCTAGTGTAGATATCCATGTTCTCTTGACACTATGGTTACACGGATTGGTATATCCGGATCTCGTCATGAGATGTTATTCCTTGGTATATGGTGTATATGGTGCAAGTATTGTTTCATTGGTTATCTTGTACATGTACAGACACCGATTCTCGGGGAGACTAGCTATCTTCTTGGGGAATCTCGTGCCATAGCATACCGTGGTTGGATCTATTATACCAGTTTTGGATCTATTATACCAGTCGGGGGTGGGGAGTATTAGTATAGATATGTGATCAAATCCCTATTGAATAAAATACTTGTAAATGAATAGTATTAATCATGCACCGAACGTATGATTAGCCAGGCCGCATTGCATCTTGCCCAAGCCGATCACATGTTAAGCTAGTACTCACACACTTAGTCATTAGTATTATTGTTTCATTGGCATATTGTTTATTATTGTATTTATTTCAAGTATTTCCTTATCGGACATATATCTTTTATATCTATTGTGCATCTTGTTTATCCACAGCTATTTACTGTTACATAGTTTTTATCATTAATTAGAACTGCTGTTAAAGATGTACTCTGCTCCTTTCCTGATTGGATATATTTTTCCAGATGACACTGAGGAGTGGTACCCTACCTTTTATGGACCCCAGGATGTTGTGGGTTTAGATTCTGAGACCCTGCCTCAAGAGGGACTTATCCCAATTGAGACAGTTGACCCTGGAGTTGTAGCCTCGTAGTATTCTTTTGTACTGGATTTGTCTCCAGCTTATTTTGTTGTTCTTCAGACTCATTGATGTATTATTTTAGACTCATGAGTTGTATTGTGACTATTCTATTCTTTATCTGATTCGTGCTCATTCTATCTTAGTTCTGTGATTGAGTATACTATCATTATTGGTGGTTCATTATATTGTTAGATTATCTAGACAGCGTTCTACCGCCGATTCTGCGGCGTAGGCTGGGCTTTGTTTTCGACTAGTACCCTTACACCGGGTGCGGGTCATGACACGTTTTTGGTGGTGGCCCATGCAGGTCAAGCTTCACAAAGTATGTGATGTCGTGGTAGTGCGACAACTTAGTTGTACTACTGCAAGCCTGCGATAGGATATAGGAAATAGGCTGAGATACTCAATCACATCTAGGAAAATTCTTTTGATTCAACTATTCTCCTTTGAAATTGATACTTGATCCCTTAAACTGTCCTTTCCTTGATGTCTTACATCTTGTGCCATATTGATTCTTTCTTTAGCTTTGTCTCAGGATGCCGCCTAAGACTAGATCACAACAGGGGAGAGCAGCTTCTGAGAGGTCTGCGACGTCCAGAGGGCCTGCACCAGTTACTTCTCCGGTGATTGGAGTGTCAGCTGCTTTCGGAGGTCCACCACCTACTTAGAGGACTGTGCCAGCTGTATCTGAGGGGCTTCCACCTCCACCTCCTGTGCCAGCAGAGGCGTCACAGATGTTTACATTGTTTCGTGAGATGCTCGAGGCACAGAGGGCTCAGTCAGAGGCACATCAGAGGCAGACCGACGTCCTACGGCAGGGCATCGAGAGTGCTCATCAGCTTGCTCGTGTTGTAGTTGAGAGAGGAGTTCCGGTCCAGCAGTAGGTTGTTCCTCAAGTTGCTCAGCTTCGGCCAGGCAACATTCAGGACTTCAAGAAACTGGAGCCTAGGGTTTTCAAAGGGACGGAGGGCATCGTCTATGCTGATGATTGGCTCGAGGACATTGAGCGTCTTATGAGGGTGTCCCGTCTTTCTGAAGATCTGAAGGTTGAGGCGGTAGGACTTCAACTGTTCGACGTCGCTCGCACTTGGTTCAAGAATGAGCCAGTACTAGTTGACGTAGGACAATATTGGGAGGTATTCAAGGTCCTTTTCAAGAAGAAGTTTTTTGCCCGGATAGACATGCTTGACTTGGGGAGACAATTTGAGAGTCTCATTCAGGAGAGCATGTCTGTGGAGGAATACGCTGCGGAGTTCGGTAGGTTGAGCCAATTTGCTGAGTATTTGGTGAGAGAGCCGGAGGTTCGAGCTATTCGTTTCCGTGAGGGTCTAAACTGGGAAGTGAAGATTCTCATTCCGTCTTTTTATGAGACATACTCGGAGATACTTGCGGAGGCACGCACGGTTGAGCGGGATCTGGGTTTGAAGACCAAGAGAGACCGTGATTCTTTTCTGGGGGCCAACAGCTGTGCAGTATCTGCCAAACGTCCTCATTTTCAGTCCAGACCTTTCCAGCAGCCACAGCAGAACCAGACTCCAGCGAGAGCGTCTTTTCACCAGGCACCTCAGCAGCAGAGACAGTTACAACAAGCTCCATGCAACTTCTGCAAGAAGCCCGGCCACATCTGGGAAGTTTACAGGAGGAGGCTAGGAGTTTGTTTATATTGTGGTACTGAAGGGCATCAATCGAGGGAGTGTCCTCGTCGTGCAGTTCAAGGAGCAGCTCCAGCTCCGAGGACACAGACGAGACCACCTGCAACACAGTCGAGGGGACCGCTTCCGACACAGCAGCAGCGTTTTGTCCAGCATCAACAACAGGGAGGTGTTCGACAGGGATGAGCATTTGCTATGACCGTCGAAGAGGAAGAACCCACTGGAGATGTCATTGCAGGTTCTATTCTTCTTGATTCCATTCCAGCTTTAGCTTTGTTTAATAGTGGTGCTTTCCATAGTTTTGTATCTGTTTCTTTTGCTCTAAAGCATGGTTTGGTAGCTGAGTCTTTGCTTAGGACTTGCAAGATCATGACCGGGGGAGGCATTATCCTGGTTAATGATATTTGCAAGGATCGGAGAGTTACTCTGGGAGGCCGGGAGTTGAGTGCGTGTCTACTTGTAATGCCACTTCCGAGCTTCGATATTGTACTCGGGATGGATTGGTTAAGTAGGCACCGTGCTAGTATAGATTGTAGAGGCGGTAGAGTTTTGTTTGGTCCACCAGGAGAGCCAGAGTTCGAGTTTGCTAGAGGAGCTGCAGAGCAGGGAGAAAGCATTATTTGTGGAGCTATGGTGGAAGACAAGGAGTTGCCGCATCCATTGATAGCAGAGTTCTTGGATGTATTTCCTGAGGAATTGCCAGGATTGCCGCCAGATCGAGATATTGAATTTTCTATAGACTTGGTGCCAGGTGCAGAACCAATTTCACAGAATGTCTATAGAGTAAACAACAGCGAGCTGGTCGAGTTGAAGAAGCAGGTGGACGAATTACAGGATAAGGGGTTTATCAGATCGAGTTCTTCACCATGGGGAGCCCCGGTATTGTTTGTGCCGAAGAAGGATGGATCGGTGCGCATGTGCATTGATTACAGGTCTTTGAATAATCTTACTATCAAGAATAAGTATCCTTTGCCACGGATTGATGATCTGTTTGATCAATTGGGTGGTGCCAAGGTATTTTCTAAGATAGATTTGAGATCAGGCTACCATCAAGTGAAGGTGAAGCCGGAGGACATACCGAAGACTGCTTTTAGAACTCGGTATGGTCAGTACGAGTTTATGGTGATGCCGTTTGGTTTGACTAATGCACCGGCGGTATTTATGAACTTGATGAACAAGGTGTTCCACCAGTACCTATATACTCGAGGACACCGGAGGAGCATGAGGAGCATTTGAGGATTGTGTTGGATGTGCTAAGGAAGGAGAAGTTGTATGGAAAGTTGTCCCAGTGTGAGTTTTTCTTGGACAAGGTGGAATTCTTGGGGAATGTTGTGACTGGTGATGATATTTCAGTGGATCCGAAGAAGATTTCAGTAGTGGAATCTTGGAAGACTCCGAGTTCGGTAGCAGAGATCAGGAGTTTCTTGGGATTGGCAGGCTATTACAGGAAATTTGTACAAGATTTTTTGAGGATTGCCGAGCCGATGACCAGACTCACAAGGAAGGATGTGGAGTTTGTTTGGACGGAGGATTGCTAGGTTGCTTTTGAGGAGTTGAAGAAGAGGTTGACGTCTGCTCCTATTTTGACGTTGCCATCGGGAAAGGGTTTAGGTTATGTTCTTCAGCAGTATGGGAAAGTGATTGCCTATGCATCCAGGCAATTGCGGCCTTATGAAAAGAACTATCCTACCCATGATTTGGAGTTGGCAGCCGTCATATTCGCCCTAAAGTTGTGGAAATATTATTTGTACAGAGAGCGTGTGGAGATCTTCACAGACCACAAAAGCTTGAAGTACGTTTTCACGCAGAAGGAGTTGAACATGAGGCAGCGTCGATGGTTGGAACTGATGAAGGATTTTGATATCTCTTTGCAATATCATCCTGGGAAAGCCAATGTAGTTGCCGATGCTTTGAGCAGGTATCCGGTAGCTATGTTCTTGACGCAGGATCGATATTTGTTGGAGGACTTGGAGAGCTTGGGCATTGAGGTGATTGTTCCTGGGTGTGCTATGCAGATGTGGGGATTGCAGATACACTCAGATTTGATGGACAGGATCAAGGCAGCACAGTATGGTGATGTATCTCTGAGGAGTATTAGAGCTCAGGTGAGAGCAGGATTGGAGGATGATTTCACTATTGCAGAGGATGTATCTTTGAGGCATGGAGTTAGATTGTGTGTGCCTAGTGGGGAGCTGCGTGAGGAGGTATTGCAGAAAGCGCATCGCTCTCAGTATTCCATGCATCCAGGTGCTAACAAGATGTATCGGGATATGCGAGAGAGTGTGTGGTGGTATGGCATGAAGAGGGAAGTGGCATAGTTTGTATCCAGATGCTTAATGTGCCAGCAGGTGAAAGCCGAGAGGCAGAGGCAGAGGCCAGGAGGTTTACTTCAGCCATTACCCATTCTAGAGTGGAAGTGGGAACACATTATTATGGATTTTGTGTCCGGACTTCCACGATCTCCAGGAGGGAAAGACGCGATTTGGGTCATTGTTGATAGGTTGACCAAGTCGGCCCACTTTTTGCTTTTCAAGGTGGGTTTGTCTACGGAGAAGCTGGTAGAAATGTATGTGAGGCAGATCGTTAGGATACATGGAGTTTTTGTCAGCATAGTCTCAGATCGTGATAGTCGTTTCACTTCTCATTTCTGGAGGAGTTTACAGGAGAGTTTGGGCACTCAGCTCAAGTTCAGTACTGCATATCATCCCCAGACAGATGGGCAGTCAGAGAGGACTATTCAGACTCTCGAGGATATGTTGCGCACTTGTGTACTAGATTTCGGGGGGTTCTTGGGAGGACCATCTCCATTTGGTAGAGTTTGCTTACAACAACAGTTACCAGGCCAGTATAGAGATGTCACCTTTTGAAGCTCTATATGGTCGGAGGTGTCGTACTCCTTTGTCTTGGGACGATGTTGGAGAGAGAGTTTTGCTTGGGCCAGAGATGGTTGTGGATGCAGCAGAGAAGGTTCAGTTGATCAGAGACAGACTTTGAGTGGCGCAGGACAAACAGCGGCATTGGGCCGATAGCCATCGGAGACCTTTGGAGTTTGAGGTATAGTTTAGATTTTGTTTTGTATTTGTTCTTGTTTGTTATAGATTAAGTTCTTAATGTGGTGTTTTGTTCTAGGTGGGTAGTTTGGTGTTTTTGAGGATTTCTCCGACACGAGACATGATTCGCTTCGGTGGAGGCGGAAAGCTTAGTCCGCGATTCATCGGACCTTTCACTATTCTGGAGAGGGTCGGTGCAGTTGCTTATAGACTAGACTTGCCACCTGCATTGGAGGAAGTGCACAACGTATTTCATGTGTCGCAGTTGAGACGATACGTGGCAGATCCTAGTCATGTATTGGATCACTCGGAGATAGAGGTGGGCCCTACTCTTAGCTATCCAGAGCAGCCAGTTGAGATTCTGGATCGGAGAGAGAAGGTGTTGAGGAACCAGACTATTCCTTTGGTGCGCGTCGCATGGAGGCATCACTCTCCGGGGGAGTCTACCTGGGAGAGAGAGGATGACATGCGAGAGCGTTATCCATATTTGTTTGTACCTTGAGGTATGTTATTTTCTAGTTATGTTCTGTTCATTAGTTAATTGTGATTCTTTAGTTCTGTTTTATGATTTTCTGTGGGTAGTTTTTTTTTTTTTTTTTTATCGTTGAATTTCGAGGACAATTTTCTTTTTAAGACGGGTAGACTTGTCACTACCACAAGGAAAGGGTATTTTAGTCATTTTCTATTTAATTAAATATTGTGCATGGTAAATAATTATTTGTTGTATTATTTAATTGTTGTTAGATATTATTTAATTATTTTGGACTTATATTAGTGGACCAAACTAGTTTAGTTTGGACCCATGGACCAACATGAATTAATTAGTTAGACTTGGCCCATTTAGAAAGCCCATTGTTAAGGAGATGGATTAAATTAATTAAATCATTAGACTAGAAGCTTCCTTCCTTAATTATTTCTTCATGAGAGGCCCCAAGGGGTATATTGAACATTTCATAATTGCTTGAGGAAGGGGTAGGGGCCGGCCTATTAAAAGAGGGGGAAAATTCTCTCTCCTCTCATTTTCATTCCAAATCTAGATCTAGAATTTTTCACTACCAATTTTCTTTCATTCCTATTCCATTTTCCTACCAAATTCATTCCAATTCTCTCCCAATTCACCATTAGAAAGTTGAGAAGCAAGGATCTAGAAGGAGGAAGAAAGGATCTACAAAGAGGAGCAAGGATCTACAATTTTGAAGAAATTTCATCTCAATTGGAGGTTTCATTGGGAATCCATCTCCCAATAGGTATAATTCAGTTTTTCCCTTAAAATAGCTTCTAAATCTGAGATTTAATCATATAAAATTAACCCATATGTATGTACTACCCATAGGACTTGGTTTTGTGTTCATAGGAGACCCATGGAGAAAGTTATGGTACTTTTTGTGTCAATTTTGTGGGAATTTCGAATTGACATTTTGTTGTGTGTGTCAATTGATCCTATTGATCAATTGGGCATGTGCTTATATGTTTGGGGCTAGTAGGTAACCTCTGTTTTTAAATCATCGATCTAACATTTTAAGCGAATCTTGTCCAGAGGGTAGCTATTGTCACGTCCCGATCTCCCGCAGGCTAATCGGCCGTCCCCGCTAGGCGGGAATAACCCTCGCCAGCGCTCCCGCGGGACGATCGCTTCGACCCATCCGGACGTGATGCCGTACGAGCGTGATCCACGCCCGTGCAAGGCCGTGGTTCATTGGCTGGCGGTAAGATTTCTAAGCCACAGAGTCGCACAGATTGTCCGAGTGCAGTGGAGTCATGAACGCATAGCGATTCGGTAACAAGTTCTCTGAGTTGACAAATATAGCGGAAGCATTGAAACACAAGTTTGAAGTAATGCAAGCTCTTTTATTGATATGAACAAGTGTTACTGGCGACGTATAGCCGAGATTACAAGTTGCTCAAGCCTCTCTCTCTGAAACAGTAAAAGCTTGCCAAGTGGCTACAATTGTGAAATGATTGTACAGGCGATGTTCAGGCGAGTTCGGGCTATGTTCCAACATTATGTCTTGTATATGTGCTTCTGATTTTGGACACACTGTTGCAAGGCTTCAGAGGGAACTTCTGGCCTTGGCACGCACGAAGGAGGCATCCGCACCGAACGAGGTTCTCCCGCACCATGCATACAAACTGGTGGATTATCAGTACATTGAATGCACTGGTGGGGAAGCTACTCGCCCGCTCTACAAATCAAAACACGTAATACAGGTTTCATGCACAACTATTAAGTTGTCTTTCTAGTTGCCTTAGGATCAGTTTCATGCAAGTATTGAATAGCCTAATGTGTCGGGCAGTGCGCCGTGCGATGTTAGAGGAAACACGGCGAGACTTACCAACTTACCATCTCCTTCCCTGTCCAAGGCTAACGTTGAGGCAACATTGTTAATTCAAGCACGACAAGTATAAGCATTCAGGAGGCAAAGCATATGCAAATACGAGGGTCATTTTAACATGATAGTTCAGGTGTTCAGTTGTTTCTTGATGCGATACAATGACTCGCACGTGGGTAGCCACTAAGCGAGGATGACTTATCTATATGAACACGAGTTGCTGGCAGAGCCATTATTGGACGTAGTCGAGGACAAGGATAGCATGCTACGAGAGTACACGAGGCGCTGTAAGTTACCCAGTCCCGAACACGACGACTACACACGAGCTCCATCCGGACCGGATCGGCCCCAGTGCCCGGTGGCCGTCCGTGGAACTAGTCCGCGACATACATAATTGGGGTCTTCCAATTATCACGAGATACACGAGAACACGAGAACACGCGTGCACTAGAACACGAGAACACGAGAGCAAGAGTGCACGAGAACACGAGTACACGAGATACTTGAATCATGATTCTGTACAGTGAATATCTTGCCTTGATGCATTCCCCTGGTTCGGGGCTGCCTGGTGACCTAACGGTCCCGGATACTTGCAGGTTCAATCATGCACGGAACGACTACTTAGTAGTCTCCCGGGGTTTGGATGAAAACAAGGCAACATTCAAGCAGACAAGCATGCGTTTCTAAGGGGCATAAGTAAACACGTTTGCTCGGGCCCGAAGGTAAACCGAGAGATAGAGCCGTTAGGGACTTAGCATACGAGGGTCTGAATACAAGCAGTATTTCAATTTCTATGTTCTAGCATAAGCAATACAAGTTGAGATTATTCCCTTAGCTAGGTGCGTTGGATTTATTAGCATGCAGGGGGTGATTCACCTAGCGACTAGCATAAATATTCCCGATTTTATGTGTGCTGGCTAAACAAAGACAAGTTCACCGTAGCCACCCACCTTAGCGATGATTCGCCTCGGTAGAGCGATACGTCAAGCGAGCCTCTGAAAGCCTTAGCTGAATTCCTGTAGGGACAAGTCTGGATATCCTTTGCTTCTCGTTCGAGACAAAGCGGGTCGGGACAGCTGCACTTTTGCCGATTGAGTCGGCAGTCCGCTTGAACGAAACGGGGTGTTACATCCTACCCAACTAAGAAAAAGTATCGTCCTCGAGACTTACTGAGGACAAGCAGTAATCTAGGGTTGAGGCAATCCTAGAAAAGTCGTTGTACTTGTTCATTTGGATATTTCACTTGCACAAGTGTCGAAATCAGCATATCGTTTAGACTGGATCGTGCGCACTTTCGAAGGGCCCCTCTAGCGTGAACATGTCAACCAGCTTAGTGATAGCGAAGTCTTAGCACTCGAGTTTTACCTTTTCTTAAGTCTTGGATGGTGCACTAGGTCAAGGCGTTCCACGAATAGATGCATTCAACCAAACTTAGAGTTAGTGAAATCGGACAAGCTACTAGCGATACTCTCAAGGTTTCGCACAGGTTGGCACAAAGGCCACTTGCAGCACAGCAATATACAAGTAAGCATATCAATCAAAATGCATTTTGAAAGTATTTAGACTTATTGTTGGAACATCCCATCGAGGCATTGAGAGAGAGCGTGCACGTAACCCACGAACGAGCTTTCGAAATAGAGATATTCGAAATGAATTCCAAAGGCGTAGAAGCCAGGCTCTGATATCAACAGGTCACGCCCCGATCTCCCGTAGGCTAATCGGCCGTCCCCGCTAGGCGGGAATCACCCTCGCCAGCGCTCCCACGGGACGATCGCTTCGACCCATCCGGGCGTGATGCCGCACGAGCGTGATCCACGCCCGTACAAGGCCGTGGTTCATTGGCTGGCGGAAAGATTTCTAAGCCACAGATTGTCCGAGTGCAGCGGTGTCATGAACGCATAGCGATTCGGTAACAAGTTCTCTGAGTTGACAAATATAGCGGAAGCATTGAAATACAAGTTTGAAGTAAAGTAAGCTCTTTTATGGATATGAACAAATGTTACAGTCGGCGTATAGCCGAGATTACAAGTCGCTCAAGCCTCTCTCTCTAAAACAGTAAAAGCATGCCAAGTGGCTACAACTGTGGAATGATTGTACAGGCGATGTTCAGGCGAGTTTGGGATATGTTCTAATATTATGTCTTGTATATGTGCTTCTGATTCCGGACGCACCGTTGCAAGGCTTCAGAGGGAACTCCTGGCCTTGGCACGCACGAAGGAGGCATTCGCACCGAACGAGGTTCTCCCGCACCCTGCATACAAACTGGTGGATTATCAGTACATTGAATGCACTGGTGGGCAAGCTACTCGCCCGCTCGACAAAACCAAACACGTAATATAGTTTCCGTGCACAACTATTAAGTTGTCTTTGTAGTTGCCTTAGGATCAGTTTTATGCAAGTATTGAATAGCCTAATGTGTCGGGCAGTGCGCCGTGCGATGTTAGAGGAAACACGGCGAGACTTACCAACTTACCATCTTCTTCCCTGTCCAAGGCAAACAATGAGACAACATTGTTAATTCAAGCACGACAAGTATAAGCATTCAGGAGGCAAAGCATATGCAAATACGAGGGTCGTTTTAACATGATCGTTCAGGTGTTCAGTTGTTTCTTGATACGATGCAATGACTCGCACGCGGGTAGCCGCTAAGCGAGGATGACTTATCTATATGAACATGAGTCGCTGGCAGAGCCATTACTGGACGTAGTCGAGGACAAGGATAGCATGCTACGAGAGTACACAAGGCGCTGCAAGCTACCCAGTCCCGAACACGATGACTACACACGAGCTCCATCCGGACCGGATCGGCCCCAGTGCCCCGGTGACCGTCCGTGGAACTAGTCCGCGACATGCATAATTGGGGTCTTCCAATTATCACGAGATATACGAGAACACGAGAATACGCGTGCACTAGAACACGAGAACAAGAGTGCACGGGAACACGAGTACACGAGTACACGGGATACTTGAATCATGATTTTGTATAGTAAATATCTTGTCTTGATGCATTCCCCTGGTTCGGGGCTGCCTGGTGACCTAACGGTCCCGGATACTTGCAGGTTCAATTATGCACGGAACGACTACTTAGTAGTCTCCCGGGGTTTGGATGAAAACAAGGCAACATTCAAGCAGACAAGCATGCGTTTCTAAGGGGCATAAGTAAATACGTTTGCTCGGGCCCGAAGGTAAACAGAGAGATAGAGCCGTTAGGGACTTAGCATGCGAGGGTCTGAATACAAGCAGTATTTCAATTTCCATGTTCTAGCATAAGCAATACAAGTTGGGATTACTCCCTTAGCTAGGTGCGTTAGATTTATTAGCATGCAGGGGGTGATTCATCTAGCGACTAGCATGAATATTTCAGATTTTATGTGTGCTGGCTAAGCAAAGACAAGTTTACCGTAGCCACCCACCTTAGCGATGATTCGCCTCGGTAGAGCGATACGTCAAGCGAGCCTCTGAAAGCCTTAGCTGAATTCCTATAGGAAAAAGTCTGGATATCCTTTGCTTCTCGTTCGAGGCAAAGCGGGTCGGGACAGCTGCACTTTTGTCGATTGAGTCGGCAGTCCGCTTGAACGGAACGGGGTGTTACATACTACCCAACTAAGAAAAAGTCTCGTCCTCGAGACTTACTGAGGACAAGCAGTAATCTAGGGTTGAGGCAATCCTAGACAAGTCGTTGTACTTGTTCATTTGGATATTTCACTTGCACAAGCGTCAAAACAGCGTATCGCTTAGACTGGATCGTGCACACTTTCGAAGGGCCACTCTAGCGTGAACACGTCAACCAGCTTAGTGATAGCGAAGTCTTAGCACTCGAGTTTCACCTATTCTTAAGTCTTGGATGGTGCACTAGTTCAAGGTATCCCTCGAATAGATGCATTCAACCAAACTTAGAGTTAGTGAAATCGGACAAGCTACTAGCGATACTCTCAAGGTTTCGCATAGGTTGGCACAAAGGCCACTCGCAGCACAGCAATATACAAGCAAGCATATCAATCAAAACGTATTTTGAAAGTATTTAGACTTATTGTTGGAACATCCCATCGAGGCATTGAGAGAGAGCGTGCACGTAACCCACGAACGAGCTTTCGAAACAGAGATATTCGAAATGAATTCCAAAGGCGTAGAAGCCAGGCTCTAATACCAACATGTCACGCCCCGATCTCCCGCAGGCTAATCGGCCGTCCCCGCTAGGCGGGAATCACCCTCGCCAGCTCTCCCGCGGGGCGATCGGTTCGACCCATCCGGGCGTGATGCCGCACGAGCGTGATCCATGCCCATGCAAGGCCGTGGTTCATTGGCTGGCGGTAAGATTTCTAAGCCACAGAGTCGCACAGATTGTCCGAGTGCAGCAGAGTCATGAACGCATAGCGATTCGGTAACAAGTTCTCTGAGTTGACAAATATAGCGGAAGCATTGAAACACAAGTTTGAAGTAAAGCAAGCTCTTTTATTGATATGAACAAGTGTTACAGGCGGCGTATAGCCGAGATTACAAGTCGCTCAAGCCTCTCTCTCTGAAACAGTAAAAGCGTGCCAAGTGGCTACAACTGTGGAATGATTGTACAGGCGATGTTCAGGCGAGTTCGGGCTATGTTCCAACATTATGTCTTGTATATGTGCTTCTGATTCCGGACACACCGTTACAAGGCTTCAGAGGGAACTCCTGGCCTTGGCACGCACGAAGGAGGCATCCGCACCGAACGAGGTTCTCCCGTACCCTGCATACAAACTGGTGGATTATTAGTACATTGAATGCACTGGTGGGGAAGCTACTCGCCCGCTCAACAAATCCAAACACGTAATACAGGTTCCGTGCTCAACTATTAAGTTATCTTTCTAGTTGCCTTAGGATCAGTTTCATGCAAGTATTGAATAGCCTAACGTGTCGGGCAGTGCGCCGTGCGATGTTAGAGGAAACACGACGAGACTTACCAATTTACCATCTCCTTCCCTGTCCAAGGCAAACATTGAGGCAACATTGTTAATTCAAGCACGACAAGTATGAGCATTTAGGAGGCAAAGCATATGCAAATACGAGGGTTGTTTTAACATGATCGTTCAGGTGTTCAGTTATTTTTTGATGCGATACAATAACTCGCACGCGGGTAGCCGCTAAACGAGGATGACTTATCTATATGAACACGAGTCGCTGGCAGAGCCATTACTGGACGTAGTCGAGGACAAGGATAGCATGCTACGAGAGTACATGAGGTGCTGCAAGCTACCCAGTCCCGAATACGACGACTACACACGAGCTCCATCCGGACCGAATCGGCCACAGTGCCCCGGTGACCGTCCGTGGAACTAGTCCGCGACATGCATAATTGGGGTCTTCCAATTATCACGAGATACACGAGAACACGAGAACACGCGTGCACTAGAACACGAGAATATGAGAACAAGAGTGCACGGGAACACGAGTACACGAGTACACGGGATACTTGAATCATGATTCTGTATAGTGAATATCTTGCCTTAATGCATTCCCCTGGTTCGGGGCTGCCTGGTGACCTAACGGTCCCGGATACTTGCAGGTTCAATCATGCACGGAACGACTACTTAGTAGTCTCCCAGGGTTTGGATGAAAATAAGGCAACATTCAAGCAGACAAGCATGCGTTTCTAAGGGGCATAAGTAAACACGTTTGCTCGGGCCCGAAGGTAAACCGAGAGATAAAGCCGTTAGGGACTTAGCATGTGAGGGTCTGAATACAAGCAGTATTTCAATTTTCATGTTCTAGCATAAGCAATACAAGTTGGGATTATTCCCTTAGCTAGGTGCGTTGGATTTATTAGCATGCTGGGGGTGATTCACCTAGCGACTAGCATGAATATTCCAGATTTTATGTGTGCTGGCTAAGCAAAGACAAGTTTACCGTAGCCACCCACCTTAGCGATGATTCGCCTCGGTAGAGCGATACGTCAAGCGAGCCTCTGAAAGCCTTAGCTGAATTCCTGTAGGGACAAGTCTGGATATCCTTTGCTTCTCGTTCGAGGCAAAGCGGATCGGGACAGTTGTACTTTTGCCGATTGAGTCGGCAGTCCGCTTGAACGGAACGAGGTATTACAGCTCCTCCCTACGTTGAAGCCACTAATGAAAGAATTGGTTGCTTTCAGGCAATGCATCGGGATTCCCAAGGTCTGAAGCAGACTCTACGAGATGATGCTGATTGATGAGTCGGGGTCGATGTGCATCAGGTCCACCTTGTTGGCATCGATGTACCCTGTATAATACAGGGGACGATCATACCAATTTTTCTTTAGCAACATATCATGTTATGAGAATGTGATGTTGGGTATCGCCTCCATCACATTATTGCAGTGGGAGCATCTGGCAGGATCCTCAATTGTCGGCTTGACATGCGCCAGGTAGGTGTCCGCATTCTGCAATGTCACACTCAGAGCAACCCAAGTATCTTTGGAGAGTCGAAGAAACTCGAATAGTGACAACTTTGCTGGGGTATTGGCCATTTAGGCCAAGATGTCAAAGTTGTAGGGCTTGTCCAGCCCCTAAGCGATATCTTTTCGCAGCGGTTTATCGAAGCGAGTTTCTTTCTGTTTGGACTTTTCCGATATTAGAGGCTAGGATGGACCCATATCAGATACGGCGATTGGGAGTGCACCATCGTTTAGGAAGTCGTACTCTCGTTGGTACGCCAGGCCTGACCTCGTTGTTACTACTATAGTTTCTTTGGAAGTGATAAAAATCGTATAGCAGGATTTGGACTTCTTGCCCTTTGACTTGGTGGTAGAAGGTGTTGTCTATTGCATCAAGTCTGTAGCAAGATCTGGATGGACCTATATGACCTCCTTACATGATATGGTGAGAGGTATCAACTCGGCTGTTTGGTCATGAGCTGGTGGAAGATTGACAACCACTATTGTTGCTCGGGGGATCCAGATTACTTCGTCTTAGGCTTCCGTTGTTGGGAAGTTACCAAAATAGAGAGATGCCATATTAGTGGCAAATATTTTGTCATTTTATCAAAGGTGAGGGCCTTGGTGTCGAGCAGACGTTGTGTAATGATCTACTTCGCTCAACCCAGAGGGCTTATTCAAATGGCACAAGTGTAGCGAACCGACCTATCTTGCTCAGCGAGATGACTTGTTCGATGCAAAGGCATTCAGACTTGGACCTTCAAATGGAGTTCAGACATAGAAATTTCAAAGGCGTGCTCAGCCGATGCGATTCATCACTAAGGTGGATGGCTCGGGTGAACCTATCTCTGCTTAGCTGCACACTTAAGAAAATGAATGATACATGCTAGTTTCTAAGCTATAACCTTTGCATGCTAATAAAAAGAGATAAACGCAGATATCTAAGGGAATAATCCCGCTTTATCATCGTGTATAGAATATGGGAACTCTAACTTGCTAGTGCGCAACTTAGAGTATCGATCTAAATGGAGTAGTTTCATATGTTATGCCACAAATTAGATCTCGTTTACAATATAGATGTACGGCCCTGCACAAAATGTGACATATTGGTATCAGAGCACGACTTTACGTCCTTGGAATTCTTATCGATTATCTCAGTTTTAAACTTATTCATTGATGAGGTGATAGACGCTCTCTCAATGTTTTAATAAATATTCCATATAATGAGTCTAAATATTTCAAAAACGTGTGCAGTAGATTATTGGACGAGAGAGTTGTATGATGGCCTTTGAGCCGAGTTGAGTTAGACCTTATGTGAGCAGACTTTTACTAGAGTTAGCAAGTTACATGAGAATTAGATTAGTTTTTTGATAATGTTAGAAAATTGGTGTATGAGACTTAGAATATCATTCAGAAAGGACATTTATGCACACAGCCATTCTGTTAAGTTATGTTGAGTATCGTGTACCTAGACCCTTTGGTGCGAGTAGATTGCGAGCGAGATTTAGGTATTGTTCGGATAAGGGCAAAGTCGGACTTAGAATATAAATCGATAGAGACGTTATCAGAGTATTGCTAAGGCGTATAATGGAAATCGTGTTTGGATTTTAAGATATAGTTCGGACGGTTTTTCGTATCGATAGGTTATGACTCAAAAACATAGTTTACGTAGGATGATTATCAATAGAGGTATATATGAGACTAAAATTTATAAAGGCGACGCATAGGGATCACTCGGGAGTTCTAAGAAATGAATTTGTGGATATTTTATATTCTTTGATTTTTGCTATCATTCTCAGTCACTATATATTATGAGTATCATACTATCATCATCAATTCACTCTCAAGTGTTTCATAATGTAGTTATTTTATTCATCAATATGTCTAAGATATTATCCCAAAAGATATATCAAAACTCTAAATTAATCACTTTTCTCAATCCAGTATTAGATGACTAGGGTTCTCCCTTCGTTGTTCAAACCTTCTGGCTTGCATCCCCTTCTGCCATATTGAAAGTTATCATTTGTGAGGATATAGATGAGAAGATAAGGAGTTTCAAGGGAAGATAAGAATTCAAAGTCACAAGAGAGACAAAAATTCAAAAATCAAATAAGTGTAAAAATTTTCTAGTTTATGATTGAGTATCTTCTCATCCTAATATCCTATATCCTATTACAGGTTCGTAATGGCACTATAAGCCTAGGTACTACGACGATATCGCACTAGTTGTGAAGACGTTATCTGCATGGGCAGAAATACGAGTACATCGTACATCCAGCCTACTCTTCAGCATCTACGGTAGAACACTTTCTAGGTCATCAATAGAATCATACTAATACAACTAGTTCTATCATGTACTCAATCACAATATTCTAAAGGAAGAAATGAATAAGAAAGATAATCCAATCAATAATATGATGGAAATAAAACTAGAATATGATATGAAATAAGAAACACTAGTCTAGATCTCTACAAATGTCATCTTATAGTCCACAGTGCAAGAGCAGTACTGACTATAGCGTCACTCTAAAGTCCAAGATTGAAGAGCACAACAAACCCTAAAATTGTTATCCAGTCGGGAATAAACGAGCATATTTTCAATAGCAGTTCCAAATAAATGATAAAGACTATAAAATAGTAAATAGTAAAAAAATACATGACAAGAAAGTAAGAACATGAAACAGGAAACAATGCTTGATAATACTGAATGTAAGTAAATAGGAATAATAGAGCATCTATTACGTACAATGAATATGGAGATCTGTAACAACTAAGTGTGTTAGTACTAGCTTCGACATGTGATCGGCTTGGAAACTTTTACAGGAATTATGGACTAGTTAATCATACGTGAGATGTAAGTTTAACACTCCCAGGCTACATGCACAGGAAATAGGTATGATCACATATCTAACTAACACTCCCCTGTCCCGACTAGTATAGCGGATCCAAATCATGATACTTCATGACACATGATTCATATGGCAAATCTGAATACCAATATAGGAATATCATGCACAGGAATGACTTGCACATAAATCATAAGTATATGCACATGGATCATCAATACATGCATAGTATATGAGAGTAAAAGCAATATATCATGACGGGGATCCAATATATACCAATCCGTGTACCATCGTGTCAGGAATCAAGTATAAAATACTAAATAGATGTAAAATAGAAGCTGCCATATAAAGAAAACTATCAGAGAATATACTTTCCTGAAATTCGATGCTGAATATGAAACGGTATCCGAAATGGTGTCTCGAAGACCTAGATATGAAATTTTATGTCAAACAGGTATTTCAGAATCACAAATATAATTAAACAGGTCTAGGTGAGGCTTCTAGGTCATTTCTAGGTCGTTTGGCTGAAACTAGCCCAAAATATAGTTTTTGGTACCATAATATCTATCAAGTTGGGTTATGATGTTATTATAGTCAATACCTTGCTAATCCTAGGTTTCTAGGTCAATACTTTGATATTTAGCTATACTAGTCATTAGGCACTAAATTATATATATATATATATAGATATATATATATATATATATATATATATATATAATTTGTATCATAGAGTAACTTATCTTATACTTAGTATTTTAGGATATCGTACCCTATATGTATATTACCTTAGTATATAAACTAATGTCCTATATCCCATACCCAATCCTTGTATCCTAATCCTACTAAGTACACATCCAGGTACTAGACACCACACTTATCTACTAATAGTAAAGAACTTTCACACTCTCACTAGTTTACACCAAAAACTAATATGCATCAATTTCAGCTCGAAATACCCTTGCTGGAACTGCTATCTGTAATGCCCTGCTCCACGTCGGCATTATGTATCAAGCTGAGTGGGCAGAACTTCGTTCTCTGATTCTTCTACGCCTTAATAATGAATCTGAGTTTTTGAATGCATATTTTCATAAGAGAATGATAGAACCTGCCTTGCATGCTAAATAAGTGAACTCACCTAGCTTGTCTTTGAAACGAACTTGTCTGCTTAACTAAGAGACCCTGAAACGCCTGTCTAAGACTAAGTGTTTGCATGAACATGTTCACTATCGCCTATGCTCTGAGAGAACCATATCGTGCCTAAATGTGTTCAAAGATAAGGCAGCTTGCCCCACAACAAAGAAATATCGTCTGATGGTTCGTCTCGTCTGCATCCTTGAGTTTATTTGATAGTGTTTCATGCATTCGCATCGGTCGGATAATGGCTATTGGTTGGAAGCAACCATGCGTCACGGCTGCTACAGAGATAGTGAAAAGCAACCATGTGTCACGGCTGCCAATAGTATCAGATAAATGAGTCACTGATTAGCTGGATCAACCGCTGCCGATCCTGAGTTACTCAGGGACCGCACTACATATAGCTAGTTCATTGTGTTGGCTTGGATAGAGGACTACCCCTAGATGTGCATGTGTGTCTAGATATGCATTTGTACCTCGAGTCTTTGAGTATAGCTCATGAGATACGCTGCACACACCCTGAAACAAAACAATCGGCTTGTCTTGCTAATATCGCATATGAAACTCTGTCTCCAAAGATTTTTCAAACAAAGTAATATGACTCCGTTCAACTGCTACATGTAACGAACCTAGGTAAAACTAGAAAGATTACTAGTAATGTAATATTTTATAACATGATTACTTAGTGTTGGCTTTAGTGAATGCTTGCTTCTGTTCAGTTACTTTATCTCACCAGTACTTATAAAAGTGCTGATCCACCAACGGTTTACTTGCTTGCAGGTACTGGATCGTCCGAGGGAGCGATAGGCGTGCCTTATCCCCAAGACCCAAAAATTATTATTTCAATTGCCCTGAGCATGCTTTCGTATAGAGGGGCATAATGTATGGAACGATGCTTTATAAACAAAGAAACCAGTCCCTCGATTTGCCTCGAATACTCAGTTGGCTAAATGTATTGCATTGCAACAATGTCCCTCCGCTGCTTACTCGATTGATGCGATAATAGCCAAAACGTAAACGATGTTGCCTTGTATGGGCGCAACCCTAAGCTCGTACGGCATCACATCCCGGTATCAAAAGCCATGCACGCCCCGTCGGGAGTGCCGAGGTGCGGTGATTCGCGTCCGGAGCGCCGAGGCACGATGATTCGCGTCCAGTTCCGGCGGGGGAAGAGGTGGTCCGGGCGGCCCTCGGGGTCGGGGCGTGACATAATGGTATCAGAGAGGATTCGATTCCTTGCCCAATCCGTTGTTATGACTATGAGATTTGCTCGATATGGTATTGCAATAGAGCGTTCCATATAATAAGTCCATAAATATCCTTAAAGTTATGCAAATATTTTCTGTAGTTGACTTGATTGTTTTATTTGAGTACGACGAGGGATGAGAACTATCGCTGCTCGAAATATTGAGAAGTTTATCCTTGAAGTTTCGAGGATAAAACTTTTTGTTGGTGGTTAAGTATGTAATGTCCCACTCCGCATCGGCATTATGTATTAAGGTGAGTGGGCAGAACTTCATTCTCTGATTCTTGCGTGCCTTAATAATGAATCTGAGTTTTTGAATGCTCGTTTTCATAAAAGAATGATAGAACCTGCCTTGCATGCTAAATAAGTGAACTCACCAAGCTTGTCTTTGAAACAAACTTGTCTGCTTAACTAAGAGACCCTAAAACGCCTGTCTAAGACTAAGTGTTTGCATGAACATGTTCACTAATGCCTATGCTCCGAGAGAACCATATCGTGCCTGAATGTGTTCAAAGATAAGGCGGCTTACCCCATAATAAAGAAATATTGTCTGATGGTTCATCTCGTCTGCATCATAGAGTTTATTTGATAGTGTTTCATGCATTCATATTGGTCGGACAATGGCTATTGGTGGAAATCAATAATGTGTCACGGCTCCTACAGAGATAGTGGAAAGCAACCATGTATCACGGCTGCCAATAGTATCAGATAAATGAGTCATTGGTTAGCTGGATCAACCGCTGTCGATCCTGAGATACTCGAGGACCGCACTACATATAGCTAGTTTATTGTGTTGGCTTGGATAGAGGACTGCCCCTAGATGTGCATGTGTGTCTAGATATGCATTTGTCCCTCGAGTCTTTGAGTATAGCTCACGAGACATGCTGCGCACACCCTGAAACAGAACAATCGGCTTATTTTGCTAATATCGCATATGAAACTCTGTTTCCAAAGATGTTTTCAAACAAAGTAATATGATTCCATTCAACTGTTGCATGTAACAAACCTAGGTAAAACTAGAAAGATCACTAGTAATGTAATATTTTATAACATGATTACTTAGTGCTGGTTTTAGTGAATGCTAACTTCTATTCAGTTATTTTATCTTACTAGTACTTATAAAAGTGCTGACCCACCAATATTTTACTTGCTTGTAGGTACATGATCGTCCGAAGGAGCGATAGGCATGCCTCATCCCCAAGACCCAAAAATTCTAGTTTTGATTGCCCCGAGCATTCTTTCGTATAGAGGGGCATAATGTATGGAACAATGCTTTGTAATCAAAGAAACCCAGTCCCTCGATTTGCCCCGAATACTCAGTTGGCTAAATACATTGCATTGCAATAATGTCCCTCCGCTGCTTACTCGATTGATGCGATGATAGCCAAAACTTAAACGATGTTGTCTTGTGCGGGCGCAACCCCAGGCTCGCACGACATCACGTCCCGGTATCAAACGACCATGCGCGCCCCGTCGGGAGCACCGAGGTGCGGTGATTCGCATCCGGTGTACCGAGGTGCGGTAATTCATGTCTGGTTCCGGCGCGGGAAGCGGTGGTCCGGGCGGCCCTCGGGGCCGGGGCATGACACTATCTGCCCTGGGCTACCTTTTGCTGCAATTACAGCTCTTCATACTGCTACTATTTGTATTATAATAGCTGCTACCCTTCACTCCCAAAACTCTAGGATGCACATACTCTTAATATCCCTGGATACCCCCATTCTTGAGCAGTTCTCCAATACATGGGCAATTCATAATTACTCGAGCACTTGTACACTAACCCTCTGTCATATCTGAAACTACCTGGGCACAACCTACCCAACCTGCAAAACCCACTATCTGAGGAATTCTGATTCATGTAGTAGTATTATTTATATTTGTAGCAATGAATAGTGGGGAGTGGGAAAGGATAGTGCCATGAGTATTTGTGTAGTAAAAACTGCTCTCCCAAACTGCTTCACCAATCACTAATATATATCTAAAATCATCCATAACCAAATTCCATATTACTAGCCATTATTCATCTAATTCCCGCTCTTTAAGCAGTGAGACACTGGCATGACTATGCTATCTAGATTAGGTATCATTGACACCAACAATGTCATTCCTTGGTCAAGGTTCTAGTAGGTAAATGATTTGCATCACACACACACACACAAGTGCACATCAAAACGTCTACAGGTTGCTGCTGCATCCCTCTCTTGTTCACTTCTTGTAGCAAACTGCACTGGTATACAACTATTTAGTTGAATTCAAATCAACCCCTCTAACAGCAGGTCGACAGCAGCAATTGCTGCTGCTACCGAGTTACCATTCCATCTTCAACAACTGCAACAACAATGAACTAATGTTGCCTCACCTACTGCATGCAGTTGGAAACTCCTCTCTTTACTTTTCCTGCACTCCAATATACTTCCTCAACTTGCACAGATTCCCCAACCTCGGCATGCACACTCTCTCAATTACCTCCAGCATTAAACACTCATACTAGTACCTAACTATCCACTGAACACTAACCACAAAACCCATTACTCCTCACATGATACTTTAGTATCATTTCCAAACACAACCACACACACATGTACAAGTATATAAACACACACACACAAACACATACACACACACATACACACATATATATGTAATTACACACAAGTAATACTCACACCAAACACAACCAAGCATCAAAATACTTGGTGTGTATCCCCGATACACATACGTATTGCTCTCCGTTACGCATGACAGGCCCTTCCAATAGCTACACCATCATGATACACCCCTCCACCAATGGTTAGAACCTCAGAATACAACTAATATGATATAAACACACACACACACACACACACACACACACACACACAAATACATATATATATATATATATGCAATAAAATAGGAATGACAACCATTGGCTCACAAAACCCAAGTCTACCGACATGTACCACGACGTATCATGATACAGCCTACACGTATCAAATTGTGGATACGTACACACTACAAAACCATGGAATAGGCTTCCAAAATACCAAAATATTATTCCCTCAAACACTTAGTGATCCAAATTTAGATTTCCTTAATTTGGCCACAAAAATCGACAAAACTATTAAAATAGGGCATTCTAGCACCTAGTACTTCTCCTTAAGGGTGGTCCTTAACCATGGGTGGGTTACTATAGGTTTATTATGACAAATTAACCATTAAATTGATGGAAATATGGATTCATACCTATTGGAAGATGGATTCCCTATAAAACTCCTCCAAAGGACAAAATTAAGGGTGGACAGACTCCTCCCAGCAAAACTCTCCTCCAATGTCCTCCTTACTATTCCAAGCTCCTAGGCTTCCATGGGGATTATAGTTGATTGGTAATGAGAGGATTTGAGTGGATTTTGGGGTGAACCAATAGTGTAAAGAATGGAGGCTAATAATTACTAACTAATGAAGAGATTAATCCCTTTATAGGGTTAGGGTTGGGTTCATTTGCAAAGTCTAAATTGTCCCTTTCTAGCCTCCTATTGGTTGTTATGAATGGAATCTTTAACTAAAGAAAATGATGTATATTAAATAAAAGAAATTTTCTATCTATTTACTAATCTAACTAACTAACTAACTAATTAATTAAGTCATGACTAATCTACTTGGCTCTAATTGGCTCAACCAACACTAAGTCCAAACTAGTAGGCTAGCTCACTAACCACAATAATTATATTAGCCCTTATTTATTTTTAACAAATATCAAGCAATATGAAAATAACAAAAATACCCCTTTACCAAAAACTAGGTGGTTACAACAAGTAAAGGCGGAACGCCAAGGACCCAGAGGGCTACTATAGCTTTACCCATTCCAGAATAGAAGTGAAAACACATCACTATAGATTTTGTATCGGGTCTACTGCGATCACCTGGTAGAAAATACATAATGTAGGTGATTGTGGACAGGTTGACCAAGTTTGCACACTTTAAACCTTTCAAGGTAGGACTGTCAACCGAGAAGTTAGCAGAGTTATACATGAGGCAAATAGTAAGGATCCATGGAGTACCAGTTAGCATTATTTCAGACTAGGATAGCCGGTTTACTTCACATTTTTTGGAGAAGCCTGCAAGGAAGTATAGGCACTCATTTGAAGTTCAGCATGACCTACCATCCTTAGATAGATAGACAGTCTGAGAGGACCATCCAGACTTTGGAAAATATGTTGACTTGTGCCTTAGACTTCAGATGATCTTGGGAAGACTATATGTACTTGGTGGAGTTTGTTTATAATAACAGCTACCTGGCTAGTATTAGCATAAAACCATTTGAGGCATTGTATTGGCGTAGATGTCACACACCTTTGTCATGGGACGATATAGGAGAGAGGGCTTTACTTGGTCCTGCGATGGTCGTAGATGCAGCAAAAAAAGTAAAATTAATCAGAGACAGACTCAAAAGTTTCCCACGGCAAACAAAAGCATTGGGCAAAAAATAGCCAAAGACCCTTAGAGTTCGCAGCTGGAGACCTTGTATTCTTGAGGATTTCTCATAATCGGGGCAACGTAAGATTTGGAGGAGGGGAAAAACTTAGTCCAAGGTATATTGGACCATTCAAGATTTTGGACAAAGTGGGTAAAGTTGCTTATAGACTGGCACTACCACCTAACCTAGAGGGAGTACAGAATATATTCCATGTCTCCCAGCTTCAGAGATACATAGCGGATTCTAGTCATGTGCTAGACCATTCCGAGCTTGAGGTAGGAACTAGCCTTACCTATACAGAGCAGCCGATTGAGATATTGGACCACAGGGAGAAGAGGCCTCGGAACTAGACTATTCTACTTGTTCGAGTTGCGTGGAGACACTACTCTCCAGTAGATTCTACCTAGGAGAGAGAGGATAGGATGAGGGACACATACCCCTACCTATTCCAGGACAAACGTACTTCCTTGTTTGACCTTTAAAATTTTGAAGACAAAATTTTTTAAGTGGGAAGATTTGTAACTCCTCTTTACTCGAAATTCAATAAAGGTTTTTTTAGCAATAATAAATAATAATAACCATGATAATAAATAGAATCCTCCTATATTTCTTTTTCGTAAATGATTTCTAGATAATTGCAATTGTGAAGCATTATTCATGCTTATATTAGTAGCAGCCCATTTTCTTAGACAAAAGCAAACCAAGCTGGGCCAATTAAACTAAGCCCACACTTGAGTGCAGGCCAGTACAGTCACATCCATTAAGTGGGGTCATTAGACCGAACCCTAGTCCAAATTCGATCAGGTTACGGTCGACTTTTCCTTTGCAAGCCAATATTGTAAGATCAGGTTTTGGTTGTGTGGTCAAATCCGTCAGCTCATTCATAAACCCCAAACCTATTTTGAACCATTGTATCATAAGGACCACTACTTACCTTTAAAAATCTTCACATTCTTTGTTCCGGGAAGTATCCTTAACTGACCTCATGCGGTGGCAAACCCACGACTATTCTGGAAGACGCGAGAGACCCCCCGACCGACCTAGAAGCCTCGCCTCCCCTCCATATCAGCAGCACCACCGCCTTATCACGTCCAGACGCACCTAGAAGTTACTAGTGTCTTCCCGTCCACCGCCTTATTGCCTGTCTACGATTCTCGAATTCTTCCAGAGCTTCCAGACCCCTCTGGACCTAACCTCCACCACCTCCAAGTTCTCGCCTATAAATAAGACTGGTCACCTTCTCTTTCTTCACCACTAACATCCGGTAAAACCCTGTCAATTTTAGTTCTACCCCTTGTTTGTGGTATTAAACGAAAGAATGAAAATGTATTCAATATGGGGCTTACACGGAGCCCGCCTTCTTTTGTTTACAAACAAACTTGTATAATTTGATCCTATACGAGGATATGGGAGTACAATTTATTTAATCTGGGTAGATATTGCTATAGGTGTCTGATCTGCAGTCGATCACTTTAGCCCTTGGACCACACGATGTTGAAGAAGTACCGTAGAAGACAGGAAGCAGTTTCGAAGGTTGCAGAAGAGGGTGGATGTACGATGCCAAAGTCGTCGATCCCTACCCCTTGCCTGAGCTCCGGTCTCTCTCTCTCTCTCTCCCTCTCTGGTTCGATCTTCCAATTTCTCCCCTTCTGGTTCGATCTTCCAATTCGTCCCCTTGGTTCGATCTTCCAATTTGTCGACCTTGGTTCGATCTTCCAATTTGTCGACCTTTTTCCCTCATTAATAGAGGTCTCTATTTATAGAGTTTTAGTGACAGTGACCACTCCATCGGTATAAAAACCGAGGAGTAGAAAGTACAACACCCTTTTACACAACGGTTAAAGTAACCAATGCCTGCGTATAGATGATCTTTTGAATAAGCGTGTAACGCGGGTCCAACTAAGGGACACAACGCGTACAATTGCTACGAAGATCATGACGTAAAAGCCACGTAGGTAGGTATCCATTGTGTAGAAGAGGTTGGCATAGAAGCCAAAGTCTGTCACCATGGCATAGAAGCCAAATAGTTATCAAACCGGCATAGAAGTCGAACAGGCGTAAAAGTCGAGTGGTCGTAGAGGCCGAACAGGCGTAGGAGCCGAATGGGCACAGAGGTCGAACAGGCGTAGAAGCCGAATGGGCACAGAGGCCGAGCAGGCGTAGAAGCCGAATGGGCACAGAGGCCGAGCAAGCGTAGGAGCCGAATGGGCACAGAGGCCGAACAGGTGTAGAAGACGAATGGGCACAGACGCTGGATGGGCGTAGAAGCCGCTGTGTACCGTGCCACAGTGCTGATATGGACGTCTTAGCTGGAATTACGGCTTTTGAAGATATAATCAAATCTCTTGCATTAAATGCCGAGATTTGCCACCATCCTGTGCATTAAATATGGAGGCGTGTTCTTTGACGGTCTGCAACCCTTTCTGCGTATCAGTCGCAGAGACGTGCCTCAAGAAACTGTTACCGCTCTGTGCATTAGACGAAGAGAGGTGCCTCGAACCCCGTACGGAGTGCAGCTTTTGGTGTGGCAGGCAGTTTGTCTACTGCAGAACGTAAACAGCTCGCATTTTGCCTGTGTAAAATAAGGCAGCATATCCCTCCGTGCTTTGTAAAAGCAGTTTACGCGGAGGGGATGGCGGTATTTGACAGCCTGGGTTGTAGTGTTGTGCCATCATTATAGCCGTCGCCTGGGTAGTTGAGCCGTATCCCTTTGCCAGAAGTCCAGACGTCAGGTTCATTGCAGGCTCTGACAGGTTCATTGCAGGATCTGACAGGTTCACTTCGGAGAATACGAAGCGTCTCTTGTACACCTCAATGCTGCGTATGAAAGGGGAGGAGTTTTACGCCCTAGAGGCGATGAAGCACCCTGTTTACGCTGAAGCGGCTTGGACGTACTGCCTTACGCGGATGGTCCTTTGAGCTTTTATGTTTCATGCTCCGTTTTAGCAAAAAAGGCTCTGTCGCACGCTTGATGGCTCTTAAGGCCTCTGCCTACGCTGCTTTGCACCAATATGCCGCGTATAGTCATCCGGCGTATTTTTCATGCTTCTACAAGACCCCCTTCAAAGCTTTCAAATTTCTCAGAATTTGGAACGCTTTGAATGAAGCATGAACCGCACCTCGTGACTCGAAATGTTTCTGAATGGAGCGTTGAAACGGTCGATGCCGACTTTATGGCAGATTTATTGGGGACCGGTGTGACCCCTTTCGCCTATAAAAAAAGGCTTGGGGAGTTAGCATGTTCTCCCCATATTCCCATCACCACGCAGAGATGATCGCCAGAGTTCGTCGGGTCGATCTGAGGAAGAAGGAGATCATGTTCTTCCAGCGTGTAAGGGGCCAAAAAAGACGGCGTCTTCGAGCAAGTGTCCACTGCAACGATGGATCATGGAAGGATATCTTAGCCTCCCTTGCTCGGGATAATCATAAACTTTATGTGGCTGTTCTTCCAGGAGAAGGGAAGGGTCGTATTGGACCACACGGCTTGCAAGCGGTGTCTTCTCCTATTACCTCCGGCGGTGAGAGCAGCGACTAGCTCTGACCTCGGGCATTGAGTTGGGTGGAATATATCAACTCAATCTGTCACGGCACACGGAGCGAGGGATCTGCATGTCTTATGCAAGCCCCAACTCTATCGTTCTCTCGCTGGTGATCATTGCCATGTCAGTCAGTTTGTTGGAACTGACTGACTGCCAGAGAAGATGGATGAAGAATTGTGCCCCTGCGAGAACCTGTCAGAACAGCTTCTGGGCAATCTTCGGACGATGATGGGGAAACTCTTCTGTCGATGGAGTTTTCTTCATACGTAATTATGAAAATGAAAAGAAAACCCTTGTAGATTGGGTTTCCCTCATATGTAATCATGACTTTAATCTTTTTAATAGAATCGTCTTTCTTCTCCATATGATCATCTTGCCATACGTTGCTGTGAAGTCTGAATATGTGTAGCTTCAACACGTCTGATTCTTTACGCCGACTCTATTTAGTAAGAGCGCTAGGTCCTGTCTTTTACGCATAGCGAATAGTCCATAGAACGCTGTTGAGCATCTTGAACATCTAGAACTGTCCTGTTGCTAGGACTGAGGAACCGCGTAGAGCTCTGAACTTCTGATGAACAGAATTTTTGTTCAGACTTCGTCTTCAAGAATGACTTCTCGAAAAATTCCTTGGAACAGGGTCGAGAAATGGCTGTCTAACTGAGTTGCCATCTTGATAGACGATATATTCAGACTGGAGTCTGGATGAACCTCCAATTGACCCGAGAAGAGTAATTTCTCAATGTTTGAACTCTTGTATGCTTCGGGTACTTGGGATATGTTGAGGTCAAGAATGAGTATCTTCTGTGTGAACTCCTGTAATCGACCATCTTGAGTTCGGATATGCGGAAAGTCAGATATCCGTAGCGTAGATGAGCTAAAAATCTTGAGTTCGTAGGCCTGTTGAGCGTAGAAAGCCACCGAGCGTGAGGTCATCGATTTGGAGCTGCTGAGCGTAAAGTCATAGGTTTGTAGCCTCTCGAGCGTAAAAGCTACCGAGCACAAAGCCATCCGAGATAAAACCATAGACTGATAGCTTGCGAGCGTAGAACCGTAGATCTGTTGCTGTCGGGCGTAGAAAGCTCCTTAGCGTAGAACTGTAGATTTGTAGCCTGTGAATGAAAGAAATCTTTCGAGCGTAGAGGTTGCGGATCTGTTGCCTCCGAGCGTAAACTAAGCGCCACCGAGCATGAGATCATCGATTTGGTACCTGCTGAGCGTAAAAAGTCGTTGGTTTGTGGCCTCTCGAGCATAAAAGCTACCGAGCACAAAGGCATCCGGGCGTAAAACCATAGACTTGTAGCTTGCGAGCATAAAACCGTAGATCTGTTGCTGTCGAGCGTAGAAAGCTCCTTAGCATAGGAACCGCTGACCTGCTTTTGCACGAAAAACTCTTCGAATTTGCTGATTGTCCGTCTTTCAAGAGTAGCGGGCTGACGTAGTACCCAATCATAACCAAATATTTAATTTGTGAGATTTGGTTGGGGTTTCGAGGAGCCGCCTGAGGATTCGAGGAGTCGACCCGAACTCTATATATATCCCAAGCTTTGGAGAGAAAAACTTTTTATCTGTCTTCTGCGAGAGAGAGCTTTGATTGTTTAAGTTTTTTCCTTCGTTCTTTCTCCGAGCACTCCAAGTTTCCAGTAATGGCACCGAAGCAAACCCTCTCCACCAAGGAAAAGAGCATAGGCTCTTCTTCTCGTGCTTCTGCCCCGGCGAGAGTGTCTTCGGTCGGGCGAGGTGAACTTCTTTCTGAGCGAAGGATCCTGCCGACGAGTAGCACACCCGGTCTTAGAGGTATAGCCATCAGAAATGACAAAGAACGACAAAAAATCCTTCGCACACGTTGAACGTGACCGCGCTAGGTCGTCTTCTGTGCTGATAGCCTCTTTGAGGAAGATGACGCACGGAGACGTTTTTATCTTTTACGCCCACATTTCTAATGTGTCAACGTAAAAACTCCCTGTTTTCGCAGTTATGAGCGTAGAAGCTCTGGCTGCCGAAGACTTGGTGTATACTATAAAATTTTAGTTTTACGCTTTGGATGGGACCTCCGGCATAATAACTAGATTTTTAGTAGTCTGACGTAAAGCACGGACCGTATACCGCCAATTACGCTTTAGGGTAGGACTCCTGGCGTAGGATGACCAAATTTTGTACAGTCTTGGCGTAAAGCACAGACTGTCGTCTCTTGGTCTTTTTGTTGCAAGATTCCTATTGACATGTTTTTCTTGCACCCTTCGCAGTTAACTTGCAGGAGTCTCCGCTGGCCGAGGTGATGGGTTCTGCTGCCGGGATGCTGCACTCGAACTACCTGGAGGATCTGTCGCACGTGACATTTCCTATCTCCGAACCCCAGTATCCTGAAGGAAGGGGGATTTTGATATCGGCTCAGGACGAGCGAATGCTGCTGAGCATGATCAACGGGGAGCCCCTAACGTGCGTAGACGGGGAACAGTACATCAAGCCGGCCTTTCTCTTTGGGGACATGATAGACAAGCAGTCCCAGACGAAGCCCAAGAGAGAACCCTGGGTTTTCCCTGCTGAGAGCGTGGTCTTGTATCTGCCCATGATGCCGAGAGATTATCCCATCTCGGCTTTCTTCCATGCCACACATCGCAGGAGGATGTCGTGGACGCTGACTCCTGATCTTCACGGGAAGCCGGGGAAGATCTTTCATCTGAAAGGAGCCGACCAGGGGTCGTTTGTCAGCCGCCCTTCTGGAGTCGTGACTTTGTTCAGGGGACTGTGCCCGGACAGCATCCCGAGTGAAGACAATTCAGTGATCCAGCCGGTCCAATTGTCGACTTTTTGCAATGACTTCATGGTGCGAGGGGGGGTATACCCCAAGGAGAATCCTCGGTGCAATGGGTGGATCACCCCAACAAATCTCCGATGGTCCTGCCTAGTTGACTGGGCGTTGAAGCATTTCCGGAGAGAGCTGGAGGTCATCGGGCTGTATACCGCCGTGAGCGTGACGAGTGTCGGATTGCCTCCCAACCCTAACCTGTTTCTGGCGCTGATGGAGCGATACATTTCGCTCACCGGGACTTTTGCCACTCCACTGGGGGAGTTGGGGTTGGCCCTCCAAGAAATGACAGCGATCTCGAGACTGCCAATGGGGGATACTCCGTATGAAGAGTATGTTCCCACCAACCGGGAGTTGGAGGACTCTGACCCTCGGGTTGTGGAGGTGTACCAGGAGCTGATGTGTCACTACTTTGCGTGCACTGCTTTTTATAATGAGCCTTCTGACTTGGCTCACACCACTAAGTGGATGTCCTACCTCTTCTTCCACCGGCTAGGGCCGTCAAGTCGGTGAAGGTTTTGGGGGACAAGCATGAGCCCGTGAATTGTTTGGGCGTGCTCAGTGCCGAGGTCGTTGAGGATCTTATGGAGGAGGCCAAAGCTCCAGATTAGTTTCTCAATGACGGGGTAGGAAAGTACCCTGAAGGCACTAAGGCCTATAGTTACTTGAGGCGCTGCCGCAGGCCTTTGTCTGAGGAAGCCAAGCTGGCTGGCTTTCTCTCCCTATGGCTGCGTCGAGTAGTGGTGCCTGGCACTGCGTCCGCGGACCGCATTCATCGGACCATCCTGTGGCCCGCCGTCCGTCTGGTGTTCGGGGCAAGGCTGGGCTTGCTTCCTGCCATGGTGTACCGTATACAGGCTGGACTGAGAGCCATGACTGACGGACTGCTCGTCGATGAAGCTCGACGTGATAGCTTTCCTCGGGTAGAGTTACCATACCTGTACTTGATGGGATGGTTAATTCTCCATAACCCCCGGGTGATGTCTCCCGGTCCTGGTAGCAGTGCGGGGGGTAGTTTCTTGCTGAACTACAAGGACTCCCTCTGGAACGTGAAAACAGTCGTGGACTGTCGATGGGCGCTGAGCCTCGGTCATTGCTGGAAGCTCCTCTGTACTGTCCCTTCTGTTCATCGCAATCAGTCGGGGATTAGGCTTGAGGATTTGGGCGGAGAAAAGACCAATCTTTCCCCGGAAGCCTTTAATTGGTTGGTTTGCATCAGACCCTCCCATTTGCTGTACAGAAGTGAGGATCATTGCTTCTTCGAGCCTTACTTGCCCAGTCGGTTCGCCCGGCAGTTCGGGTATGATCAGCTGCACGTGGGCAATGCCATCACCAGCTTCAGGTCCAGGGGCGGACTCATTGATGGAGCCAGGGGATGGCGGTACTTCATCATGGGCTGCACGGGAGCAATCTTCATCGTGCCGGTCGCCATCCTCTCCACGGAGCTGCGCATCCTCCATTCGTACGCTCAGTTTTACGTGGCGATCAATACCCTCCATCGCGATTTTGACATGCGTGGAAGCTTCAGGGTGCCTTTTTCCAAGCCTGGGGGAAGGATCGAAGTCCCCTCGATTTTATCTGACGAAGGTGAGGAGTCCGTCATTTCGGATGAGCCTCTGGTGTCGGTGCCGAGGTGTGAAGTGCCTCCGCCTGCGGGGGCTTTGGCGATCTCAGGGAAGCGAAGGGCTCCTGTTTTGAAGCAGACTTCCCCTCGCAAGAGGAAGAAGAAGACGGCCGATCGCCTTCTCCGGATTCCTGGCATTGAGGCTCCTAGAGAGGAACCTGCTGCCTTTTCTGTTGGGGATGTCCCTTTGATTGGAGGTTCCCCGCCTCTCGGAGAGGGACCCTCAGTTTCGGCTGGCGGTGCCGGAGAACTCCTGCTTGAGGCTGCCGTTGCTGCCACTGCCTCCGGTAGTAGGATGAAATCGCCCGCGTGGCCGAGGCAAATGGGAGAATCTTCCTCTAGACCAGCAACGGAGGAAACTCCTACTGCGTCCGTGAGCATGACCAGCGAGGTTCCAGCTGACGAACCTCGAACACGTCTCGGTGGAGGCTTGGTGGAGCTCCTGGCGATGTCGGTTGGCCCACCTCCTTCTCCAGGTATAACAGTTCGTATTGTGTCATTAAGGCGTGATATAGCTACATCGGCTGCAGACGTGGCATATATACCGTTGGCTACGGGTAAAGGTCATCTTTAAGTCTCCTCTTAGAAAGATTACTATCATATTGATATCAACTTTCTTGTCCTCTTTTCAGGGGATGGCGTCCACGGGGAGTATAGCGTTGAAGCGCATTCTGGCTCTGCTCGGGCTCCTGACGATGATACAGAGGCGTTCGACTTCGAGGAGGAAATGGCTTCGGGGGCCAGTATGCCCGGAGTAGTTTCGTCACCTCATGAGGAGGACGAACCCGTCATCGTGACCTCGTCTCTCGTGAGTATGGCGATGACTTCGACCGTCTTTGCCGCACCTTTTTCGGTCGCACCACCTGTTGAGGCGGCGGCTGTGGCCACCTCGTCTGCAATCGTTCTTGGAGGGGAACTTGCCCATATCGCGGCCACTCCTGGCGTCCAACCAGATCTGGTTGCGCTGACCGAGCTGTATACCAGCAACTTCTACGCCAATTTGAATACGCTGATATCAATGGTGTTGGCGAAGAATCTAGATTTTGAGCGACTGAAGACGGCTTCCCAGTTTTCGATTGGGGCTGTCAGAGAGTTCGGCGATTCCGGGGTAGCTGACGCCCTGGAGGCGATGGTTAATGGGTTGGAGCAACCTATTAACGAATACTTGCAGCTGACTCGGGGCAGTTTTAAAGCCGACGTCCAGGGCAGATACGACTCCATGACTGTGCGACTTACCAAACAGTTGGAGAGCTTAGATAATTCTATCAAAGCCCATAAGCTGGAGATGGATAAAAGAAAAGTTGTCGTGGAGGAGGCTCTTGTTCTTGAGACGAAGTGCCAATCCGAGCACGAAGGGAACGCAGCGAGGGTCCGCAAGTTGAAGGAGAAACTTGCCCGGGCAGAGGAGTGGGCTTCTTAGTCGCTGGCAGGTCTAGGCGTAGCGACTGGTCGACTGAGCACCGCGCGACGGGACCTGGAGCGTGCAGAAGCTGCCCGAGCTGGCTCTCTCCGGGCAAGGGCCGAGCTGTCCTTTACGAACAATCCTGAGGCACGGCTGGAACGGGCCCGCGCTGATGCCTTGGTTTCCTGGGGCGATAGGGTAGCTGCACTGGCGAAGTTGATTCGCGATCTGACTGCTCCCCCGCATTGATATACCCTTTCTTGCTTTTAGCTTCCCCACTTGTAATTCTGCTCTTTTCGAGAATAAATAAAGCGAATCTTTTCTGATTTTGTGGACCCATTATTTCGGAATGTAAATGACAGGTTTGGGTGAGAGTGATATTAGAGGTAGTATGGACGTGATAAACTCTCGATAAACTCCTAGCAGGACATATCTATTCAGAGGTCATACGGACATGATAGAATATGACCTAGCTAGCTTGATTGTGGAAGTAGTTTTGTCAGAATTGAGATTCTCGCTATATTCCACTTTGGGGTAGAGAAGGTTAAGCATAGTACCTCTTCAGGAATTTACCGTTGATAGGAGCCATTAACAGGTCTCCATTAGGCTGGGCTAACCTATAAGCGCCGTTCGAGAACGTTGTCTCGATCACATAAGGGCCTTCCCACTTGGGCTGAAATTTCCCTTTACTCCAGTGAGTGAGAATCATCGGCCTTCTTTCGGCTAAGACTAGCTCGCCGACTTTGAACACTCTTTCCTTTACTTTATGATTGAAAGCTCTGGAAATGCGTGCTTGGTAGAGCGCGATGCGCTGTTGAGCTTGGAGGCATTTCTCGTCTAATCCTTCCAGCTCTTGAAGCCTTAACAGGTCATTCTTTTCTTGAGTCAGCTCACTAGCCACGGCTATCCTGAGCGACGGGATCTGGATTTCGATGAGAAGAACTGCTTTGCTTCCGTAGACCAGTGAAAAGGGGGTACAACCTGTCGGTGCCCGTACCGTTGTGCGGTATGCCCAGAGACATTCACCCAGCTTCTCGTTCCAGTCCCTTTTGTTTGAAGAGACAAACTTCTTCAGGAGTTTGATAATGGTTTTGTTGAAAGCTTCCGCCAAACCATTAGCAGCTGGATAATATGCCGTAGAGGCAATATTATGTATTCGATTTTTATCGCAAAATCGATGAAACGCTTGGCTGATGAACTGAGGCCCATTGTCATGGATTATCCTTCGGGGAATCCCAAAGCGATAAATGACGTGATGCTTGATGAAGCTGATTACGTCAGACGCCTTTACCTCAGCAAAAGGGATCGCCTCTGCCCATTTGGAGAAGTAATCTGTGATGGCCAGTATGAACCGGTGACCTCTGGAAGAAGACGGGTGAATAGGACCAATGATATCCATACCCCATGCTTCGAAAGGCCAGGATGCAACCGTAGGATGTAGATATTCAGACGGTTGATGTATGAAGTCTGCATGAACCTGACAGGCTCTGCATTGTCTTGCATAGCTGATCGGGCCTGTGATCATAGTGGGCCAGTAATAGCCCATTATCCTGATACGATCCTGTAGCTTAGGACCGGGCTGATGCGCTCCGCATATGCCGTCGTGAGCTTCCCGGATAATCTGCTGTGCTTCATCGTCTGAGAGACATCTTAATAGCAGTCCGTCGTAAGTCCGACGATATAGGCATTGTGAAGATGCATCGTAGTAGAAGCGTAATGATCGTCTTTTGACGGATACTGCTTCTTTGGGGTCCTCTGGCAAGATTCCGTATGCGACAAAATCTATGAAGGGACTTCTCCAGTCTCTTCCAGGGGGATCCGTGTTCACAGCGTAGCTGCGTTCTATGTGAAAGTTGTTTTTCAAGCAGAATAAATCTCTGTTAAGAAGGATTACCGAATCCTGCCTTCTTATAGGAGTGGCTAAATCCGCAGCTAGACTGGCTAGGGCATCAGCTTCCAGATTCTGGGATCGAGGTACATGCTCTAGGAAGAACCCTTTGAATGTCATGGCTATCTCGACCGTTGCTTGGTGATAGGGGATGAGGTCTGGATTCTGGACTTCATATATTCCTCGGACTTGATTGACGATAAGCAGAGAATCACCGAAAGCTTCCAGGGACTCGACCCCCAGCTCTTTAGCGACTTGGAGTCCAATTAACAGGGCGTTGTATTCCGCCACATTGTTGGAGCATGGTTCGTTAAGAGAATATGCCGGGTAGATGACGAGTTTATCAGGAGTGACCAGGACGATTTCTACTCCTGAAACCACGTTTCCCTGGGGACCAGTCCTGGAGGCGCCATCGAAGAACAGTTGCCATGTGTCACTTTTCATTGCGGAATTACATTCTGCAACTTCGTCGGGAATGTCTTCGTATAATTTAGAGGCCTCCGGGATCGGATGAGCGGCTAGGAAGTCGGCCAGCGCTTGGCCTTTGATGGACTTCTGCGGGACGTATACCATGTCATATGGTGTTAACAGCATCGCCCAAGTTGTGAGTCGGGAATTAAGAACACTCGGTTTGCTCATCAGTACTCGAAGAGGGTTGATCCTGGAGATGATATGAATAGTCTGGCCGGTGACATAGTGTCGTGTCTTCTGGATAGCGAACATCAGAGCCAAACATTCTTTCTCCACTGGGTTGTACCGGTGTTCGGCTCCGACCATCATCCTGTTGAGGTAGTAGATAGCCTGTTCATGCCCCACATCGTTCTTCTGCGCGAGAAGAGCTCCTAGCGAATGATCTATCGCTCGGACGTACAGCAAGAATGGTCTTCCCATGATGGGAGGCACCAGAACTGGCGGACTGGTGAGGTAGCGTTTGATATCCCCGAATGCTTGCTGACAGGTTTTCTCCTATACGAAGGATACACCTTTCTTCATGAGATGCGAAAAGGGTTGACATCTTCCCGAGAGATTGGATATGAACCTCCGGATATAAGCCAGACGGCCTTGAAATCCCCGGAGTTCCCTCAGATTGCGGGGCGGTCGCATTTCTACGATGGCCTGGACTATGTCAGGGTCCACCTGGATGCCTTTAGCGGTAATGACAAATCCCAGGAATTTGCCACTAGATACACCCAGGAAGGACTTCGTAGGGTTCATCTTGAGTTGATGTTGGCGCATTAACTCGAATATCGTCCTCAAGTCTTGAATGTGATCATCCTTGAGGCGGCTCTTGACGGCTATGTCGTCCACGTAACATTCTACTGTTTTGCGTAAATGTTCATGGAATATGCCACTCATAGCCCGTTGGTATGTAGTCCCGACGTTCTTCAATCCGAAGGTCATGACCGTATAGCAATATACTCCCAACGGGGTACGGAAGGCAGTGTGCTTCTCGTCTTCAGGATGCATCTTGATCTGATTGTATCCCGAGAATCCGTCCATGAAAGGCATGCGTTCAATACCGCAGGTATTGTCGATCATGATGTCCGTGATGGGAAGAGGGAACTCATCCTTGGGGCAGGCTGCATTCAGATCTTGGTAATCGATGCAGATACGTATTTTCCCATTTTTCTTCATAACTGGGACAACGTTGGCGACCCAGTTGGGATGTTCTTCCCGGATGAAACCGCAGGCTATCAACTTCTTGACTTCAGCTTCGATGGCATCCATCATGTCCGGGCGGAACTGACGTTAGTGCTGCTTCATAGGCTTCGAGTCGGTCAATACATTGAGCTTATGAGTAGCCACCTTCGGGTTAAGGCCCGACATGTCCTCATAATTTCATGCAAAGACGTTGATATATTCTTTTATCAGCCGGATAACTTCTTCCCGTTCGGCTGGGGAAAGATTGCTGCTGATGAATATCGGTTTTGGCGAAAGTTTACCCCCAACGTCAACCAGGATAACTTCGTCTTTGGTGGGAGGTTCCCTCTGCTCGAAGCGGAATTCCCACTGCGTATCCATTTGTTGAGACCAAGAGTCGTTCTCAAACGGGTCAGAATCCTGTTCGTCTGCTTTGAAGGGATCTGTCATCACCATATTTGCTGATAATGTTTGTTTGAGAGCTTCAGGTGAGTTGGAGGGCGACGGGCCGTCCTGGGAGGAGGAAAAGATGTCCTTGTTTGACTTAGAAGTCGTAAGGGAGGTGGCATATCCTAACCCGAAACGGGTTTGCTGATGGCGGGGGTCGCCGCGCAGCGGCGTTCGTCTGTCCCTTCCGTGGTTGAGGCCTGGTTTCCGCTCCAAGTCGTAGCCCATGTTTTGCATGATCCTCAACGCCTGCGGGATGTATTGGTGAACTTGCATTTTTCCAGTATCGTCCTCGAAAGAATCTTCTTGGATGGTCGGTTGATTGCGCATGCGGCCGAAGACTATTGAACGTTGGCTGCTGTAGGTAGGAAGGACAATGAAGATATAATCCTCCTGTGGCCCATATGTTGTGACGACGTTGGATGATGACTCTACTTCCCAGACATACGGACGATAGGAGTTCATGACTTCCAAGAATTTTCGTGCTATGGGTTGCACCTCGTCACGGGGGGTTGATTCCTGATTTGGAATTTGAGCGTTAACGTACTGGAAAAGAGGATATTTATTATCATCTGGAACTCCGTTCCTGGTTGCATTTACATCGGTCGGCTGCCCGTTGCGCCGAAGGTTGATGACCAAAGGTGGAGGCTTCTGGTTCAGATTGACCGCTGGAGAATTGCTTCCTCTTCCTGAGCTGGATTTGTTCAGGTGAATAGCCATAGGCTCTATGGCTTTTGGACGAGTGGTTCGTCCTTTCACTCTGATTGACAGCGATAATGCGGCAGAGGGTTTTCCTGGCTCCCGGTGGGATTCCTTCTCCGTCTCGCCCGACACTTCTTCCGTGTGGTCTTGAGAGTACAACACGGCGTCGGAATAGTAGGACTCTACTCCTTTAAACAGGTTTAGGTCGGCAACTTCCGTTTGTACCGTTCCTTGGGGGTCTACATATTTAAGACATTGATGTAGAATTGAAGGAACGATGTTGTGGTCGTAGATCCACAGTCTTCCCAGCAAAATATTGTAGGATACCTCTGAATCGATCACGTAACATGTGGCCACCGATCTGAGGTTGCCAATCTGGATCCTCAGGCGAATCTTCCCCAACGGCTTACTTCTTCCGGCGTTAAAACCCACGATTGTAGTGGAGGTGTAAGCCAGTTCGCTGGTAGGAATCCTCAATGGTCTAAGCAGACTGTGAGGGATGATGCTGATCGACGATCCCGGATCTATGTGAATCCGATCGACCTCCATGGAACTGACGTACCCGGTGTAATAGAGGGGCCTGTCATGCTTGTTATGTTTTAACAGCATGTCGTCTTGGGTGAAAGTGATATTTGGGACCACCTCCATCACACTGTGGCATTGAGGACACGCCACTGGTTCTTCGTCGGAGGACTTGAGCTGGGTCAAGCATGCCTCCGCCTGTATCAGCGCTTCACTCAGGGCTAGACGAGTGTCTTGGGAGAGCCTGAGTAGCTCAAAGATGGAGAACCTGGCTGGTGTATTAGCCAGTTGGGCCAGGATATCGAAGTTGTATGGCTTCTCAAAACCTTTGTTTGGAATATTTTTCACAGGTTTATCAAAGCACACTTCTCTTTGCTTCCCTTTGTCCGCCGGCGTCGGTTTTGAAGGGCTGGCCTCTGGTACGACGGGGCCTGGTCCTGAAGGTTTGGCAGTTGAAGCGTCCGCCGGTGCATCCTCCTGACTTGCTTCGTAGTCGTTAAGGTAGGCTTTCCCTGAACGGGTTGTAGCAAGTACCTCGTCTTCGTCTGATGGCGAAGAAGTTGAGACCTTATAGCATGGTTTGCATTTGGAGCTTTTCCTAGACGTAGCTTTAGTAGTTTTAGTCTCCTTCTCGAGCTCTGACACCAACTCCGGATGAACCCACATAATCTTGCCCTGCCGGGTGGTCAGGGGTACCAGGTCATGATTTTGATCCCTAGCTGGAGGGAGATTGACGATGTCCATCGTAGTCCGGGAAATAGGCGTGACATCATCCATGACTTCTTGGGAAGGCAGATCGCCAAACCGTAGAGAGATCATGTTGGCCGTGACTGTCTTCTCGGTGTTGTGCAGAGTGATGGCCTTAGCATCGATTAACCCCTGGATCTTTCTTTTCAGTATGTAACACGCCTTTGTGGGGTGATGTACGTATCTGTGGAAGATGTAGTATTTGGGGTCGTCAGTACTGCCGACTTTCTGGGGCCGCCTCAGCTCTGGAAGGGTGATCTTGCCACTTTTGACGAGACACTCGAATATACTAGGGATATCGTCGTCGTCGAAAGAGTAGACTTCGACGGGCCTGGAAGTCCCGGGTCTCGTCTGCGTGGTTGCCGCAGTCTTTTGTCGGGACGTATTGACCGTCAGAGCTTCTTTTCCCTTAGAGCTGCGAGGATGGTCGCTACTGGGAGATGACCTTTTGCCTCTATCGGAGGCGGAGATCATAATGCCATTGTCGCGCGCCTTGCGACTGTTGTCTTCGGCGGCTACTGCCGAGATGATGAACGAGGGCCACTCATGGAACTGATATGGTCCTGTAAATACTGAGACTACGGAAAGGAGGTTCTTCCTGCAAATGTCTACTAACGCAGAGTCTGGAACTCCTGGAGGCATCTGTAAGGTGGCCTGACGAAAATGTTCGACGAAGGTGCGAACGTCCTCCTTTTCCCTTTGCTTGACTTCGATGAGAGAGGACATAGACATGTCCATTCCACCCTCGTAGAATCGCGTGAAGAATAAATCTTTGAAGTCTTCGAAGGAAGTAATGCAGTTGTCCGCCAAGCTACGGTACCACTGATAGGCTACTCCTGAGAGGCAGCCTTTGAACACCCGAGTGAGGAGGGCGTCATGTAAACCCCCTGAATTTTCAAATTATTAAATCTTGGATTTTCCCCAATTTTTTGGAATTTTCTGTAATTAAAATTAAGATTTTAATTAATAAATGATTTTTAATTGGCAATAAATAATATTAAAATATTATGGAAATAACATTTTTGGGTGTAAAATGGAAAACTGGACTTAGGGTAATTTTTCTAGATTTTTCTGGACCTCAGAACTATTTTTAAATGCCTAAAAACAAATTTTTATTAATTAATTAACTGTTTTTAATTATTATTATTTTTTTTTTATTATTTTAATTCTCTCAGCCTAGCCCGCCCTGGCCCATTGGGCCGCGGCCCAGCCCGCTCCCTCAGCCCAGACCCAACCCTATCGGGTCGGGTCGGGTTCAGCCGAACCCGACTCGCCGTCAGCCCTACCCGCCAGCCCGCAGCGACCCAGCCCCCCCCACGACTCCGGCTTCCCCGCCGCCCTCCACGCGCAGCGCCGCTCCCCGCGGCCACGTTCCCCCTCTTCCCCGCCTCTCCCGGCCAACCCCCCACCCCCTCGACCCTATTTAAACCCCCCCCCCCCAATCTCTCCCTCACCGTAACCCTAACCATAGCCCTAATTCTTCTTCCCGTGTCCGACACGAGTCGGACACGACTCGACCCTAATTTTCGGGTCCCCTTCAGGTGCGTGTAACTTTCGCCTCGTAGCTCCGTTTTCAATTCCACAAATTGCGTTGTGAAGCCTGTATGACCCTCTCGGTGTCCGGATAAACTGTTCGGGACATCGCGTCCTGTGGTGATCGCACACCGCGATCCAAAAACAGGAAAAACCAGACCCTGTTTTACCCCAGAACTGAGTGCGCCCCGCCAAACGGGACGACTTGGTCGCGTGCGGTCTTCACAGATACATGCGCGTCGTCGATACGGACGTGTGAGATTTCGTGGAAGCTGATTCGGGTGTGCGTGCACACCGGAATCAACGCGTATCCGCGGACATCGCCCCGTATCCGACTTTTCTGCAATTTGCCCTAACTTCTTGTACACTCGTCGGATCGAGACAAAACTTGCGCCATCGGACTCGTAGCGATACGCTGGTCCTGTGGGTCAAGTTTGGTTCGATTCTAAGAACGTTGACGAAATCGCGTGTCGTGGGCCCCACAGGCCCCGCTCGACGGGCGATTTTGTGTTCGGCTCATCGAAATCCAAATCTGAAAGTTCCGTTGGGTTCGTATCAGCGTTCCTGACCTGTTGACACTAAGTTTGGTGAATTTGGAGACCTTTGACCCGAACACGTTTTTCGGTGCAAAGCGGGCCCACCAGCGGACCCCGTTTTGACCCGAAACTGTCGTTTTTGCCCTTGTCTCCAAATTGGACCCAAGGACAGGCGTTTCTAGCTATTTGACATCTTCTGAGCGTGATGGTAATGTCTATTTCAGCTTGTGGACTCATCTCTGGAAAATTTCTCCCGAGAACCAAATTAATCGGATTCAAACAACAGGCAAGTACCTGCACTTCAAGTTAAATCTTTATATTGTGATAATTAATTCCCTGCTTTACTAGTACCCTTGATGATTACACCTAGTGTTAGAAATGCTGGATTTCATGTCTTGAATATTGGAGTTCCTGTCTTGTTTTTCATGTCGGGTGGGAGAATACCTAGAAGGCATGTAGTTTACCCTTCCCCTTGTCATGTTTAATAGCTGTTGGTACACGACTGTACCTCAGCCGGATCTCAATTTCCCCTATTTAATATCCGTTTATGACGGCCAGATTAGCCTTATAAACCCCTACATGCCAACTATGTATTCTAAAAACAAACACAAGTTCACACAGATAGTTTCTGGTCATGTTATATTTCTTGCTGGTTGTTGTAGTTTCATTTCCTGTTTCATTTATTTCTGTTTTCTCATATTCCTGTTTACAATTTTAACTCTGAGATAATGATGTTCTGTTATGCAATTTCTCAACATGATATTCAGATTAATTGTCATAAATATTTAGTTTAACCTTGTTGTGCACTGTGTACTTTGCTCCTTTCCTGACTGGATCTGTTGATGTAGGCGATGATGAGGACCTGGCCCCTACTTATTATGGTCCCTATGAGGGGACTGATGATACCTATGAGGAGCCAGAACCCACCCAGGAGACCCCTGCTGCAGAGTAGCTAGTAGCAGCTATCTTTTATTTCTGTTCTTATCTTAATAATCGGGTTTGTCCCCGATTTCTTTCTGAATTGCTGTACTAAAACATTTGAATCTGTGGTCGCATTTATTTCAATTGCAAATCTTAAGTTTCAATTCTCATTATTTATCTTGCCTATGTTATTTGTGTATGAGCTAGTTTAGTAAATATGGATTTGACCTAGACAGCGTACTATCGCCGACTTTGCGGCGTAGGCTGGACGTACCCACGCACTCGTGCCCGAATTTCCGGGTGTGGGTCGTGACACATTTTTATGGTGGCCCATGCAGGTCCTATCCTAAAATAGGGTAATACCCTAGGACAGGGTATGGAATAAGATTGAGGATTCTAGGAAAAGCTCATTCACAGTATAGGGTCCTTATTTCAATTCTTGATATCATTTCTGCTCAATTTTTCCCTATCGCCTTTGATTTCCAAGTATTCTATTCTGATCTTCCTATCCCTTAATCTTTCAGAATGGTCCAGACAAGGAACACAGTAGGAGGCACGTCAGAACCAGCTGAGCAGAGTGTGCCCGAGACTCTTGCACTCCCGCCGCCTCCATCTGTTCCGGCAGTTATTCTTGATGGAGCACAGCTACTCGGAGTGTTCCAGGGATTGGTGGAATCCCAGAAAGAACAGACTGCACTTCTGCGGACCAGCCTCTCAGAAGCTCTTAAGTCCCAGGAGTCGTCACTCAAGAGGCCAGGGAGTGCCAAAGACTTCAAGAATCTTAGACCCCTGGAATTCTACGGAACTGAGGGCATTCTCTATGCCGATGAGTGGATAGAGAATGTTGAGAGACTCCTGAAGACTGCTCGGGTCCCTGATGACCTCAAAGTGGAGTCCGCAAGCCTGCAACTGTTCGACATTGCTCGAACCTGGTTCAGAGATGAACCCCAACTATCTGCTCCTGACATCACCTGGGAGGACTTCAAGAGGCTATTCAAGGAGAAATTCTACCCCGAAGTGGCCCGGAAAGCTCTCGAAAGCCAATTCGAGAGACTGGAACAAGGTAACCTGTCTGTTGATGAATATATTGCTGAATTTAGCAGGTTAAGCCACTTTACGGAGTACATGGTTCGTACCCCGGAGGACAGAGCCCGTAGATTCAAGAAGGGGCTGTCTCCGGATATTCGCCTTGCTGTCACCACCAGCCGAGCTCGCACCTATGAAGAACTCCTGAGCGTGGCACAAGGCGTTGAGAGAGATATGGGGCATAAACTGAAACGGGAGAGAGATACCGAAAATGCGGGACCCAACAAACGCCCTTTTCAACAACAACAACAACAACAACAACAGAGGGCCCCGCAGCAAACTCAGCGTCCTCTCCCTCGAGCTCCAGCACCCCAACACCAGGCTCAGGGACAGAACCAACAAGCTGCTGCTTGTAACTTTTGCCAAAAACCAGGTCATACTTGGCAAGTCTGCAGGAAGAGGCTAGGTGCCTGCCTCTACTGCGGCTCAGCAGCGCATCAAATGAGGGACTGTCCAGCTGCTCAAGGACGCACCGCTGCACCAAAGGCTCCAGCCCAGGCCAGGGCCCCAGCAGTACAACAGAGGGGACCCCCGCTTCCAACACAACAACAACGCTTTGCTCAGCACCAGCAGCAACAGAGGGGTGCACCGCAGCAAGGCCGTGCTTATGCAATGACTCTGGAAGAAGCTGAGGCCACTGCAGACGTGATCACAGGTTCTGTGCTTATAAATTCAATACCAGCTATTACTTTATTTGACTCTGGAGCTTCACATTCATTCATGTCAGTAGATTTTCTTATGAAGCATAGCTTAATCACTAAACCCCTTAGGAATTGTTATAAGATCATTACCGGTGGAGGAATCATCCCGGTTAGTGATGCCTGTAATAATTGTCCTATTACATTGTGTGGAAGAGAACTGTATGCTAGGCTACTTATAATGCCAGTGCCCAGTTTTGACATTATACTGGGTATGGATTGGTTAAGTCAACATCATGCCACTATAGACTGCCACAGAGGTAGTGTAATCTTTAGGCCACCTGACAAGCCAGAATTTGAATTTGCTAGAGGTTCTAGAGAAATGGGTAATAACAAAATTTGTGGAGCCCTAGTAACAGAAGAAGTGCCACTACCTATCATCTCTGAATACCTTGATGTCTTCCCTGAGGATCTTCCAGGCTTACCTCCAGACCGAGAAGTTGAATTCTCTATTGACCTAGTGCCAGGAGCAGCACCAGTATCTCAAAATCCCTACAGAATCAACAAGAAGGAGATAATAGAACTAAATGAGCAAATCAAAGAACTAGAAGACAAATGCTTCATTAGGTCTAGTGTCTCACCCTGGGGAGCTCCAGTATTATTTGTGCCCAAGAAGGACGGAACATCCCGAATGTGTATTGACTATAGGGCCTTGAATGCCTTAACAATTAAGAATAAGTATCCCCTGCCCAGGATAGATGACCTATTTGATCAGTTGAGTGGAGCCCGGGTATTTTCAAAGATTGATTTGAGGTCCGGTTACCACCAAGTAAGGGTGAGAAAGGAAGACATCCCTAAAACTGCTTTCAATACCCGGAACGGACACTACGAATTCTTAGTAATGCCGTTCGGGTTGACGAATGCTCCAACAGTTTTTATGAACTTAATGAACAGAGTTTTCCAGCCATACCTAGACAAATTTGTTGTGGTCTTTGTTGATGATATTTTGATCTACTCCAAGACCCCCGAAGAACATTAAGAACATTTGAGGTTAGCATTGGAGACTTTGAGGAAGGAAAAACTTTATGGAAAATTATCTAAATGTACTTTCTTCCTAGACAAAGTAGAATTCTTGGGACATGTTGTGACTGGAGATGGAATAGCAGTAGATCCTAAGAAGATAGCGGCAGTAGAATCCTGGCCCACTCCAGACTCTGTAGCAGAGATTAGAAGCTTCATGGGACTAGCTGGCTATTATCGGAAGTTTGTGAAGGACTTTGCAAGAATTGCTGAGCCCATGACAAAATTAACAAGGAAGGATGAAGAGTTCACCTGGACCGATGAATGTCAGCATGCTTTTGAGGAATTGAAGAAAAGGCTGACTACTGCCCCTATTCTAACCTTACCTTCTGGAACCGGAGGTTTCGCTATTTACAGTGATGCTTCTGGAAAAGGTCTAGGTTGTGTTTTGGAGCAGAACAAGAAAGTAATAGCATATACCTCTAGACAGCTTCGACCTCATGAAAAGAACTATCCAACTCATGATTTAGAATTGGCAGCTGTCATTTTTGCTCTTAAGCTATGAAAGCATTATCTTTATGGAGAAAAGGTGGAAATATTTACAGACCATAAAAGTTTAAAATATATCTTCACCCAGAAAGAGCTAAACATGAGGCAAAGAAGGTGGTTGGAACTAATGAAAGACTTTGATATCACCCTTCAATATCATCCTGGGAAGGCCAATGTAGTTGCTGATGCTCTAAGCAGGTATCCTATGGCGATGTACTTGACTATGGACAGACACCTGCTAGAGGACTTGGAAAGTTTAGGTATTGAAGTAATCATCCCAGGAAAAGAAGGCCAAATGATGAACTTGCAAATTCAGTCTACTTTAATAGACAAGATCAAGGAGACTCAGTTCCAAGACGAAGGCCTGCGAAGCCTTCGAGGACAAGTGCAAGCTGGATTAGTGGAAGATTTCAGAATTCATGAAGATGGATCACTGAGGCATGGCGATAGATTATGTGTACCTCGAGGAGACATAAGAGAAGAAATTATGCAAGAGGCGCACAGATCGCAATACTCTATACACCCAGGAGCCAACAAGATGTACAAGGACCTGAGGACGCATGTTTGGTGGCATGGCATGAAAAGAGAAGTAGCCAGGTTCGTATCTCGTTGTTTAGTGTGCCAGCAAGTCAAGGCAGAAAGACAAAGACCTGGAGGATTGCTTCAACCACTACCCATTCCGGAGTGGAAGTGGGAACATATTACAATAGATTTTGTTTCCGGACTTCCAAGGACACCTAGCGGAAAGGATGCAATCTGGGTGATAGTAGATAGACTGACCAAGTCTGCACATTTTCTACCCTTCAAAGTAGGGCTATCTACAGAGAAGCTGGCAGATTTATATATCAGACACATTGTCAGGCTGCATGGAGTTCCAGTAAGTATTGTCTCCGACCGAGATTCAAGATTCACCTCTCACTTCTGGAAGAGCTTACAAGCCAGTTTGGGGACTCAACTCAAATTCAGCACAGCTTATCATTCCCAAACCGATGGACAATCGGAACGTACAATCCAGACACTTGAAGATATGCTCCGTACATGTGTTCTGGATTTTGGAGGATCCTGGGAAGACTATCTACATCTTATGGAGTTCTCTTATAATAACAGTTACCAAGCAAGTATTGAGATGACTCCATTTGAAGCTCTGTATGGACGAAGATGTCGTACCCCGCTATCATGGGATGACGTTGGAGAACGAGCCCTGCTGGGACTAGAGATGGTGATCGATTCAGCTGAGAAGGTAAAGCAAATAAGGGATAGACTTCGAGTGGCTCAAGACCGGCAACGACATTGGGCAAATAGCCACCGAAGGCCCTTGGAATTTGAGGTAATTAAATTTATGAAATTCAAGTCAATTTAAACATTTTGATTATGGAACTAAGACTTGATTATGACTTTGTTAAAGGTTGAAGAACTGGTATTCTTGAAGATTTCCCCGACACGTGGTACCATTAGGTTCGGAAGGAGTGGAAAACTCAGCCCAAGATTTATTGGACCTTTTGGCATACAGGAGAAAATCGGAGAAGTGGCATACCGTCTGGCATTGCCATCCTCTCTGGATGGAGTCCATAACGTCTTCCACATGTCGCAGCTGAGAAAGTACGTGTCAGACCCCAGCCATATTTTGGATCACTCAGAGCTCGAAGTAGGCCCAAGTTTGACTTACCAAGAGCAACCCGTGGAGATACTGGATCGCTCAGAGAAAGTTCTACGGAACCAGGTTATCTCCCTGGTTCGCGTAGCTTGGAAGCACCATTCTCCCGGCGAATCCACCTGGGAGCGAGAAGACGAGATTAGAGAGCGATACCCCTATCTTTTTGAACCCTGAGGTATATTTTATTTCTCGGCCTTTCCTTTCGTGCCTTGTTATTCTTAAATTTCGAGGACGAAATTTTTGTAAGTTGGGTAGGTTGTAAACCCCCTGAATTTTCAAATTATTAAATCTTGAATTTTCCCCAATTTTCTGGAATTTTCTGAGAATTTTCTGTAATTAAAATCAAGGTTTTTAATTAATAAATAATTTTTTAATTGGCAATAAATAATATTAAAACATCATGGAAATAACATTTTTGGGTGTAAAATGGAAAACTGGACTTAGGGTAATTTTTCTGGATTTTTCTGGACCTCAGAACTATTTTTAAATGCCTAAAAACAAATTTTTATTAATTAATTAACTGTTTTTAATTATTATTATTATTATTATTATTATTATTATTTTAATTCTCTCAGCCCAGCCCGCCCTGGCCCATTGCGCCCGGCCCAGCCCGCTCCCTCAGCCCAGACCCAACCCTATCGGGTCGGGTCGGGTTCAGCCGAACCCGACCCGCGGTCAGCCCGACCCGCCAGCCCGCAGCGACCCAGCCCCCCCACGACTCCGGCTTCCCCGCCGCCCTCCGCGCGCAGCGCCGCTCCCCGCGGCCACGTTCCCCCTCTTCCCCGCCTCTCCCGGCCAACCCCCCTGTAAGCCCCTGATTTTTCAAAAAATATAAAAATTGGATTTTTAGCAATTTTCTGGAATTTTCTGGGAATTTTCTGTGATTAAAATCAGGGTTCTAATTATTAACTGATTTTTAATTGATAAAAAATAACATTAAAATATTATGAAATCTCAGCATTCTTTTTCCTGTTATTTTCCTTGTCTATTTACTTTTGTGGATGAGATAGACTTTATATTACCTGTGATTATGCCCTAGACAGCGTACTACCGCCGACACTGCGGCGTAGGCTGGACGTGCCCACGCACTCGTGCCCGAATTTTCGGGTGCGGGTCGTGACACGTTTTTGTGGTGGCCCATGCAGGTCAAACGACTAAATTGTTCGGTTTCAACTCAGGGACCGAACAGGCCTGCAATAAAGCTAGGATAAGTTTATAGGATCTCATCCACCTGCTTGAATCATTTTTTGATATCTGTATCGTATTCGAACTAATATGAACTTGCATCTTGCCTTGATTCCTGTGCGCCTCTTATTGGTTATTTTGGATACAGGGAGATGGACCCACAAGCCAGCAACGAGACTCATGCAGAAATACCACAAACCGTTGTGATTACCCAAGGAAACGATGTGATACCAGTCGGTGAAGGCCAATCATCACAAGGCAGTCAAGCAAGTCAGCCTGCCTCAATAATCCGTCAAGATGGCGTTCCACCCTCGACGCAGCCTATTCCACCGATGCCTTCCTTCACACCGGGACCGCCTATGGACGAACAGCAGATGTTTCGCATGTTCTACGTAATGATGCAAGCCTATCAGAAGGTCCAACAAGAAGCTCAGCAAAACCAAGCGGAGAACTTCATCGACAGAATTAGCTCGGAGTCACGGAAGCCAAGCAGTTCAAATGCAATTACCTTCGACGAGGACGTCCTTACTGCAGCGCGACCTGTGGAGTGCACCACAAGGATCGAGTCCCGCCAGAAGCGGCCGTATGCGTCAGCACCAGACCAAGCACAACAGGAAAGAGCTGCAAAGCGACCACAGAGGAATCCAACTCAAGGACAGAACCAACGAGTTCCCACTTGTGGCTTTTGTCGAAAACAGGGTCACATTTGGAAGGATTGCAGAAAGAGGCTAGGTGTCTGTCTATATTGTGGATCAGCAGCACATCGAGTGAAGGACTGTGCCGCTACTCCAAGAACACGGACAAGCTTACGCGATGACCGTGGAGAACGTGCAGACTCTTAGAGTCACTAATGCACGTAAGCGATTCGTAGATACCGTTTTCTAGTATTATTTTAGCTTGTGCCTACTGGTTCGTGACCTCAGCCCCAACCTAGTAATTTTAAACTTGCTAATAACCTGGTATGTTTTATATCTGATAATTGTAGAGTCTTCTGTTATTTTGCTTATTATGTGAATTTAAATTTTGTACCTCTTTTCATCATCATCTAGCGCACTTAATTTTGATGTACTTTGTTTATGCTGCTATTCTATAGCCTAGTTTTGCAAGCTTACTCTTTATCAGGCTTGTTCATGACACGTGTATTATTGGACGCGTACACTAATACAAGTGTCTGTTCAGAATCAGTGTATTACGGTCTGATCAACCTTAGTGCATTTTGATTCGCACTTCGCACGACTACTTTACGTGGATTGAGATACGTAGTGATTAGTAGACAAATATACTTGACCTAGACATGCTGAGCATATCGTATCAGTTACATAACTAAACTAATACGAGCATGCGAATAAATGACTACCAGAATAGAACCTCAATCCATAACCGCCTGACAAATCCCACTAGAATTCTTTAAACGCCTTGATCCCTATACTTCTGTTCTATCACCCCACCCTTAAACTCTTTATTATTGATCCTCGTCTTTCCTTATTTCGGGAAGACGAAATCATGTGCTTGGTATAAGTTGGATACATAGATAGTACTGGATATGCCACATAGGTCGATCACATACTTGAGGATTAAACTTTCGTAATTGAGGACATATCATATGTGATATGATCGGCATTGAAGTTCGAGGAGTGAATGACATAAGTAAACATATTAAGGATTATTTTCTTAGAGTATATAGTCTTTTGTGATAGATGGGTAAACTCTAAGTTGGGTAGCAATGCAGTTGTCAACTCGAGAGGAATGTCCTTTGGATTGTGACCGAGTAAGGTTAGATTGGAAGAAGCAAGCCTTTATAATTTTGAAAATTTAGAGGAGTGACTAAGATGATTAATAAATTGATATCGAGGACCCAATAGTTACATCCTAGGTACATGATTTAATTTTGAATAATGAGAGTAAAATCGTCAACTTGAATTTAGAGGATGTAATTCAGACTTGAACATTGGTGGACTACACTTAAATTATTTTTCAATTTGATGATTTAAATTAAGAATTTAAAAGTTGATGGTTGGACTACCTAGTTGGAATATTGAGGATGTGAATGTAATTTAAAAGGGCTGAAACATACCAATATTGTTGGACTCGAATCACTTCTAGGGGAATTATGATAATTCGAATCGTGAGGCAAGGTCATCTTAAAAATACTATATGGACTAAAAATTAAAAATCTGCTTGTGGATAATTTGAGGAAGTAAGAAATAATAACCATAGGTTGAATTTTGATGGAAACAAGTAGTCATCTTAAATCATGAAAGGATTGCAGTGGACATGATTTGGATTTAATTTACCGCAAGGAGATTGCAATTGATATACATGAAGGGTTAACACATTATGGCTTAATTTTAAATTTCAAGGACGAAATTTTATAAGTTGGGTAGATTGTAAGCCCCTGATTTTTCAAAAAATATAAAAATTGGATTTTTAGCAATTTTCTGGAATTTTCTGAGAATTTTCTGTGATTAAAATCAGGGTTCTAATTATTAACTGATTTTTAATTGATAAAAAATAACATTAAAATATTATGAAATCTCAGCATTCTTTTTCCTGTTATTTTCCTTGTCTATTTACTTTTGTGGATGAGATAGACTTTATATTACCTGTGATTATGCCCTAGACAGCGTACTACCACCGACACTGCGGCGTAGGCTGGACGTGCCCACGCACTCGTGCCCGAATTTCCGGGTGCGGGTCGCGACCCCCTCGACCCTATTTAAACCCCCCCCAATCTCTCCCTCACCGTAACCCTAACCCTAGCCCTAATTCTTCTTCCCGTGTCCGACACGAGTCGGACACGACTCGACCCTGATTTTTGGGTCCCCTTCAGGTGCGTGTAACTTTTGCCTCGTAGCTCCGTTTTTAATTCCGCAAATTACTTGTGAAGCCTGTATGACCCTCTCGGTGTCCGGACAAACTGTTCGGGGCATCGCGTCCTGTGGTGATCGCACACTGCGATCCAAAAACAGGAAAAACCAGACCCTGTTTTACCCCGAAACTGAGTGCGCCCCGCCAAACGGGACGACTTGGTCGCGTGCGGTCTTCACAGATACGTGCGCGTCATCGATACGGATGTGTGAGATTTTGTGGAAGCTGATTCGGGTGTGCGTGCACACCGGAATCAACGCGTATCCGCGGATATCGTCCCGTATCCGACTTTTCTGCAATTTGCCCTAACTTCTTGTACACTCGTCGGATCGAGACAAAACTTGCGCCATCGAACTCGTAGCGATACGCTGGTCCTGTGGGTCAAGTTTGGTTCGATTCTGAGAACGTTGACGAAATCGCGTGTCGTGGGCCCCACAGGCCCCGCTCGACGGGCGATTTTGTGTTCGGCTCATCGGAATCCAAATCTGGAAGTTCCGTTGGGTTCGTATCAGCGTTTCTGACCTGTTGACAATAAGTTTGGTAAATTTGGAGACCTTTGACCCGGACACGTTTTTCGGTGCAAAGCGGGCCCACCGGCGGACCCCGTTTTGACCCGAAACTGTCGTTTTTGCCCTTGTCTCAAAATTGGACCCAAGGACAGGCATTTTGAGCTATTTGACATCTTCTGAGCGTGATGGTAATGTCTATTTCAGCTTGTGGACTCATCTCTAGAAAATTTCCCCCGAGAACCAAATTAATCAGATTCAAACAACAGGCAAGTACCTGCACTTCAAGTTAAATCTTTATATTGTGATAATTAATTCCCTGCTTTACTAGTACCCTTGATGATTACACCTAGTGTTAGAAATGCTGGATTTCATGTCTTGAATATTGGAGTTCCTGTCTTGTTTTTCATGTCGGGTGGGAGAATACCTAGAAGGCATGTAGTTTACCCTTCCCCTTGTCATGTTTAATAGCTGTTGGTACACGACTGTACCTCAGCCAGATCTCGATTTCCCCTGTTTAATAGTCGTTTATGACGGCCGGATTAGCCTTATAAACTCCTACATGCCAACTATGTATTCTAAAAACAAACACAAGTTCACACAGATAGTTTCTGGTCATGTTATATTTCTTGCTGGCTGTTGTAGTTTCATTTCCTGTTTCATTTATTTCTGTTTTCTCATATTCCTGTTTACAATTTTAACTCTGAGATAATGATATTCTGTTATGCAATTTCTCAACATGATATTCAGATTAATTGTCATAAATATTTAGTTTAACCTTGTTGTGCACTGTGTACTTTGCTCCTTTCCTGACTGGATCTGTTGATTTAGGCGATGATGAGGACCTGGCCCCTACTTATTTTGGTCCCTATGAGGGGACTGATGATACCTATGAGGAGCCAGAACCCACCCAGGAGACCCCTGCTACAGAGTAGCTAGTAGCAGCTATCTTTTATTTCTGTTCTTATCTTAATAATCGGGTTTGTCCCCGATTTCTTTCTGAATTGCTGTACTAAAATATTTGAATCTGTGGTCGCATTTATTTCAATTGCAAATCTTAAGTTTTAATTCTCATTATTTATCTTGCCTATGTTATTTGTGAATGAGCTAGTTTAGTAAATATGGATTTGACCTAGACAGCGTACTACCGCCGACTCTACGGCGTAGGCTGGACGTACCCACGCACTCGTGCCCAAATTTCCAGGTGCGGGTCGTGACACGTCATTCCCTTGTAGCAACACTGTCATATAGTAAAATAGTTCATGTATTGACTTGGTGATGTTTTTCCCTCGAACAGAGCCATAGTCTGAGGTTTGTACTTCGGAGGAAAAGGGACTTCTTTCCAGATAGCTGGGTAAGGCTGGTTGATGCCAGTTTCTTGAGCTGATCTTTGTGCTTCAAGGCGTCAAACTGGGCTTTCAACTCCCATACTGCCTGCATCGGATTTTTAGTTGGAAGTGGGGCTACGGTGTAGTGCGGAGTTGGTTGTATCTTGAATCCAACGAGAGGTAATATATTCACCGAGTGAGGAAGCGGAGGAACTGCTGACTCTTGATCTAGAGCAGGCTCTTGGCTCGGGTTGGATGGTGGCAAGTCCACCCCCACACGTATCTGAGTTGGCGGGACCGACGCTTGAGCCATGGCAGTTGCGTGTTGAGTTAGCATCATCTGGTGCATGTTCTCCATTATGGATTGTATTTGTTTCAGAGACGTCTCCAGTACAGTGATGCGTTGTTCCGCATTTCCTGACGGCGAAGCTTCCTCGCGTTCATCTTCAATGGCGTAAACTCCCATTTCCCTGGGCGTCCTCGAAGAAGAAGTATAGGTCGCTGCAGAAGTCGACTCTATACTCTCAGCATCTGATCCGGGAGATTGGCGACCCCTAGCGTCGGAATCAGACGAGTACGAAGCTGGTTGTTGTGACCTTGCACGGGTGTTTTGTAACACCCCAGCTTCAGTGTTCCTGAGGAGGTCTTCGAATCTTCTTCGGCTCGGAGGCCCAGAGGGATGACGTCTTAGGCTCGACCCTACTCTAGGTATGTGTGAAGCCATGTTCACGGATGCATGCGCGGGCTCTTCTTTCTGGAAAGACTGAGAGTAGCTCAATCGGTCAAAAACCGACCGTTTTACTTTAGAATAGCAGCAGTCAATCACAATTTTATGACTATTACAACATTGCTCGCTAGGGGGCGTAATAGGCATGTTGGAAGGTCCCCTCTCCTTACGCTTCTGGATTAGATATGCGCGCAAGTCAGGAAGAGTAGAGGAAGAAGACGATGGCTTGTTTCTTCTGTTCCCATCAGTGGGCATGCGGAGATTGGGCACCATGGTTTTCCCTATGCCACCTGTGTACAACAGGTTGGCCATCTGGGCGGCAGATAATCCCCGGGGAGGGTGCCTTCCCGTAATCTGAGCTTGCCCTACATCGTGAGACTCTGCCTGGCATAGTTTGGAGATTTGCTGAGACTGGCGTAAGGCTGAAGAGGTCCTCAGTCGGCCGTCGGCTTCCCGCGTAGTCCGGAGGGTAGGCAGATTGCTTCTTCGCTGGCGTAACAGCCGAGAAGTCTTGTGGAAATCACAGCGCTCATCTGGTTCCTCGCAGAGGTCAGACGTTGTCTTGCGCATGGAGCGTGATTTGTACTTCCGACTTGGCGCTGAGGCATCATCAGAAGTTTGGCCTGTACCGCGCGCAACGGGAGACTGGTTCCTACGCGTATAACGCAGTGGATACTTCGAGGTTAGCGCTGAGACTTTGCCCGAAGTTTCGTCTGTACCGCGCGTAGCGGGAGACTGATTCCTACGCGTATAGCGCAGTGGATACTTCGAGGTTAGCGCTGAGGCTTTGCCCGAAGTTTTGTCTGTACCGTGCGTAGCGGAAGACTGGTTCCTACGCGTAGAGCGCAGTGGATACTTCTGGGTCAGCGCTGAGGCTTTGCCAGAAGTTTGTTCTGTACCGCGCGTAGTGGAAGACTGAATTTTACGTGCGGGGCACGGAGGGAGCAATGCTACAACCTCATTGGTCGGAGAGGTCGGAGAGATCGGAGAGATCGGAGAGTTCAAAGGAATGGTAGAGGATGTCTTGGGCATCCAGACCTTGTGCAGCTTCCTGTTGTCTTGGACGGAGAGAGAGCGAGATCTACCCCCGGTTCGAAGCATGTCTTCGTAGGCAGACTGGTCGAATTGGACGACCACTGTCTTCTTCACGGATCCCACGGGTACCGCATCGTATTGAGCAATTGCTTCCTCATCAGAAGAGAAAGATGTCCCCAGCAGAGTCGCCATCTTATTTGTGGTATTAAATGAAAGAATGAAAATGTATTCAATATGAGGCTTACACGGAGCCCGCCTTCTTTTGTTTACAAACAAACTTGTACAATTTGATCCTATACGAGGATATGGGAGTACAATTTATTTAATCTGGATAGATATTGCTATAGGTGTCTGATCTGCAGTCGATCACTTTAGCCCTTGGACCACACGATGTTGAAGAAGTGCCGTAGAAGACATGAAGCAGCTTCGAAGGTTGCAGAAGAGGGTGGATGTACGATGCTAAAGTCGTCGATCCCTACCCCTTGCCTGAGCTCCGGTCTCTCTCTCTCTCTCTCCCTCTCTGGTTCGATCTTCCAATTTCTCCCCTTCTGGTTCGATCTTCCAATTCGTCCCCTTGGTTCGATCTTCCAATTTGTCGACCTTGGTTCGATCTTCCAATTTGTCGACCATTTTCCCTCATTGATAGAGGTCTCTATTTATAGAGTTTTAGTGACAGTGACCACTCCGTCGGTGTAAAAACCGAGGAGTGGAAAGTACAGCACCCTTTTACACAACGGTTAAAGTAACCCATGCCTGCGTATAGATGATCTTTTGAATGAGCGTGTAACGCGGGTCTAACTAAGGGACACAACGCGTACAATTGCTACGAAGATCACGACATAAAAGCCACGTAGGTAGGTATCCATTGTGTAGAAGAGGTTGGCATAGAAGCCAAATATCTGTTACCATGGCATAGAAGCCAAATAGTTATCAAACCAGCATAGAAGCCGAACAGGCGTAGAAGCCGAGTGGTTGTAGAGGCCGAACAGGCATAGGAGCCGAATGGGCACAGAGGCCGAACAGGCGTAGAAGCCGAATGGGCACAGAGGCCGAGCAGGAGTAGAAGCCGAATGGGCACAGAGGCCGAGCAGGCGTAGGAGCCGAATGGGCACAGAGGTCGAACAGGCGTAGAAGCCGAATGGGCACAGAGGCCGAGCAGGCATAGAAGCCGAATGGGCACAGACACTGGATGGGCGTAGAAGCCGCTGTGTACCGTGCCACAGTGCTGATGTGGACGTCTTAGCCGGAATTACGGCTTTTGAAGATATAATCAAATCTCTTACATTAAATGTCGAGATTTGCCACTATCCTGTGCATTAAATGTGGAGGTGTGTTCTTTGACGGTCTGCAACCCTTTCTGCGCATCAGTCGCAGAGACGTGCCTCAAGAAACTGTCACCGCTCTGTGCATTAGACGAAGAGATGTGCCTCGAATCCCGTACGGAGTGCAGCTTTTGGTGTGGCAGACGGTTTGTCTACTGCAGAACGTAAATAGCTCGCATTTTGCCTGTGTAAAACAAGGCAGCATATCCCTTCGTGCTTTGTAAAAGCAGTTTACGCGGAGGGGATGGCGGTATTTGACAGCCTGGGTCACAGTGTTGTGCCATCATTATAGCCGTCGCCTGGGTAGTTGAGCCGTATCCCTTTGCCAGAAGTCCAGACGTCAGGTTCATTGCAGGCTCTGACAGGTTCATTGCAGGATCTGACAGGTTCACTTCGGAGAATACGAAGTGTCTTTTGTACACCTCAATGCTGCGTATGAAAGGGGAGGAGTTTTACGCCCTGGAGGCGATGAAGTACCCTGTTTACGCTGAAGCGGCTTGGACGTACTGCCTTACGTGGATGGTCCTTTGAGCTTTTATGTTTCACGCTCCGTTTTAGTGGAAAAGGCTCTGTCGCACGCTTGATGGCTCTTAAGGCCTCTGCCTACGCTGCTCTACACCAATATGCCGCGTATAGTCATCCGGCGTATTTTTCATGCTTCTACACCCCTCTTTTGACTTCCACGAAACTGTTAGGTTTCGGTATTGCCGAGCTCAGCTGAGATCTGGTCATAGAGACGAGCTAGACTGAGCTCTCCTCTATTCCTTTAGCTGTCTGCCATTGATTCGAGAAGCTTCCCGTTCTGGCATTGGCATTCTCGATCGTTTGCTCTGGCGGTTCAACTCTTTTTGGCTACTAGAAGTCTCCCTCTGTTGTAGAGTTCACCGGTGACAAGCGTAGAAGCTTCTTCTTCGACGACTGTTCCTGTAAGTATTTTCTTTTGAAATCTGTTCTTTGATTCAAACTAAGGAGCTAGTTTTCCTCTATTGAATTTTGACCAAACCTTCCTAGATCTAGTAAAATTGGGTTTTTGATCTATGCGAGTCTCAAATGAAGGATCGACTCTGGGTAAGGGTCACTTGAGGATCGACGAACTCGACTATAAGTTATTGCCTAATAGGTAAGAATTAGATTCCATATGTTGTGTTTGATTTTTGAATTCTTGATTCCTTTCCTTTATTTTGATCCATGAAAATCAAGCTAGAATAGTGGAGAAAGTTTCTTGTGTCCGCTCATAAGCTGTTTGGTAAAATGTTACAGAGACCATCTTTGACTTAAAATTGACTATAATTATGTCCGACCCCGGGTTCAACAGAAGTACTCAGGAGGGACACAAGACACACTGGATCTTAGTTGTACCGTAGCTGCTGGTATTCTCTTCCGCCTTGCTTTCTATTTTCATTCAAAGTTTTGATTGAGGTCAGGGGGGTTGTACCAATACTGAGGCACGAGTTTGTGTCTGACCTGATGGTCAGACACAAATCTGTGTCAGGTACAGAGTGGTATCTAGGATCGGCACATATTAGTGGCTGATGAACGCATGTATTCGTGTATAGTAGAATTAGGTATGATCGAGGTGTACCTCTGTTGAATAGATTTGAATTAAATTTTCTGGCAGGATTAGGTTATAAATTTGAATTCAACGGTTACACTTAAGTTCTATAGTAGTGAGTAGCTTCTCCAAAGAATTTTAGAGTGGACCGGGTTGACTCTTTAGTAATTCAAATATTTACAGTTAAACTACAAAGGCGAGAATGCTTTAAAGTAATCTAGTTGATACAAGCTAAGTTTATTTCAAGTTCGTGGATCTGTTACCCTGGCTCGATAGGACCCATAAATTAGGTTATACTGCATGAGCCAGTGGGGTCGGTTAGGAGAAGTCTTAATAGGTTAGGCTGGAACCCCTGAACCCTAGGCCAGACCCAAGGGTTGGGCAAAAAGGGCTCAGTCAAGGACTAGTTAGTATTCAGTACAAATAGGAGTTGACAATTAAGAAGGAAAATAGTAAGATTTATATAACTAAGAGTTGTTTATTGTTTAATTTCTTGTGGAGTAAAATTCTCATTAGTACGAGTCAAGGAAATGGTTCCTTGGAGGTTCTATGCTGAGAAGATCAAGATAATGAATTAGCGGAGAAAGGAGATATTGCGCGTATCCATGAACTGAGCCAAGTCAACTGGCCTTTGAGCCCGGTTTAGCATTGTTGGCAGACTGGTAGTTAAACAAATACTACTATGCCAATCGAACGAAAACCTACTTACGGCATCTGTCTCTCGACTTCAAGAATTTTGTATGTGTCCGGGTCGATCAGAGGTTCAACTTGCTTCTTCCCCACCCAGCAAACTTTATCATAAAAATTGTAGTGCGCTAGCGTGCTCGAGGATGAACAAGCTACAAATTAATCTAAGCGGCTTACGCATGGCACACAAAAGATTGGATTGCCTGAATCACGAGTCTTATATACTGTGTTATGAGGGGCTGAATGTCACGACTCACACCCGGTGAAGGGGCACGAGTACGTGGGTACGTCCAGCCTACGTCGCAGCATCGGCTGTAGAACGCTGTCTAGGTCAGTAATATCTAACTATCAATCTCACATAAATATCCAACTCAATAAGGAGACAATGATATAACAATATAATATAAAATACTCAATCACAGAACTAAAGCACGGAAAGATATCAAAGGAAGAATCCAAATCAAAACCAAAAAAGTCTAAACAACAACACAAATCTAAACTTCAACAATAACATCCAAGTCTCAAATATATGCTAAAAACAAATTCGTTTCCCAAATGCTAAAAGGAACTAACTAAGATAAATAGTAATTCTGGCTAGACCTCTCGGCAATAACACCTGAGCTACATGGTCAATATCTGTTACTCCCTCCCGCGGTTTGTAGAAACTCGAGCAATAATCCTCTAAATAGTCATCTAAAAAATATATCCAATCTAGATGGAACGAGCACACCTAATGACTATAAACAGTAAATAGTGAATGCAATACAAGACAAGAAGATAGTAAACATATATCATAATATAGCAATAAAGAGAGAGGTAATAACTAACGAATGTCATACGAAATTGTTTACATGTCTAATGTCATACGATGTTATTTACAAGGTTAGTGTCATACGATATTATTTACAAGGTTAGTGTCATACGACATTGTTTACAAGGTTAGTGTTATACGACATTGTTTATAAGGTTACTATCATACGACTTTGTCTAATAATTGGCTAATATCAATACGATAATGAGAGGAGTAATAATTTGAATATGCAAGTAACCTCTCATGACTGAGGATCCATATATACTAATCCGTGTACCATTGTGTTAGAAATCAAGTATAATATTTCTAAATACTTGTATTATAGTAATTATCAAGAAATATAAACTATTAGATAATGTACTTACCTATAATCCAGAGCAATGAATGTCAAACTATGTCCATATCAGTACCTCACAGACCTATATATAAAATTCTATGTCATTATAGTATTTTGAAATCATAAACATGCTATACTAACTTGAAACTAGGTATCTAAATCAATACTAGGTCCAACTAAGTCAAACTAGATCAAATTTGGTTAAACTAGGTCAAATCTAGATCAACACAGTCAAAATAGGTCATTTTTTTAGTTTTTAGGTTAATTTTACCTATTTACAAGGTTTATAAAGTTATACTAGGTCTTAACAAGTCACTATTTGGTTTTTAGGTACTAACTAGGTCAAACTAGTAAATACTAGTTAATACTAGGCCAATACTAGGTTTCTAGGCTATACTAATACGTTACTAGCATATATTATCCTAATATATACTTCTATCTATAATTTCTAGCAATACCTTGGCCTATAGCTATTTATCTTACCCCGTATCACGGTATCTTAACCCATATCACACATTTACCTAATACCTTAGCCCGTATCTCAAATACCTTAATTATTATTCAATACCTTAGTTCTGGAGTCAATACCTTGGCTAAACTAGGTTTCTAGTCAATACTTGTCAATACCTTACTAATATCCAAGTTTTTAGACTAATACCTTAGCCGTATCACCAATACCTCAACAATGGATTAATACCTTGCTAATACTGGATTTTAAAGTCATACTAGTTAGCTATGATATAATAATATCATATATGTACTTTATAGAAATACTAATATATACAATAACTTAGTCTAACACTTAATACCTAGCCAATAGCTTACTATTACCTCATTACCTAGCTATTACCTTAGTATTACCTCATTACCTTAACCAATACCTTAACATATTATTTCGTATCCTAGTTTCTAGACTAATACCTTAGCTAATACCATTACCTTGACCAATACCCAATAACTTAACTCATACCTTGGTACCTAACCCATTACCCAAGCTAGACACTATCCTTACCATGGTATCTTAATCCAATACCTAATATCATAACCTTACCTTAGTATCCTAGTATTACCTCATAATAGTTCTAATATTTTGGTATCTTGGTATTCTAAATACCTTGATACATCCTAGAGTACCACACTATAATTTATCCCACACATATCCCAGTTATTTATACATGGTACCATGGTACCACATTAGGTATCATATGATACCAACCTCCAAGATACTGACCCATGACCATAACCTACACTTATTTGATATCCATACTATCATGCCCCAAACTCTCGCAAGATCGATCACCCCCGCTGGACGTTAATCACCGTGCCAACACCCCCGCAGGACAACCGTTCCTATCAGGACGTGATATCGCACGAGCCTGAAGTTATGCCCGTGCAAGACAAATACCAAAACTGCTGTTGATAACTAGTTCGCAGAGTCTTCATAGAGAAAACTTAGAATAAACACAAGTATTGAATCCAAAATAAGCTCTTTATTGATATGAAGTAAAGATTACAAGCGGCGCTAAGCCGAGATTACAAGTTGTTCATGCTCTCTCTCTCTCTCATTACAATGAACATGCCCTTAGGCTTATAACTGAATCAAGTACTCTGGATGATGATGTTACCATACATTACGTCCCGTATATGTGAGCTTCAGGTCCGTACGCCATGCTCCGAGACGCCAAGTGTGGTCCGATGCCTTGATGCGTCAAGCGATCTCCGAATCCGTATGAGTTCTTCCTGCACCCTGCATACAATCTGGTTGGGTATTAATACATTGAATGTACTAGTAGGGAGACCTCTCGCCCATCCCACAAAACAAGCACGTTCTTAGTTACATGCACCGACTGATTATGTTGTCTTTCTAGTCTTTGCCTTAGGATCGATTTTACAGCAATATAATAAAAGTAATACCCGTGTCTGAAACAAGAGTGTTGTACTGCAAATAACTGAGTTCGTCTTATCCTTTCTTACCATTTAGCCTTCCCTATCATACGCAACAATATAATCAATAATCTACTAAGTAATAAAGAATATCTATGTAATACAAGTGTTATGATTGTGTCTCTGCCTCATGCATGTTTTATTCGAACTATGTTATATACCGTGCATCAATTCTAAAAATGCAAAGTGTCGTGCATTATACTCCTCCATATTACTCCTCTTCTCAATGCGGATCGCCGCTATACATGCATGACTTATCTATATGATGGTCACTGGCTCTGTTAGCCATATTAGACATAATCTGGGATGGAACAACTGTCTTTTCAGCTCGGTTGTGAGCCTTACTTCGCATCTCGAAACATCCGATGAGTCGGCTGTATTTCCAGGTCGGTAGCAAGCCTTGTTGGGTGTTTCGCACTCGCCTGTTAGTACTTCAACTAGCTATCACACTAGAACTTCAACTAGTGTAGTCCTCCTGGGACGACACGATTTTGATGCCTCAAAGATCGTTTAAGGACTCTTCCTAGTGCGCAACCAGTTGTCCGTGACCAAGCAACTGCTTCACCACTTTCAATCCTAGTCAAGAACTTCATGCTCATTTCTCTTATCCGAGGACTTCAGCTCGGTTCATTCTTCTCTACGCAGCTCCCTGATCGAAGACTGCCTCGGTGATCTGTATATCCCGAGTACTTTCTCTTCTTTTCTTCTCCCAACTCAAAATGACTACTTGATAGTCTTCCTCGTCTATGTATGCAATATGATTCTACTCTAACTCTGTATTATATTCCATGCGATGTAGTATATCAATATTATAAATGAGATCTACTTTGTCGCACAACATATAAAACTTACTCCATTTAGATCAATGCTCTAAGTTACGCACTAATAGGGCAGAGTTTCCATATTCTATACACAATGATAAAGCATGATTATTTTCTTAGCTGTGTGCGTTCATCCCTTTTTATTAGCATGCAAATATTATCGCTAAGAAACTAGCATGTATGATTCATTTTCTTAAGTGTGCAGCTAAGCAGAGACAGGTTCATCGGAGCCACCCACCTAAGGGATGAATCGTATCGGCCGAGCGAGACTCCGAGCTCGCCTATGAAAAAGTCTAAGTTTGAACTCCATTTGAAGATCTAAGTCTGACTGCCTTTGCATCGAACGAGTCATCTCGCTGGACGAGGCAGGACGGTTCGCTACACTTGTGCCATTTGAATCGTCCCTTCGGGTTGAGCGGAGCGGGTCGTTACATAATACATCACTCAGAACAGTCTCATCCTCGAGACTTCCTGAGAGGAACTCTTATTATCGTATAACTTCTAAACCAAACTCTATATGTCTCTCCTAGCTTCCAAAGATTGTTCAAACACTACATTTATTCCTTTCCTCACCTCGCGCTACGCAGCGCTTAGTCAATTTTGTCGAACAATTCTATAATTCAATGCTCTCGAACTATACTCAACTGAACGTTTGCATTCCCAGACTCAAAACTCTACTGCGCCTAGCGCAGGACTGTATTACCCAATCATATGGTATTCTATAACTCAACGCGTACTAGAAAACTCAAGCTTAGTGTGAACTTGCCCAATTATTATACTCTATCCAAGCGAACCCAAAACATATTCGACCAATTACTCGACGTCGCCTATCGAAACCTAGCGTTACGCCTAAACCCAATCCAGAAAATCCTTAAGAATTTAAGTTTGAATCTCAGTTAATCTTCCAATCTCGTCTTGCATCACGATCTATCTCGACCATCGCCCATTCTCACTAAGTAAATTTACTATCACCCAAAGTCGTCGTATCGAATTGCCTATACTTTCTGACTCACACTTTATTGTGCCTTAGCACAGAGCTAAATCGCCCAACACGGGGTACGTTCTAATCCTTCACATACAAAATCTTAGGGAGGCTAACTTACCTAAGTCGCTATACTCATTCATGTACATCTAAACATCTCCGACTGCAGCTGTATTTGAGTTTAGCATATCGCTGAGTCTAGATCATGCACATATTTAAGGTGTCCCCAAAATATATATTTTAACTAAGATTAGTGATAGAGAAGTCGGACAAGCTACTGGTGAATATATTTTTACTTTTGAGTCACTGATCATTTCGCTAACTCAACTAAATAGAACTCCAAATCATTTCATTTTCGTCATTCATCAATCCTTGATTTGACACAATTTATTTCTAAAGTATTCTCGCCTTATGAAATCACAATGATACCTCGAGAGGAGTCGATCAAAATCTAAGATAATTCAATTCCAACTGTCATCAAGCAATGCACTACCATTAAGTACGTCTTCCAAGCAACAATTTAATTCATTATTTCAACTTTACTCGAACAATTCCTAAGTCCGTCAACAAAATCAATCCTCGATACCATCTCGTTCATTTCGACCCTAAATGATATTTCCAATTTTCAAAATCATGAAACCAACATCCAAGTTTCATCGTTTATTCTATTCTCATTAATCGTAAACTTCCTAGCGTATTCCCCAAAACCAAGTCCTAAATCTAACACTTGCTGCCCCAGTTCTATTGTTTACTCAATTGATACTCTAAAGTCGGTCATACCAATTTATTTCATAACATAGGGTCGTCTGCCTAACCACTAGGTTATCTCACAAGGTCATAGGTACATGTACGAGTTCACGATCCCCATCGTGGAGATTCGGTGCATGATGGTCGCCCAAATTCCTAAGCTTAAACCATTGTTTGTTCGTACGAGGTATTCTACACAAGCTCGCATCACTCAGATTTCTAAATATCGAGCATAGATCATCCTACTTTTATCCATAATATTTAATCTAAAGGGTTCAAGTTTTTTTTTAGCAAAGCCATTCCTAAGACACGTTCGTTCAGCCAAATCCATGATATATCCACGTCGTACGTCAAGCCTAGCGATTCACATAGTCTATCTCCTCAAACACAAAATAGATTTCACCTATCCTTTCTTTTCTTAGTCTACACTACCAAGTCATGATTCAATTTCTAACTCTTCGATCTTAATCACAAATTCAAAGTCATTCAACATAATTTATGTTTTCGTTCACGAAACCATCGAGCGTCTTACTTCATGTTCTAGACTAACTCATCCTCAAAATAATTTTAATTTACTTGTATCCTAGAACTCGCCTTATCGTATTGAACCACTAGTCAAGATAATCTTTCAATTGTCACGCTCTGGTCCCCCAAAGTTTGATCACCCCCGCTAGACGTGAAATCACCATGCCAATGCTTCCGCGGGATAATCGTCCTAATCCGGACGTAACATATGTGCGAGTAAGGAGTTGCACTTGCACAAGACAAGAACGTCAAACGTTATGGTTTTCATCGAAATGATCAATACGCCTTATTTTTATACTTTGTTTCATCCAAGTTATATATTAATCCATTGAGTCATGTTTATCTAATAACTGTTCATGCCATAATTATAATTCACTGAGATAAATTATCCAACTTTAATGTTATCGTTCGATCAATCTGTAGTCTACCTATAACATTTCTCAAACAACTAAATTCAAATCCTCTAGCCAAAATATATTCACTTTTATTACGTTATATTTTATCGAGTTTGTTTATATAATCTTCGAACATATTGGCCCTGATCTCCCGTGAGTTTGATCACCTCCGCTGGACGTAAAATTACCATGCCAGTGCACCCATGAGATAATCGTTCTCATTTCGGCCTGATGTCGAGTGTTAACTTTCGAACTAGATTCAGGATCATTCTTCCAAATCCAAGATTAAATTCGTTATCGCTTACCTCAATTATCGAACCACAAAATTCTCTAACTTGTATCAATCAGTGCTATCTTTCAATTATCAAAATTATATAAAGTCTTTCAAATTCGAAACCACAACATCCGTACTCAAGATAAATTCTATTGAGCAATAACATACTCGATCTTGATTTTCTGTGTGCGTTATCTTTCGTTCGCGCTATCGTTCTAATCGTTCTAACTTCGATCGCATCTTGGATTATTCTATCTTAACTCAAGTTTCAATCCGTTTGATTCAATTTTAAATTACTCACATGATCCACTCTATTTCCTCGACCAATATATTAATTCCAACACTCTGAATTCCTATCCGATATAAGCCTTATCACTTGCTCAACCCATTCTAACTCGTTCGAATCAAATCTTGCATAATTTCTTCGAATTCTCTTACTTGTTAGGCATTACTTATACTAAGGCTTCATGCAATTACGTTATTTGCTGTTAGACTCGTTTGCTATCCCAAAATCCATGATTCGCACAAACCTTTCTATGACGATTAATACACCACTCAGGGTTCGAGCTATGCTTTATGAATCTTCAAATCTTACTCTATCCTTAGATCTCTCATTCATTCCTGAGTTATAGCATATACAACTTAGGAATTGAGTTATCATATTAAATCCTAAATTGCGTTTGCATCGTTCACTCATATATCCAATTCGTTCCTTAGAACTCCAGCGCAATCCCAAGGCATCGAATCGATTATCTTAGTTTCTTATATACCTCTATCGGTAGTCATCCACTCAAACTATATTTTAAATCGTAACTTATCGACACAATTTTTTGATCAAAAGTCCAACTTTTTTCTTATTCGAACGATACCCAAATCTCGCTCACAACTTGTTCGCACAAAAATGTGTAGGTGTGCGATACTCAACACAACTTAGCCAAACGGCTGTGTGAATAACTATCCCATCTGAACAATATTCTAAGTCTCATATACTAATTTCCTAACATAAGCATAAATCTAATCTGGTTCTCATGTAACTTGCTAACTCTTGCACAAGTCTGCTCACATAAGGTCTGACTCAACTCGGCATAAAGGCCATCGCATAACTATCTAGTCCAATAATCCTTTGCATAAAATTTTGAAATATTTAGACTCATTGTATGGAACATTCATTAAAGCATCAAGAGAGCATCTATCACATTATCAATGAAAAAGTTCAAAACTGAGAGAATCGATACAAATTCCAAGGACGTAAAGTCGAGCTCTGATACCAATATGTCATGCCATATCTACCACAAGATCGATCGCTCCTGCTGATGCAAATTATTGCGCCAACGATCCCTCAGGACAACCGTTCCCATCAGGATGTGATGCCGCACGAGCCTGAAGTTGCGCCCGCACAAGGCAAATACCGAAACGGCCTTTGATAACTAGTTCACAGAGTCGTCATAGCGAAAACATCGAATAAACACAAGTATTGAATCCAAAACAAGCTCTTTATTGATATGGAGTAAAGATTACAAGCGGAGCCAAGCCGAGATTACAAGTCGCTCATGCTCTCTCTCTCTCTCTTTACAATAAATATGCCCTTAGGCTTACAACTGAATCAAGTAATCTGGATGATGATGTTACCATACATTATGTCCTGTATATGTGAGCTTTAAGTCCGTGTGCCACATTCCAAGATGCCAAGTGCGTTCCGACGCTTTGATGCATAAAGCGATCTCTGAATCCATACAAGTTCTCCTTGTACCCTGCAAGTAATCTGGTTTCGTATCAGTATATTGAATGCACTGGTGGGGAGGCCTCTTAGGATCAGTTTCATGGAGACTGCCTCGGTGATCTATATATCCTGAGTACTTTATCTTCTTTTCTTCTCCTGACTCGGAATGACTACTTGATAGTCTTTCTCATATATGTATGCAATATGATTCTACTCTAACTCCGTGTTATATTCCATGCGATACAGTACATCAATATTTTAAACGAGATCTACTTTGTGGCACAACATATGAAACTTACTCCATTTAGATCATTGCTCTAATTTACGCACTAGCAGGGCATAGTTTCCATATTCTATATACAATGATAAAGCGAGATTATTCCCTTAGTTGTGTGCATTCATCTCTTTTTATTAGCATGCATAGGTTATCGCTTAGAAACTAGCATGTATCATTTATTTTCTTAAGTATGCAGCTAAGCAGCGACATGTTCATCAGAGCCACCCACCTTAGCGATGAATCGCATCGGCCGAGCGAGACTCCGACCATGCCTCTAAAAAGTCTAATTCTAAACTTTATTTGAAGGTCCAAGTCTGAATGCCTTGCATCCACGATTGATCTTGCTGAGCAAGGCGGGATGGTTCGCTACACTTGTGCCGTTTGAATCGGCCCTCTGGGTTGAGTGGAGCGGGTGGTTACACATACTACCTAGGCTCATAGGATACATAAAATGCCTATATCGTATAGTCAGTTCTCTATTTATAACCAATACTGTACCTATTAGACCTATTAAATAAATTCTAGGGTTAAAGTATGTTGTATCCTTTCATATTGTCTTTCTGAAACTTCAAACGGATCTCATTTTTGTGTCTGGAAGCTCCTGTAATCGTAAAAACACCGAAACATGTTCGACTTTCGGACACCTGACACTTAAATAGTTTTACAGAAAGTTTCAGAATGGACTTGGCCTATTAATTTATATATTTGGAAATCTAACTTCGATACGATTCTTTACAAAAAAATAAAATATTAATCGGAGTCCTAAGTTAGGATTTATGGCATTTCTAAATTATTATGTCGACTAAAAATGAGGCTGAATATTATGAAGAATTTGGCCTATATTTGACAAAAGAACACATGTATACACCCAATTTACTAAATCCACCTAAATGTATCATGGCGCATCATGATACGAACTCTATGTATCTAATTTTGGATACAAGAATACCTTTATACCATCAAATAAATATCAATAGTCCTCATTAGGACTCAATACACACACTTAATGGACATACTTAGGATTTTCTCCAAATTGAGCCCCAAAATCATGACACCAAGTTAGATATACTAAATTAAGGGCTCCTAGTACCTAGATCTACCATTAGAAAGTCAAATCTAACCATAAAAAAATTTTTACATGACCAAGGGGTATTCCTAACCATGAATTTGATAAAATTGAGAGGATTACCTAGTATTTTGGTAGCCTTTTTGGAGAATTTCAAATTTGGACACGGAAGGAATGAGTCGGACACGATCTCCTAGCAAGCTCCTCTCCTATGGATCTCATTGTGCTCTCCAATTCTCTAGGCTTTCATGATGGTGAGAATGAGTGGAATTGGAAGTGTATTGGATAGAATTGGTAGGAAATTGGGTTTGCTTGGGGGAAGTTAAAATAAATGGATGAGCCCTAAATTAAACTTATCTCTTATATGAAGGTTTGGTATGCCAAAATATCAAGTTTGCCCCTCTCTATTTGTCATGAATGAAATCTAATTAACTAAAGAAATGAATCTCTACAACTAAGAGGAATATTCTCTTCACGAAAACTAAACTTAATTAATTATAATTACTAAAGTCATGACTAACAATAATTAGCACTAACTAACACTTGCAAATTCTAATTGGCTAGCCACTAACTTACACTAATATAATTCTAGGCAACCATTAATATAAAATAATATATTAAATTTTTAACAACGTACAAAATTATCAAAATAATCCCATAGTGAAATGTGGTAGTTATACCAAAGGTAATAGTAGAATAATTGTGTGCGCTGGTGGACCTAATACTATACATATGGACCTGGATTAGTCCCATGAGTATTAGTGAGGCGAGAGTAGTTTAGTCTCCGACAAGTGAGGCCGAAGCGCCCCTAGGCTTCAAAGCTATAGGGTGCTAGCAACTTTTTTTTCAGCCTATTTTTGCTTGAATCAGAATAGTTGAGAACAAAGTGGCGAATAGGTGCGTAAGGCATGGGAATCTGTCGGACAGTTCGGGCCAAATCCTGAAGAAAGCTCAAAAGTGCAATTTTATGAACCTGCGTAGTATTAGGTAGTTGGTCAGGTAAAGGCTGACTAGGCCAATGATGCTTAGCTAGTATTTTCGGATGATCAACCACACTGGTAATAACACACTACTCGAACTCCCCCGGGGCAGCAGTGGAAAATCTTGGACAATGGCCGAAAGCCCGATCCAGCAATATCGCATGAGTGATAAACCATGATTTAGGCATAATGCACTAGGGATTTTGGAACTTAAGTAACAAAGGGAACTATGTTTTATACATATAGCAAAGACTCAAGTTTGACTCACTACACACATCCATACATGTACACTTTCCCTCTCCATTTATAATTTGTATTTTTTACACATTGCTAGCACATTGTCGTTATTTATTGATTGTTATTGATTGAGTCGGGAGGGTAACATGAGTCATACAATTTGGTTTACCATTAGCCGGACGACGATTGACTGCTAGCATACTTGTTGTGCCATACGTCCAATTAGTAATTGACTGCTAACATTAATTAGTACCTTACTCACATTGATTGACTAATAGCACTAATAAGTGTCTCATTTATATTGACTGTATTAGCCCCTACATGCTATGGTCAGTGTCAAATTGCATGACATGTATTCAGTGTAGTGCATAATTGATTAGATTCAATGGTCATTTGTTGATTTTTTGATTATCACCTATTATTTATGTACTGCATCATATTGTGAGTGGTTTTAGGTTATGTGTTACTTTGCTTAATCCTGATTGGATTAACGTAGTAGGTGAGGATGACGATGAGATGTACCCTAGTTAGTAAGGTCCTACTCACTACACCAAAACTGACTATTTGCAACTGTTTTGAGCTGTTGCAACATTGGTTTGCAATATTTAATAGCCGTTGCAAATAGTAGCGTTACAGATTATTTGCAATGGCCTTAGTTCGTTGCTAATGGAATTTGGAACGACTTTTTTGGTGCTCGAATCTGTTCACTTCTGACATAAGAAACAATATAAAACCATTGCAAACCCATATAACAACAGTTTTACACCGTTGCTAGAATTGCGTAGCAATAATTAAGAAAAGTTGCAAATATTAAATTCGTAATAGCTTATATTTGTTGCAAACATTTGCAATCATTGATGTTTGCAACGGATTTAGTAACTAATTTTAGATATTGCATTAATTTACAACACTTCATTATTGCGACAATTGTGTATCATTTATGAGATGTTGCAAAATTACTTGCTACACAAAAAATAATAAATGGAAACCTCAATAACTCTTTACTAACTTTCAAACATGCAATTAAATTCCAAAAATTATTACTTTTGTATATACACATTTTCACCAAGCCAAACATGCAATTAACTTCCAAAAATTCTCCCTAAAGTTACAACTCTTTATCTAAAAATATTATACACAAAAGAAAGAGTTTTAAAGAACAATTAATATTAATTAAATTGCTAGATGAATACAATTAGTATCACTTGCAAACCATAGGAAATAAATTTTATCTATTAACCTTGACTACTAATTATCCAGTACATAATTTACATAAATTTGACATTGTATTTTATAAAACTAGTGCTGCATTGAGTACCGAAAGATTGATATGGACTTAACACATTCCTTTATGTTTTCTCTGTGTGAAGGAACCTTGAATAGCAATATCAGGTGTAAATATATACACATCATAGTTTACTAGGTCATTTACTTATAAACATGAGCAACATATAAGAATGATGAAGTCTAAACATGAGCAACATATAAGAATGATAAGTCTAAGATACCATGAAGCTGAATACAAAAAATTAATATATCAAATTACCATAGAAACAGATGGATGACTTCCTATTTATGAATATAAGAAAATTTAAAGAACAAATAAGAATATCTTGTAAAATTTAGACTTACAAATGTATCAGGTTTCTCTGGGTATTATGACAGTTTTTTAATAATAAGGCTATCCCCATTTCAGAAATATTGGCCACTCCTTGTCCCGTTGATAATAGGTGAAGAGTGCTTGAACCTTGTAAAATATAATATATACCTAGGTTTACAAGATTTTTGATGCTATGCGACCTTGAGGTTTATACTACCAATATAGAAACAGACTCCAAATTAAGGAGACATTAGAATTTCAATGCAAGAAACAAGTCATCAACCAAGAATGTTTCTGAATGGCATGAGGTCACAACTAAAGCACAATTTTGAGTAAGCAAGGGAAGAAGTGAAAAGTGAGTAACATTCATAATAGTAAATTGCCTTAATCTTATATCTCCAACTTATGCCAATTTCTATTGCAAGAAATAAGTCATCAGCCAAGAATTTTTCTGAATGACATGAGGTTACAACTAAAGCACAATTTCGAGTGAGCAAGGGCAGAGAGTGAAAAGTGAGTAACTTTCACAATAGTAAATCGCCTTAATCTCATTTCTCAAACTTATGCCAATTTCTAGCTAGATTGATCATGGAAAATAGTAGGTCTCATAAAAGAGCCTAGTTAACATAGTGCATAAGGAAACTTACCTTCATGGGCACACAATTACTCATCATAAAACTATAAGAAACTAGAAGAAATAAGAGTTTTCATAATAAATAGTAAAACTTATCATGAAGTCGTCAACGTGAATAATACCTATATCCATGGATTAGCCCATTTCACTTTCTAGCTGTTTAACAATGTACTCTTTTGCCCGGCTAATTTCTTTCTTCGTAGTTCCATTGGCAACATATATTACAAATTTCTAATGGAAAATGAAATAAAAAAGGATTATACAACACAAGTAGGCACATATACGTGAAATTGATGACGAGGAATACCCTTAACAGTGTAATACTTGTCCACTTGTCGAGAATTAACAAGAATGGCATCTTGATTTCTCCCTCTAATAGACTTTAGGTCTTCGACTTTCTTATTATCTCATTAGCCTGGCAAAAAGCTTATATCCATCCTCATCAAGATAGTCAGCACCCCACCAACCAGATATTCAAAGAAAGTACTTGAGAAAGAACAACATATGAGGCCAACTATTACTAGCATCAAAAAATTTGGGTCAAAAAATGCAAAGGCTATGCAAAAGGTCCAATAAGATATTATTATTAATTATTGCAACTAGAAAAAGATCTCCATTGTATAAACAAAACATAAAGATCATGTAGTCAAACGGTAATGTGTGTGTATTTAAAGTGCACATGATGTGTCTGATACGTCCCCGACACAAAACTTTCAATATTTTTGGAGTGTTATAGTGCTTCCCAAAATTAGGATGATACCATATATAGGAGTTAAGCTCGTCAAACAATCTTCTATAAGCTTTTATTACTAAGATAGTTGCTGGTGTTTCAAAGTCATTATTCACTCATCTATATGATACTTCAGAGAGATTATATATGGATATATGAATAGCCAAGTTCCTGGAAAGTGTCCTAATGAGCGTGCCAAATCATAAATCGAGAGATAATAAAGTCGTAGACTGAAGAATACATAATTCCATAGGCAGAGCAACTGGTAACTAATGGATTAACATGTGCAGGTTCACACCTTGTAAGAGTGATTATTCCTCTTAAGCTGTCGTGGGTGTAAAGATTCTACTCATCTACTGCTGTAAGGCATGGATAGGCAAATGGGTCTGATATTATTTCTTGCACTAAGAGTGAAAAATTAAACACTCAAATATTTTGGACACCTCCAAAACTACCTGTGTCCAAAATATATAATACTAGTTCTGGTCACATAGAGTATAAATACTAATTGATATTATACAATAATTTCAGGTGTTTTCAATGTATCAACAAAATTTACAGATTCTCAAAAAATAGATTATTGTTGAGAATATGCATAAACAACATGCTTTCTTCATGTGAAAGAAATGCCAATAGTGTATTAGAATAAAAGAATCACAAGAAACAAGCAACCTAAAACTATTTCAGTAATTAAAAATAATTTAGAAACAAAGAAAAACTAACCTAACGAGTAGGACGTGGGAACCATCGATACTCAGAGAGGCTGTTGCTAAAGATGACGGTGGCATCGTTAGTACTCATTGTCACCATTATCTTCTCTGATCTCCTACTACTGCCACCGCTCCTTGCTTCTTCATCTCGTCCTCGCAAATCGCTCCAATTCCTCTCCGCACCTCAAACCTCTACCCCCTTTTCTGTACCACTTTACGACATTTGCAAGAAACTTTCCATTTTCATCTCTATCAAAAATAAATAAAAATTTCATTTTTATACACTTATTAGCAATCCTAAGAAATAAGAAAAAGTATCCAACTTTTTGAAACCCGTCAACAGAATAATATCCAACTCACCAACCTACAATTCTTCTTCCAAATTGTCATACCCTAGTACCAGAATACGAAGACGGACAAGGCTAGCTCCCCCGCATAAGGTATAAAACATCTTACGACGGTCACGGCTGTAACTATATAAGGGGGTGCATACTACAAGCAAGTCACCTAGGGTCGCGAAACATATCTATTATCTCAATCAGTCAAGTAAGGATAGTAAACATAAAATATATATGACAAGGAAGTAAGGCGTCCCAAATGCCTTGCCAAAACATTCTGGAACCCAGATGTACAAAATTGGAAAGCTGGTAGAATAGCAAAAGTATAAGACTATGATTAGCTGCAGTCTGATTAAATACAATCATGTAAGGAAACTAAATATCCTGATTTACGGTTAACAAGTGCCGGTGGCTAAATGCCCAAAGAGTAAAATATGCGATAACGAATAGGAAAAAAGAAACCCACTTATTTTTCTCAACGATAATCCGTCTGGTGCACACCATTATTCAGGAAAAAGTACGCTTGATCCTCGGGTGCTAGGTCTAAACTTGGCCATACAAAACTAGCGGGATTAGACCCCAAAAAGCAAGTACCACAAAGGAAGCACAAATAAAAAAATAAAACCAAGTTATAAAATAGATACATATATATAGTTCTGTCTTGTAGTTTTGGTTTATAGCCAATCGTGACACAATAATCTTACCCTACAACCAAACAAGGACAAGGGTTAGACCATCACACCATGATAGCGCATGTCCCTAAAACTATTTGACATCAGATACAATATAAAAACAAGCTTCATTACATAATCGGCCAATCACTTACAAGGCTTGCTAGGTGGAGTCTGGGTTATCCCAGAGGTATTACACATATAATAGGAAACCTCAGATCAAACCATGTTCTAGCAGGGGCTAGCTGAGCCATGTATCATCGTATAACACATAGTAGTATTCACCGGTCCCTCGTAAGGCCATCGTGCTAAGATCGAATAAAATACATAGTACAATATAATAGTCGGATATTGTCATCCACTAACGAGGATTTAAACAATATCCATGGGGGCCAGCCTTCACTCCCCATATAATGATTGAGGGTGGCTAGTTAAGCACGATCTTGGAATTCCGTCCCTCCCAATGCTTTACACATTTTAGTTGCCTAGTTAACCCTACGGTTAGCTAGAATCATATGGCATGGTCATATGATACTACCTTTATATGTCGTACCATAGTTTGAGTATGTTACATACGAATATACTTTGTCACTTACTTTATAGTTTAATTTGGATTCATTCCAGCATAATGCAATAATCAAACGAATCCTAGCCACGCTTGGTTATTGACCAACTATCATGTACATGCTTGAAGGAATTGTATCATATCATATGTCGCTTAGCACGTAGGCATACCTCAGTGTGAAACATGTAACATAAACACATAGAAGCACTTAGCACGTAGGAACACATAACACGTAGTAAGTGTATCAGCACGGATACCAATAGTCGAGTCAAGTTACCAATCATTGATAAATTACATGGGTTCTAACACATAGTCAGATCTAACACATGGTTACTTAGCTCACATACATTAGCAATCATTAAAATCACAAATGGAATCACAAAAATTCAATAAAGCATCCAAACCAAGCAAAATAGTAAAATATACACATAGGTCGTATGAGGATCAGGGATGCATAGAGTCAGGGCCTCATAGGACATGTGCCGCATAGGAAGTCAGCCGCATATGGGTCGGTGCCGCATAGGAAGTCAGTTGTATATGGGTCGGTGCCGCATGGGGTTAGTGCCGGATATGATAGGGCAAAGTCCACTCCTTGTGATAAGTATTGAGTGACACGCATTAATGTGTCAGAGAAGTGACTGAAGTGATGGATGTGACCAGCCGTAAAGTGTGTCAGAAAGAAAAGACAAACTCTTAGAAAAATATGCAAGAGCAAAATAGGGTTATGCATCCACAAGTGAAGCGGCGCATAGTCGCTGTCGCATGCTATGCTTGCCGCATAGATGTCTCTTGGATTTAGCAAATTTCTTATTCGTTCAGCGAGAAAAATACAAGGAGTTCAGTCACTTAGCTCTAGAACACTTTATGTAATGGTCAGTCATGCTTCCAACAAAACAGACGCATGCTAGTCAGCTATGCGGCAAAGAGTCCAGTCGCATAAGGATCATGCCGCATGGAAGTATCGGCCGTATATTGCGCTGGACGTATGCGAACTTTGTCTTCTACAGACAATAAGTTCACCCATGGTTCTAAAATACCATATTATAGTAGATCAAAACCAATAAAAACTTTTTGGAACTCATGAAAAATCCTTAACAAAAATATAGATTTATACGAATCTATCTATCAAAACTGAAAACTCCAAGTATTAAAGTGTTTAGAATCATAGTATGCATATAGTAGACTAATAAATTATAAGTAAAGAGAAAGAACTAAAATTAAAGAGATCCTCCATGTCATGCAAGGTGTACTTGCCTAAAAATGAAAGAAGGAGAAAAATAAGAGAAATGAGGGAAGAGAGAGAAATAAGTTAGCTTATATAGCTAGGGCTTGAGGTTTAGACTTATGACCCAACCAACCCAATAATTAAATCATGAGTCTAATTGAACCAAATAATGGGTCTTGTCTCCGTGACATGTAACCTAATTAACATGAAAGAAATAAATAACATATGAAGGAAAAGAATACGTTCCAAATACGTATATCGAGAACGGGGAGTGGCATCTCTACCTACCTTAGAAATGTTTTATCCTCGAAATGCAAATCCATGGCTAGCTAGAGAAATTAGAACAAGTACTGCGCTAACAATAAGCTCATCTACACATGCAATCAAATTCGAGCATAAAATAAAGAAAAGTAATGTCACATAGCATGGGTAAACGATTCATGAGATTCGAGATACGAAAGCATAAAAACGAATATACCTTCCGACTCGAATAGGTGTGGATACTGAGACCAGATATCATCCTCGCGCTCCCACGTTGACTCTCCCAGAGGATAATGTCCCCAAGCAACCCAGACAAGTTGAATAGTCTGATTCTTGAGTACCTTCTTCCTTCGGTCCAAAATAGATACAGATTGTTCCTCGTAAGACAAGTCGGTACCAACGACTAGCTCAAAATGGACATGGATATGACTTAAATTCAGGACATACCTACGCAATTGAGATACATAAAATATATCGTGCACATCACGTAACAAAGACGAAAGGGCAAGATAATAAGTAATATCGTCCACCCGCTCGAGGATATCGAACGTACTGACGTATCACAGACTAAACTTTCCATGAACCCCGAATCTAATAAATCCACGGATCGACAAAATTTGCAAGAATACGTGATCGCCGACACAAAACTCTAAAGGCCTACGATGTTGATCTGCCCAATATTGATGTCTATCTTACGCAACCCGAAGTCGCTCTCTGATCTGCTTGACAACTTCTACTCTCTGCATGATCATCTCTGGGTGTAACATCTTTCTCTCACCTATATTATTCTATGCCAATGGTAACCTGTACTTTCTCCCATATAACGCTTCGAAGGGTGCCATCTAAATATTTGCTTGATAACCGTTGTTGTATGAGAACTCAATGAGATAAAGATGATCTTTCCATGATGCTCCAAAATCTAAAGTACAAGCTCGCAGCATATCTTTCAAGGTCTAGATGGTTCTCTCTGATTGCCAGCCCGTTTGAGGATAGTAGGCAGTACTGAATCTCAACCTGGTGCCCAAACTCTGGTGCAAGCTTTTCCAAAAATTTGAAGTAAACTGAGTGTCTCGACCTGATAGAATACTCGTTGGGACACCGTGCTGTCTTACTATCTGTGCATGTACATATCTGATAACTGCTCTGTAGGTCGTCCTACTCAAAAAAGAAGAAAGTAAGCTACTTTTGTGAGACGATCTACTATTACCCAAACTGTATCACGATCAGTGGAAGATTTAGGTAAACCGGTCATAAAGTTTATCGTGATATGTTCCCACTTTCACTCCAAAATAGGAAGTGACTGCAATAATCCTGCTGGTCTCTGTTGGTCGGCCTTCACTTGATGACATACTAAACACCGAAAAATGAATCATGCTATCTCCCTCTTCATCCCGTTCCACAAAAAATGTTGCTAGATGCCATGATACATCTTGGTGCCTCCTGGATGAATTGAATACTGGAAACTGTGTACCTCGATCATTACTTCTTGCCGGATATCTCCACTTGGTACACAGAGAGAATTTTCAACCCTAAGGGTTCCATCTTCATTAATCGTCAACCCTGAGACCAGACTCATATTTTTCCTGAAGCTTCTGAACTTTCGTATCCTCCGCCTGAGCTGCCTTAGTTCTCTCAACCAAAGTAGACTGAATATGTAAACTTGCCAATAGTCCTACGTCCTGCAGAAGTACTATCTCTACATCCATCTCTCGAAGATCTTCTAAGATATGTCACTGCTATGTCAACATAAATGTACTATCTCTCATGCTAAGAGCATCTGCTACCACATTTTCCTTGTCTGGATGGTAGTAAAGTTCCACATCATAGTCCTTCCATATCATAGTCCTTTATCAATTCTAGCCACCTCTCTTGTGATCCATAAATAAATCTACCCGACCACCAAACAAGTAGTTCCTCCACAACTTAAGTGCAAAAACTACCGTCGCTAACTCCAAATCATGAGTTGGATAATTCTTTTCGTGATCTTGAAGCTGCCGTGATGCATAAGATATTACTCTTCCATGTTGCATCAATATACACCCAAGTCCTTTGCCTGACGTGTCGTAATACACTATAAACCCTCCAGAACCTACTGGAAGCGTGAGAATCAGAGCTGAAATCAATCTCTTCTTCTATTCTTCAAATTATGTCTGGTACTCTACTGACCAATCAAACTTAGCTTTCTTGCGCATTAATCGAGTCAGTGGTGCTGAAATCCTTGCAAAGTCTGCCACGAACCTTATGTAGTATCCTGCCAATCCCAGGACACTACGCACTTTAGCTACTGTCTTAGGAATTTGCCAACCCTCTAAGGCTTTAACCTTATTTGTATCTACTATAACTCATGTTCCCGAGATGATATGACCTCAGAATGATACGTGATCCAACCAAAACTTACACTCATTGAGCTTTGCATATAACTGGTATTCCCTCAAAATCTGTAAGACCTTTCAAAGATGCTCTTCGTGCTTCTCTTCACTACTGGAATAAACAAGAATATCGTCTATAAAAACCACCATTAACTGACCTAGAGATGGCATAAAATACGGTTAATTAAATCAATAAATATTGCTGGAGCGCTAGTCAGTCCGAATGGCATAACTAAGAATTCGTAATGTCCATATCGAACCTAAATGCTGTCTTGGATATGCCTTGCTCCCTAAATCTTACTTGATGATACCCTGATCAAAGATCAATCTTGGAGAAAACCTTGGCCTTGCTCAATTGATCAAATAAATCATCGATTCTTGGTAATGGATAATTGTTCTTTACTGTTACTGCATTCAATTGTCTGTAATCGATTCATAACCGTGATGACCCATCCTTATTCTTTACTAGAACCACTGGCGCTCCCCAAGGTGATCTACTGGTTCAGATAAACTTATTTGCCTTCATCTCTTCTACGTGTTGGTACAACTTGTCTAATTCTGATGGTGCCATTTGGTAAAATTTGTAAGATATTAGCCCTGCTCCAGGGATCAACTCTATGCAAAATACTATGTCCCTTACTGGTGGTAAACTTGGAAGTTCTTCTAGGAAGACGTCTATGAACTCCTTTACTATCATGGAAAGTTGCTTTTCTGCTATCACTGTCGCGGCGATCCTCTCTTCCTACTGGTCTCCCACACATCTGTCAAAGGCAAAACCTTTCGTGCCCGGGATACTAAATAATACCCTACCCTAATGGCAATCTATCATAGCATGACTGTCTATCAGCCAGTCCATGTCTAAGATAACGTCAAAGTTATCCATAGGGAACTCGGTCAATCGTGTTGGTAGTGAACGCCTGCATACTATTACCGAACATGCTATGCATACTCTACTAATTCCTACGAGCCCAATACTAGTGAGTATATTCAACCTCTCTGGCAATGCCTTGAACTCTAATACAATATATTTGCGAATCGTGCAGATATAAATGAATGAGATGCACCTGATTCAAACAATGCTACTGCAGGATAAGATGCGACAGAGATGTTACCTACCACCACGTCGCCAGATACCAAAGCCTCATCCAGAGATAAAGTAAAAGCTTACCCTTGGCCCTGTTGGGCTCCTCACTGTTGTGGCCTCTACTGATTCTACTAATATTGGTACATCTGAACTTGCATCTGTAGCGGACGCTGAGCTAATGGCCTCACTTATATTGCAGCCCTCTTTGCTGGACTGCCCCTGATGCTGGCAGTGCTGGTAACTGTTGGACTGGCCCTCCTGGCCTCAACATCATCGAACAATTAGCAATTCGGTGATCTGGACTGCCATACCTCATACACAACCCATTGTCTGCCCTATACACATCTCTAGTGTGGTCTTCCTTGCCACAGTAAGTGCAACCCATCGGTGCCCCCTGACGCTGTTGCTGTTGTTGCTGTCTCGGCTACGGCCGAGACGGTACTATCACCGTCGAAACTGTCGCCCTCCTCGGTACTGAATCATGGATGCGAATGCCAGGTTATAGTGTTGACGTCTGAGATAATCCTACACCTCCTCCTCCACTCTGAGCAAGAGACCTCTTTTGGCCTCCTGTCCTTGTCGATAACCTCTGCATGGTAAGCTCGTACCTCCGAGCTGCTATCGGTACTTCTTTATAAGTCTGGTAGTTGTGCCCCTAAACTAGTTATAAAATATCGAGATGAAGTCCTTGTTGGAACCTCATTGCTCTATCCGACTCTGTAGCCACCATAGTCGAAGTAAATCTACTCAGCATGCAAAACTCAACTGCATATCCATCCACAGTCCTACTGGCCTACTTGAGACTGATAAATCTATGTTAGAGCTCATACTACACTACAACTCCAAAATATTTAGCCGTAAATCGAGCCCTGAAACTTTCCCAAGAAATGGGGCACCTCAAGCCAACCTCTATTAACGGCCACCACTCACGGGCAACGTCTTGAAGCTGCAATCGAATTTGAGCAACTTGTTCATCCGCCGGAACCCTTGCTGCTGCCAGAATAACCTCAATATCTTGGAACGAAGCATCTTTTATGATGGCATCCTCTATGCCATCGAAGTACCTTGGGTTAATTCATGACAATCTAAACGATGCCCCCGAATCAGTCCTCCTGCTTCTTTCCAGACCCGTTTGTAAACCCTGACTCAACAAGACATTTTGCTCTTATTGTTGAAACTGTTGATGCTATTGTATCGCCATCTGGTGTTGCTGCGTAGCCGTCATTCCCCAAAGGATTTCTAACAACGCCAGAGTGTCAAGTATCGCTGGTACTGCTGTTACTACTAGGGCACGAGGATCCCATGGGTTGGTTTATCAACATGCCAAACTTCTGGTTCCACTGCGCCAGCTGTCCCAACTACTGGCTCTATTCGGATCTGACTCTGAGAAGGTGCTACTTCCCGTTGTTGTCCAGGGGAACCCTGTCCTTCCATGCCTGCTGCTCCAACAACTGAAGAAGCCCTAAAAAGGACAATAAACATCAAGAGTAGGACGGGAAGGATCAAGGAGGCTAGCAGTTTTAACAGTTCAAGCAATGGTACGAGGAAGATGAAATAAGATATCAAAGGGAACATATTTGATTGAGACTTCTATGACCGTAACACTCCACAAGTCCGAAAATACAGACTTGATGGGCCACCACTAAAACTGTGTCACGTCCAGTACTAAATTACAGAGACAGACAAGGCCAGCTCTCAAGTACAAGGTATAGAACGTAGTACGGCTGACACGGCTGTAACTAGACAAGGGGGTACATACTACAAGCAAGTAACTTAGGGTCGTATATCACATCTATTGACACACATCACATAGAACATATATGGCAAGGAAGTAAGGCATCCCAAGCGTCCTGCTAAAATATTCTGGAACCCAGCTGTACAAAATAGGAAAGCTGGTAGAGTAACAAAAGTACATGGCCATGATCAGCTATAGTTTGATTAATTACAATCATGTAAGAAAACTAAATATCCAGATTTATGGCTAACAAGTGCCGGTGGCTAAACACCTAAAAGAGTAAAATATAGGATAACGAGCAGGAAAGAAGAAACCCACTCGTTTTTCTCAGCGGCCATCTGTCTGGTGCACGCCATTGTTCAGAGAAAAGTACGCTTGATCCTCGGATGATAGCTCTAAACCTGGCTATGCAAAACCAGTAGGGTTAGACCCCAAATAACAAGTACCTCAAAGGATGCATGAATAAAGAAATAAAACCGGGTTATAAAATATATACATATATATACTTCTATCTCGTAGTTTCGGTTCATAGCCTATCATGACACAATAATCTAACCCTACAACCAAACAAGGACAACGGTAAGACCAACGCACCATGATAGCCCATGTCCCTAAAACTATTTGATACCAGATACAATATACAAACAATCTTTGTTACATAATTGGCCAATCACTTGTACGGCTTGCTAGGTAGAGTCTAGGTTATCCCAGAGGTATTATGCATATAATTGGAATCCTCAGATCAAACCATGTTCTAACAGGGGCTAGCCGAGCCATGAATCGCATTATATCACATAGTAGTATGCACCTGTAACTACCACTTTTCGGTATTTTTGTAATTTTGCATGTTGTTAATTTTTTATATATTAGTGATTGCCTAGAATTATATTAGTGGTTAATGATTAGCCTATTAGTTAGACTAGATGTTAGTGAACCCAACTAGACTTGACATGACTCATTAGTGCAACCAATTAGTTTAGTCCTGGTGGACTCATTAATTAGAGAGAATGCATAGAATAACCCTTTCCTTTAATATTAGAACAACCTTAGTTAGCCCTTAATTAATTAAATCCTTTATGACAAATTATGAGGGAAATTTGGACACACCACATACCCTAACCTAACCTAAATTCCAAGATAGGTGCTTGGTCCCCTTACTCCATATATTTAATATCTCATTCCAAAACTCTCAAATTATCATCCCAAAGAGCCTAGGAGCTTAAAATAGCAAGGAGTAGGCATTGGAAGGAAACTAACTTAAGGGAGGTGTCCATTCCTTGGTATTGTGTCCTCTTGGTGTGTAACATTGAGAATCCATCTTCCAATAGATAAATTCCTAATCCCTTGTCATTTATATTCTAAATAATGTATTTAATTATTAGGAACCCACCCATACATTAGGGCTACCCATAGGAAGAAGTTTTGACTTCTAAAAATCCCTATTATGATATTTACTTTGACTTTTGTGGTCAAATTGGAAGAAATCCGAATTTGGATCACTAGATATTCTTAAGAATATCTTATTGGTGATTGTGGAGTGTGATACATGATTTGAGAGTGTATATGTGTCCACAATTGGATAAGAGTAGGGTGTATCATGATACGGTGAGATACGCTGTGATACGTGACTCAATTTTGGGGATTTTGTGCATACTAGTGAATTTTACTCCAAATTCCATGGTAACAAATTGCATTTGTCATATATAGATGTATTTGATATGTATTTATAATGTTGGTTAAGTATTGGGAGATTTGGCATGTTAGTTGATAGGGTATCATGGTAATTAAATGAATATTTTGCCTTTGTACGCAAGGTGTTTCATGAATTGTCTATTAAGAGTATATATATATATATATATATATATATATGACTTAGTATATATCTATATCTATACTTAAGTGTATATTGTGTTATAGATATATAGGTAAGTATATATGGTGTTTGTGTTTGCACAAGGCAAATTGTGAGTATTACTTAGAGGTGTGCATTTCACTGCAGTGGGGAGTCACTTGAATACAATTAATGATTAGCTAGTTAGTAAGGTATTGTGGGGTTAATTAAGGGTGATGTTGGCTTGGAGGTATTGTCAGGTAGTGGAAGTATCAGTACAAGCACTGATACTTGTTCTAGACTTAATATTATGATGGTGTGTGTGCATTAAGGTGGGTATTTGGTTAGGGGGTTTCAGTTCTAGTGCAAGGATGCACTGCCCAGGTGTAGTAGTAACATCAGCAGCGACAGCAAGGTTACAACAGCAACCTGAAGCAGGTACAGCAGCAAAAATACAAGGAGGATGATGAGAGGGGTTTGATGATGAGTCAACTGATATTGGAGAGTAGCAATGAGATATACTAGAACCCGGGTTAAGAAGGGGGCAAGCATTGCTTATTAGCAAAATATGTTGGAGTGGCTGTGTTCAGTTAGTAATGTAGTTATTCAGGGGGCCAAATCGGGTTAGGTAATCAAATAGATAGGTGAGTAGTAGCAGGTATGGTGCACGAGATGATCAAGAAGTGAAGTGAGGTGCCAGGGTTGGGGGAATCAAAGGAAGAAAAAGTAAGTATCAGTGCACTAATCTGATGGCAGCAACATAAGTTGCACATAGATTAGAGTTTATTGTGTGCAGGTTGTAAATGAGTATGTGTATGTGTTAGAGAGTGAGGATGTAAGAGTTGAGTTAAATGCAAAGTTAAGGGTCTTGATAGAAAGTGTGAGAGTGTGTGTCACCCCCACATTTCAGATTAGGGGTATTTTGTCTTTTCATAATTAATGTATAAATTATTGCATAATATTTAATTATAATTAATTGTCGTAATTTTTATTTAATTGTTGTACCTTATCGTTGCTTCGACATTTGGAGCGCTATGCTAGCCATTGCCTTCCGACTAATTTCACAATCTTGTCCTAGACATGCCTGCCTTCTTTTTTGACCTTTGTGTAACTTATAATTATGTTCTCTTGTGCTTCATTTTAGTCGCACAATATTCGTCGCGGATGTCTTTATCTAATTCGAATAAATTCAACCATGTATCGTTGTGCGTTCCAATCGAAATTGGAGACACAATCTCGACCCATTTCGTGCAACCCAAATTAGGGTAATATTCTATTCGAAGTCTACTTCATTCATGATATTTTAGCTTCTTGTACTTCTAATTAATTTTAGAACACCAATTGCATTTATTTTAATTAATTAAATCCTAAACCTAACTTTGTGTAATTTTCTAATTGTTGGGAACTTTTATGCAAAAGTGCATTAAGGTGTCCATCCCATTGGGCGCAATACGTGAATAGACCTATTTCTCCTTTATTGGTTTTTTTTCGTAATTTTTAGGAGTGTAATTCAACACCAAGCTCCTTAAGACCCTGGCCCTCCAAACATTGAACCGATGTAATCCGAGCCATTCTTTTGAACCCATTCAAATCCTAGCCCATTGAAATCCAACATGAGAGGCCCAATCCCAAGAGGGGTTGACCAGTCAAACCAATTCTAGGTCACCAATACCTTATCTCATATAAATAATCATTTTTCCTTCTCTTTTTCCTAAAACTAAAACCTAGAAACTAACCCACACCCCAGCCGACATCATCCCCTTATTTTCCTGTTCATCCATCTTCTTCCCGCGCCGAACGGAGTAGACTCACCGGAGCAGGTCGCCTCAAGCCCTCGCCGGAACAACCCCCGCCATCCTCGCCGGAAGCCCGAGCCGCTGAAGCTCAATCTCATCCACCCTCTGCCTGAGCCGAGCATCTCCGTCGACCACAGCATTTCGGATCCACCCGACTACACCATCCATCGAGCTTCCCTCCTCGACGACGTAGTAACCCCGTCAAAGCCTGAACCGCCCGCCATCCTTGCCGATTTCCCCCTCGTCGACATCATCATCACCACCCGCATGTACTCAACCAGAGCCCCCTCCGTCGACCAACCGAGCTTCCCCGACCACCCATCCTCCCTTCGCGATCTGCTGAAACCCAAGCAGCACCTCGCTGCCACCCCGTCGATGACCCGCTGCACTCGACTGAACCCAACGTCGCCACCCCGGTCATCCTCCCTACCGCCTTCGACTGAACTCGGCGAAGTTCATCGACCCACTGCCAGTCACTCGCTCGTCGCCGTCTCCTCCGAGCAGTCCCCACCGGAGCAGCACCCCGCTGTCCTCCTCGCCAAGCCCCTCCAACTCTGGCAGCCTTGCCTCCTCCTCTTCCATCATCGCTATCATCATCGACCCCACCTCGACGAACTCTATAACCACCATCATCATCATCTCTACCATGATCATCACCATCAACGTCGTCGTCGTCGTCATTATCAACATTATCGTCATCGTCATTATCAACATCGTCATCATCATCGTCATCGCCGATCTCGTGCATGTGCATGCCGAAGCCAAGGTGAGGAGCATTCTCTCATGATTGTTGTGTACGCATACGTACGTGTATGCGTATATTATCCATTAAGTATGTGTATTCAATAAGTGCTTAAAATATATAATTAGTATATATGTATAGTATATGTATTCCCTAATATATGTTAAATGTATTTTGGTACACCTATATATACATGTATATATATAGTATATTTCTCAAATTAGTATATATATACTTATGTATATGTATTGTAGACGTATTCCCTAGGATACGTTAAAATGAATATAAATGATTGGCATGTTTAATATATATATCTAGTATAAATTCATTAGTGTATATACATATATTATATATGTAATTAATTGGTATACGTTTATATTGTATATATATGTAATTAGTGTATATATATGTTATGAGTACTAATGTTATTGCTAATTAATAATATGTATAATATGTATATTTATATATGTACTAGGTGACCCGAGCGTAATTACGGATACCTCGTAGCTATCTTGACCTGTGACCATGTAGTATGATAGCAGACTGACATATGTATATTGACGTACTGGCAAGACCGTATCATTGACTGTCTGTCTTGCACAGCTATTACAGATGCGACGCCCGTGCAACTTGACGCACACTTGACTCTAGTTGACCAGTGTCATACCTAGCATAGCCCAGAGTCCAGTGTATTTATAAATGTGTGTTAGAGTAATGTCTGATGCAATATTGTATTCTTTAATGATGTCTATAGGATTGTTGGATTGTTCAGACAAGACTTCGAAATCAGGTTATTGGTATTGCCAACAGCAGGACCCCAGGCGAGTACATTCTCTGACAGTTTTCATTATGTTGATTATCTTTATAACTCTTGTTGTATAGCGTACATGACTCTGACACTGTTGTTTACACGAGTTGGCATTATCGAGACCTATCACGAGGAGTCATGATTTGGAATCCATCGTGCTAGCTGGGGAAAATAGAGAAATATTAGTAGCTTATGTGATCATACCCAAACTTTACATGCATCATAGCTCACCCACACCTCACGTCGGTGCAGCCTGACCATTACATGCCTCATCGCTGTTACATATGGTTAGCCTGACTTTTTAAGGATGATCACTAATCAATGTAATGAGTCTTATCAGTCCCAAGCCGATCACATGATATGCTGATATTTCACATACTTAGTTAGATGATTCTTGACATGTATCTCTAGTATATTGATCTACCATCTCCACATGTTCTAGTTATTGTTCTTGTACACACTTACATACCAGCTCAATGTTCTAGCGTGTACTTGTATTTCTGTTTATTACTAGATGTACATTGATGATGATATGCTCTAGTACTTCATTATTCCAGTATTTTTATTTCCAGTATATCTATGCTCGTCAGATATTTCTTATTGCCAGTATTTATATCTGTCTTATATTTCTTTACACTGTGTTATAGTTTTGTTAATATATGTGGAACTGCTGTTAGAGGTGTATTTTGTTCCAATCCTGACTAGATATTTTTCCAGACTGTGACATAGAGGACTTATTTCCGACATACTTGGAGACTGGATATTTTTTCAGACTGTGACATAGAGGACTTGTTTCTGACATACTTGGAGACTGGATGTTATTTATTGCAGGTTAGACTATTATTGTTGTTAGATTTGTCTTGTATTTTATTTGTTTCATTCGATAACTCATCGTGCTTTATTTTCCGTGATTGAGTATTCTATATTATATTATGATATCCGTGTCTTCTTATGGAGTTGGATATTCATGTGAGAGTGATTAGCTAGTATTGTGACCTAGACATCGTTCTACCACCGATGCTGCGGCGTAGGCTGGACGTACCCACGCTCTCGTGTCCCTATACCGGGTGCGGATCGTGACACATTTTTAGTGGTGGCCCATGCAGGTCAGACTTAGCAAGTTGTACGATATCGTGGTAGTGCGATGTCTTATTTGTACTACTGCGTGCCTGCGATAGAATATAGGACATAGGATATTAGGATGAGAGAGGATACTCAATCGCAAATTATTTGAGAGATTCCTGGGATGACCCTTGAGAATCTCATTATAAATTCTAATTTAAATCCTTCCCCCTTGTTTCGTCCGTTCTCAATTGTTGATATTTAGTTTGATTCTTGTTGACCAGTTGTTAACTTTAATTTTTTGTATCGTTATTGAGTTTTGATTTCATATCGAGATAAATTTTACGGGTAAAATTTACGGTATCATCTGATAACATGTATTGATGAGGACAGTGAGAAAGGTTAAACGTCTGCTTTGTTTATAGAACCTAGAGTTTATCGCAGCCATATTAGCTGTCGTGACGAGAACGTAAGAACCTGACTTGGATGTACATACTGTATTTATGAAACTTAGAGTCTCTCGCATCCATACCGGTTGGCGTGGCGAAGATTCTAGATGACATGATTATAAAGTTGCAAACCTTAGTTACGGAACCTGTCGTTTATCGCATCTATGCTTATTGGCGTGGCGAGGATTCTGAGTGTCATGATTTCGGACAGACGTGTATAATTATCAGGTTGTATCTTAAAGTGGTTCTTAAAGTCTCATCTCAATACTTATCTATTTCGTTATTACAGGACCTTGTTCCATCGCTTCTTTTCTTTACTAGTAGTAGAAATACCTTCAGTCCTTAATCAAGTTCCTTTTTGAGCTTCTTTTTCTTGAGGATTCCTTGTTGGTATGATAATTAGTGACTTACAATTTGGTTTGTGTCTTGTATCAGTGTTGACTGCTGAGAATATGACTTGTGAGTTTGTAAGTATTTCTTAGTTAGACATGTGAGCAGTAGGAATCAATCTAGAGATAACACATAGCGTAGTACAATGTAGCAATAGTTCTATAATAGGTGTCATTATAATTAGTATTGATACTATAAGTAGAAGGGAGAGTAAAGAGTATCAGTGATGGTTCCAAGAGTAAGTATCAGAGTCAGCATGATAGCCCTGGATAGTCATGAATTTATGTAGTTGGGCGATCCATGAAAATAATTAGGTATCAAGGATTTGTGTTGAAAATTAATGGAGCATGATATTCAAATCGATGGTTGAATACTTGGGTGTATCAAGAGTAAAGAAATGTATATGCATAAAAAGAATTTACGAGTGTGCCTGTCACGACCCGCACCCGGTATAGGGGCACGAGAGCGTGGGTACGTCCAGCCTACGCCGCAGCATCGGCTGTAGAACGCTGTCTAGGTCATGATACTATCTAATCAATCTCACATGGATATCCAACTCCATAAGGAGACACAGATATCAATATAATATGGAATATACTCAATCACATAAACTAGAGCATGATGAGATATCGAAGAAAATAAATGAAATAGAAGACAAGTCTAAACACAATAAATAGTCTAACCTGTAATCAATAACATCCAATCTCCAAGTATGTCGAAAAGAAGTCCTCTATGTCACAGTCTGGAAAAAATATCCAGTCAGGATTGGAACGAAATACACCTTTAACAGCAGTTCCATGCATGTTGACAAAATCTATAGCACAGTGTAAAGAAATACAAGACAAATATGGATAACTAGCAATAAGAAATACTGACGAGCATGGATATACTGAAAATAGAAATACTGGAATAAATAGAATACTGGAGCATGTCATCATCAATGTACATCTAGCCATGAAATAGAAATCCAAGTACACACAAGAACAATGAACTGGTATATAAATATGTACAAGAACAACAATTAGAACATGTAGAGATGCTAGATTAATATACTAGAGATGCATGTCAAGAATATCTAACTAAGTGTGTGAAACATCAGCATATCATGTGATCGGCTTGGGACTATATGACTCATTACATTGATTAGCGGTCATCCCCAACAAGTCAGGCTAACCATATGTAACAGCGATGAGGCATGTAAGGGTCAGGCTGCACCGACGTGAGGTGTAGGTGAGCTATGATGCATGTAAAGTTGGGTATAATCACATAAGCTACTAATATTTCCCCTTTTTCCCCAGCTAGCACGATGGATTCCAATCACGACTCCTCGTGACAGGTCTCAATGATGCCAACTCGTGTAAATAACTGTGTCAGAGTCATGTACGCTATACAACAAGAGTTATAAAGATAATCAACATAATGGAAACTATCAGAGAATGTACTCGCCTGGGGTCCTGCTGCTGGTATGAATTAGAGTCCAAGTCACAGTCCAAATAGCCTATGTATTACAATTTACCATGTCAAAAGATAATTTATTTTAATTTATTTAATTTTGGGATAATTACTCTAAAATCCTATTTTAATCTTATTATTCTGATTTTAAGATTAATTCCTAAATTTTTATCCAAAAGAACTAAATTTTATCGACTCGAGACTCATGGCACACAAATCGAGGCAATCTGTTGACCAAAAAGTCAACCGATACAAACTCAATTTTTATGCATGATTTTCTGTAGATTTCAGTGTCAAAACATGCTAAAATTTATGGCTCGTCCGAATTCAAATTCGTTTGAAAATTAAGGCACATACAAATTTTGTATTGTGCACCGATGGTTAAATTCTAACCTAGAAGTTCTACAGAATTAACAGTATGTAAATACTTCAAATTAAATTCTGGAAAAAACATATGTCAATGATCTTGACATTAGCTTTCCGAAACGTTAAACGGTTCATGATACTGATTCCTGGTTCTCCCGGAATCGTAAAAACATTGAAACACGTCTATTTTCAGTCATGCTGTGCTCTACGAATTTTCCAGAATTTAATACTCATAAATTTGTAAAACAATTTATATAATCAGAAATCTAACCTCAATATCGTCCTAACAAAAAAAACTAGGTCTCATTTGAAGTCCGGAGCTATGCATAATAGCTTCTGGAAGATGAAGGAACCCTAGATGGCAATACTCCAAAAATCGGCTCAAAAAAAACCCTAGAAAATAACTTAAACTATTATATATAGAGAGGAGAGAGAAAGCAGCCGCGGCTCGGAGGCTGCCACGTGGCAGCCATCCGTGGCTCTCCGCTCAGATCGGACGGTCCGAATCTGACGTGGCTCGGCTCAGCTGAGTCCGAGTCGAACTCTGACTCGGCTCGGCTCGAGGTCGGCTCTACTCGGCTCGCACCCACCCCGCAGTCACTGACAGGCGGGCCCGGCACTGTTCGCTGCGGGAGGCTGACAGGTGGGCCCCCTGTTTGCTTACTGGGCAGAAATAATTACTTTTTGGGTTTTCTTTTTCAGAAATTAGTTTTTAATTCAGTTTTTCATAATTAACTCAAAATAAATGCTAAAAATAAGTAAAAAATTCCCAAAAAATTCTAGAAAATATATCTTATTATATAGAACCTAAAATAAAAGTTTGGGATATTTTTAATTAAGTTTGTCCCTAAAATAAATTCTTGAAAGTTCTCGAAAATTAGGGTTACTAGTTTTTAATTAACTAAAAATTGTGGAAAATTTCCAATAGCCCCAAATTAACCAAAAAATAACATTTAAGCTAGAATTTCAGAATACAGAGGTTACAAGTCTACCCACCTTAAAAAAATTTTGTCCTCGAAATTTAAAATCCTTAATAGTTGTATGTATTCATTTATATTATTTTACAATCAAAATTAAATTCATCAAACCATATAATCATGAAGTAAATCCATATTTCTATAAAACTTCCAAAATTCTATAGATATCATATTCCTAAAATCTTTAAATTTAAAATCGAATTCCATTTGTATCATAATCTCCTCAAAATTTGATGTTAGTAATTAAATACCCAAAAATTTAATATCTAATCCTCTAATTTTAAATCCACTCAATGTATATTTATAAATTTAAGAAATCTCATCCGAAAAGTTTGAATTTCACACACTAATCCATTAATCATCTTACTACTCTAATTTAAATCCAATCAATGCATATTTATAAAATTTAAATTCTCATCCCAAAAATTTGAATTCAAACATTAATCCATTAATGATCTTACTCCTCAATTATTTTTCCACACAATACTCAAATAATATAATACTCGCAAAAATCTTCAATTGCAATATTCAAAATAAATCTATATCTTGCAATCAAATAAATACAATGATAATCTTCTTAATTTCCTCAAAATTTAATAACAAATTCAATCATTTCATAATCTTCATAAAATTTATGATTTTAACAAATCGTCAATTCTGTCATTTTAAATACTCAACTCTTTATTTAATTTAATGTTTATCCTCGATATTTAAAGTACCTTGTCTCTCTTTGTCAAATCATAACCTCTTCATTGATTCTTTACTACAGTTAATCCTCCATCAATCAAAGTCTAAGAGAATCCTGCCTATAGTCACACAACATGCAATCTAGAGAAAACATACATGGTTATGGTCACTTTGTCATGGTATTGCAGTCTCTGTTGGGGTGTACTGCTAACTATATCCTAGCAAGAAGATCTTTGATACAAGTTACGGTACTAAAGAATAAATCAATCAATCAACAGACGGAAAAGGAACAGAAGGAAAGAAAAGAATATAGTCTTCTAACCCATTACTTGGACATCTACAACCTCTATCATACACTTAACTCTGGCACATTTAATCACAAATTCCTGTCCCTATACACTGATACCCATCTCAACTAATCACTAGTCCACAAGATATCCATGGATACATCCATATTATACACGTTTGTCTATTAATACCAAAATCTGATACCAAGGACCTCTAACTCAACCATCAGTAAAATGACGCATCTAAAGTTTGATACCTGTATCCCCTTAGGTACCACTGTTTCTACTACAAGCATACTCACTGCTAGCTCTCTTACCTACTGCAATTGTTTATACTAGTTGTTCTTATCACTCAAGTGCACACCAAGTGCAACATACCATACTAAGTACTACTCATTCTAATACAACTCTACAACTCTAGATGGACACCCAAGTCTGTCTGCAGTGCCATCTCAATCATACTCAGCCAATGGATGCTTATATATGTACTTCATTCACTCATATACTAGTATATATTTCTTATCCACCATAAAATTTTATCCTCAAAATAAAATAATCAAAATTTAACTTCTTGAACAATTTAAAATAAAATACGTATACCTTCCTCAAAAGTCAAATGCTCAAATATTGAAATAAAATTTTTAATCACTTCCAAAATCTTTATAGCTTTGACTATGTTTATTGAATTGAATCTGAATCCTCAAAAATTTAATAACATAAAATCTTAACTCCTCAAAAATTCTTTAAAAATTAAAATTCATTTCCACTCTTTAAATTATAAATTTAAATCCACAAGTATGCATATAAATACTAATAGTCTCTAATACTCAAGGTGCACACAAATACATCAATTATCTACAACTCTCAACTGTGTACTAAAATTTGTACTGCCCGAATTACTTGCACTACTACTTCCAAATGATCAAAGTTATCATCACACGTTTTTTTTCAATGATTTTCTATCTATATTAACTGATACACCAATCTAATTATCATCACACAAAGTAGTTATTGTCATTAGCACCTTGCTCAACAAATCCTTGATATAGAATCATTAGTACTCTTGGGACGATAACACTAGCTTCATTATTGGATCATCTCATCAAACTTATTAGAACTCACTATTACTTGCACCTTCTATAACACCCATGTTTTACTTTACTCTCATGGGCAAGTATATGGTTCCTCATCTCGATTGATGTATATGTATTTTCCTTTTAATCTTTTACAGACTGTTACACTAATCTGTGATACACTTTATACCTTTCATGATCAATCTTGATATTCCTCTACCCATGGCATACTCATTAATACCCTTTATGCATATACATTTATTTACTCTTGATACACCCAGTATCAATCATCAAATTGAATATCATGCTCCATTAATCTTTAATACAATTCCTTGATACTTAATTATTTATATAAATCATCCAATTACATAATTTAATGACTATCCAGGACTGGCATGCTGATTCTGTTACTTACTCTTGGAACCATCACTGATACTCTTTACTCCTCTATCTATAGTGCCAATACTAACTATAACACACCTATCATAGGACTATTGCTACAAGGTACTATGCTATGGGTATCTCTAGATTAATGCCTACTGCTCACATGTCCAACTAAGAAATACTTACAAACTCATAAGTCACACTCAGTCAACACTAATACAAGACACAAACAAAATTGCAAGTCGCTAATTATCACACTAACAAGGATCCTTAAAGAAATAAGGCTCAAAAAAACTAGGTTAAGGACTGAAGGTATCTTTACTACTAGTAAAGAAAAGAAGCGATGGAACAAAGTCATGTAATAACGAAAATAGATAAGTCTTGAGATGATACTTTAAGAACCATTTTAAGATACAACCTGATAATCATACACGTCTGTTCGAAATTATGACACTCAGAATCCTCGCCAAGCCAGAAAGCATAGATGCGATAAACGACAGGTTCCGTAACTAAGATATGCAACTCTATAATCATGTCATCTAGAATCTTCACCACGCCAACCGGTATGACTGCGAGAGACTCTAATTTTCATAAATACAGTATTTACATCCAAGTCAGGTTCCTACGTTCTCGTCACGACAGCTAATATGGCTGCGACAAACTCTAGGTTCCATAACCAAAGTAGACGTTTTACCTTTCTAACTATCCTCATCAATATATGTCATCAGATGATACCGTAAAGTTTAGTCCGTAAAATTCATCTCGATATAAAATCAACTCAACAACGATACCAAGAATTAAATTTAACAACTGGTCAACAAGAATCAAACTCAACAATGATACCAAGATTTTAATTTAATAACTGATCAACAAGAATGAAGTTCAATAACAACAAGCGAGAGCGGACAAAAATAAGGAAAAGATTTAAATTGGAAATTATAATAATATTCTCAAGGGTCGTCCCAGCAATCTCTCAAGATTTTTTTTTTGTGATTGAGTATCCTCTCCCATCCTAGTATCCTATGTCCTATATTCTACAGCAGGCACGCAGTAGTACAACTAAGACGTCGCACTACCACGATATCGTACAACTTGCGAAATCTGACATGCATGGGCCGCCACTAAAAATGTGTCACGACCCGCACCCGGTATAGGGGCACAAGAGCGTGGGTACGTCCAGCCTACGCCGCAGCATCAGCGGTAGAACGCTATCTAGGTCATGATACTATCTAATCAATCTCACATGGATATCCAACTCCATAAGGAGACACAAATATCAATATAATATGGAATATACTCAATCACATAAACTAGAGCACGATAAGATATCGAAGAAAACAAATAAAATACAAGACAAGTCTAAACACAATAAATAGTCTAACCTGCAATCAATAACATCCAATCTCCAAGTATGTCGGAAACAAGTCCTCTATGTCACAGTCTGGAAAAAATATCCAGTCAGGATTGGAACGAAATATACCTCTAACAGCAGTTCCATACATGTTGACAAAATCTATAGCACAGTGTAAAGAAATACAAGACATATATGGATAACTGGCAATAAGAAATACTGACGAAATACTGACGAGCATGGATATACTAAAAATAGAAATACTGGAATAAATAGAATACTGGAGCATGTCATCATCAATGTACATCTAGCCATGAAATAGAAATCCAAGTACACGCAAGAACAATGAACTGGTATATAAATGTGTACAAGAACAACTAGAACATGTAGAGATGCTAGATTAATATACTAGAGATGCATGTCAAAAATACCTAACTAAGTGTATGAAACATCAACATATCATGTGATCGGCTTGGGACTATATGACTCATTACATTGATTAGCGGTCATCCCCAACAAGTCAGGCTAACCATATGTAACAGCGATGAGGCATGTAAGGGTCAGACTGCATTGACGTGAGGTGTGGGTGAGCTATGATGCATGTAAAGTTGGGTATGATCACATAAGCTACTAATATTTCCCCTTTTTCTCCAGCTAGCACGATGGATTCCAATCACGACTCCTCGTGACAGGTCTCAATGATGCCAACTCGTGTAAATAACCGTGTCAGAGTCATGTACGCTATAAAAAAAGAGTTATAGAGATAATCAACATAATGGAAACTGTCAGAGAATGTACTCGCTTGGGGTCCTGCTGCTGGTATGAATCAGAGTCCAAGTCACAGTCCAAATAGCCTATGTATTATAATTTACCATGTCAAAAGATAATTTATTTTAATTTGTTTAATTCTGGGATAATTAATCTAAAATCCTATTTTAATCTTATTATTCTGATTTTAAGATTAATTCCTAAATTTTTATCCAAAAGAACTGAATTTTATAAACTCAAGACTCATGGCATGCAAATCGAGGCGATTTGTTGACCGAAAAGTCAACCGATACAAACTCAATTTTCATACATGATTTCCTGTAGATTTTAGCGTCAAAATATGCTGGAATTTACGGCTCGTCCGAATTCAAATTCGTTTGGAAATTAAGGCACATACAAATTTCGTATTGTGCACCAATGGTTAAATTCTAACCTAGAAGTTCTATAGAATTAAAAGTATGTAAATATTTCGAATTAAATTCTGGGAAAAACATATATCAATGATCTTGATATTATCTTTCCAAAACTTTAAATGGTTCATGATTCTGATTCCTGGTTCTCCCGGAATAGCGAAAACATTAAAACACGTCTATTTTCGGATATGCTGTGCTCTACGAATTTTCTAGAATTTAATACTCATAAATTTGTAAAACAATTTATATAATCAGAAATCTAACCTCAATATCGTTCTAACACAAAAAACTAGGCCTCGTTTGGAGTCCGAAGCTATGCACAATAGCTTCTGGAAGTTGAAGGAAACCTAGATGGCAATACTCCAAAAATCGGCTCAAGAAAAACCCTAGAAAATAACTTAAACTATTATATATATATAGGAGAGAGAAAGCAACCGCGGCTCGGAGTCTGCCACGTGGCAGCCATCCGTGGCTCTCCGCTCAGATCGGACGGTCCGAATCTGACGCGGCTCGGCTCAGCTGAGTCCGAGTCGAACTCTGACTCGGCTCGGCTCGAGGTCGGCTCTGCTCGGCTCACACCCACCCCGCGGTCACTGACAGGCGGGCCCGGCACTGTTCACTGCGGGAGGCTGACAGGTGGGCCCCCTGTTTGCTGACTGGGCAGAAATAATTACTTTTTGGGTTTTCTTTTTCAGAAATTAGTTTTTAATTCAGTTTTTCATAATTAACTCAAAATAAATGCTATTAATCAGAAAATTCCCAAAAAATTCTAGAAAATATATCTTATTATTTAGAACCTAAAATAAAAGTTTGGAATATTTTTAATTAAGTTTGTCCCTAAAATAAATTCTTGAAAGTCGTAGGAAATTAGGGTTACTAGTTTTTAATTAACTAAAAATTGTGGAAAATTTTTAATAGCCCCAAATTAACCGAAAAATAACATTTAAGCTAGAATTTCAGGATACAGAGGTTACAGTGCCACAGTAGGAGGATACCCATAAGTGTATAAGAGAGTGTGAGAGAATAAAAATACATTGTGCTAAGTAGTAGGACTTGTGTTATAGATAAAAGTAAGGCCTTGATATGTTATTTGATCTGAGTGTACCGATATATAACTAATGATGGATGTATTACCTGATATTGAGGCAAGTAACGTGTTGGAAACAATAGGTGAAAGAAGTATTTAGAAATTGTGTGTATGATGCACAATGGGTGTTGAGTGTTAGTACGAAAGTTCATGAAAGTGGAAGCATGAGTATTAGAAAATTCTAATGGTGTGTCTTGGGTTGAGAAATATCAAGATGGATCATGTAAGGTATAAAGTATATCACAGACTAGTATAATAGTCTATAAAAGATTTAAGAGAAGATACGTATACATAAATCAAGATATGAAACCATATGTCTGCCTTTGAGAGTGACGTAAGGCATGTGTATTATATAAGTTATAAAAAGTGCAAATGATCGTGAGTTCTAATAAGTGTGATGAGGTGATCTAACGATGAAGCTAGTGTTACCATACCAATAGTGCTAGTGATTCCATATCAAGAAATTATTGAGCAAGGTGCTAATAACAGTAAGTACTTCGTATAATGATAATTAGATTGGTGTATCAATTAATATAGATAAAAAATTATTGGAGAAGATATGTGTGATAATAACTTTGATTATTGGAAGTAATATTACAAGTAATCTAGGCAGTGCAAATTTTAGTACACAGTTGAGAGTTGTAGACAATTGGTGTATTGTGTGCACCTTGAGTATTAGAGACTGTGAGTATTAATATGTATATTTGTGGATTTAAATTTATAATTTGAAGAGTGAGAATGAATTTCAATTTTTAAAGAATTTTTTAGGAGTTAAGATTTTATGTATTTAAAAAAGTTTGAGGGTTAAAATTCAATTCAATAAACATAGTCAAAGCTATAAAGATTTTGGAAGTGATTAAAAATTTTTATTTCGATATTGAGTATTTGACTTTTGAGGAAGTATATGCATTTTATTTTACATCGTTCAAGAAGTTAAATTTTGATGATTTTATTTTGAGGATTAAATTTTATGGTGGATAAGAAAAGTATATTAGTATATTAGTAGATGATGTGCATGTATAAGGATCTATTGCTTGAGAATGCTTGAGATGGTACTGCAAACTGACTTAGATCTCCATCTAGAGTTGTATTAGAATGGGCAGTACTTAGTATGGTGTGTTGCACTTTGTGTGCGCTTGAGTGATAAGAACAACTAGTACAAACAATTGTAGTAAGTAAGAGAGTTAGCAGTGAGTATGCTTGTAGTAGAAACAGTGGTACCTAAAAGGATACATGTATCAAACTTTGGATGCACCATTAAATCTATGGTTGTGTTAGAGGTTCTTGGTATCATATTTTGGTATTAATAGATATGTGTGTGTCATGTGGATGTATCCAAGGATATCTTGTGGACTAGTGACTAGTCGATATGGGTAACAGTATATAGTGACAGGAATTTGTGAATAAATATGCCAGAGTTAAGTGTATGATAGAGGTTGAAGATGTCCAAGTAATGGATTAGAAGACTATGTTCTGTTCTTTCCTTATGTTCCTTTTTCGTCCGTTTGATTGATTGCTTGATTTCTTATTACCGTAGCTTTCATCAGTGACTTTCTTGTTAGAATGTAATTAGTAGTACACCCTGACAGATACTATGACCATGCATGTTTCATCTAGATTACATATTTATCTAGATTGCGTGTTGTATTGCATGTTATATGACTATAGGTGGGATTCTCTTAGACTTTGATTGTTGAGGGTTTGACCGTAGTGAAGAATTAATGAAGAGGTTATGATTTGACAAAGAGAGACAATGTGCCTTAAATTTCGAGGAAAAATATTTATTTAAATAAAGAGAGTTGAGAATTTAATATGACAAAATTGACGATTTGTTAAATCATAAATTTTTATGAAGATTGTGGTATGATTGAATGTCACTAACATTTGAGGAAATTAAGGAGATTATCATTATATTCATTGGACTGCAAGTTATGAACTTATATTGAATATGGTATTTGAAGATTTCATAACTTTTACATTATTTGATTTTGTGTGGAAAAAAAAATCGAGGACTAAGATCACTAATGGATTAGTGTTGAATTCGAATTTCGGGATAAGATTTTTTTAAATTTTTATAAATATGCATTGACTGGATTTCAATTAAAGGATTGGATAGTAAATTTTGTATTTAGTGATTTACTCAAGATTTGAGGAGTAAGATAATTAATGGGTTAGTGTTTGAATACAAACTTTTGGATGAGATTTTAAATTGTATAAATGTGCATTGATTGGATTTAAAATTTGAGGATTGGATATTAAATTTTTGAGTATTTAATTATTAACATCAAATTTTTGAGGAGATTATGATACGAATGGAATTCGATTTTTAAATTTGAGGATTTTTCAGAAATATAATATCTATAAAATTATGAAAGTTTGTGAAATAACAATGTGGGATTACTTCATGATTATGGGGTTCGATAAATTTAAATTTTGATAAAAAATAATATAATAAGAAAAATAAAACTATTGAGGATCTTAAATTTTGAGGACAAATTTTTTTTAAGGAGGGTAGACTTGTCACCCCCACATTTCAGATTTGGGGTATTTTTTCTTTTCATAATTAATGTATAAATGATTGCATAATATTTAATTATAATTAATTATCGTGATTTTTATTTATTTGTTGCGCCTTACCGTTGTTTCGACATTTGGAGCGCTACGCTAGCCATTGCCTTCCGACTAATTTCACAATCTTGTCCTAGACAAGTCTGCCTTCTTTTCTGACCTTTGTGTAACTTATAATTATGTTCTCTTGTGCTTCATTTTAGTCGCACAATATTCGTCACGGACGTCTTTATTTAATTCGAATAAATTTAACCTTGTATCGTTGTGCGTTCCAATCGAAATTGGAGACACAATCTTGACCCATTTCGTGCAACCCAAATTAGGATAATATTCTATTCGGAGTCAACTTTATTCATGACACTTGTATCCCACTCAATTTCAGCCCCTTGTACTTATAATTAATTTTAGAACACCAATTGCATTTATTTTAATTAATTAAATCCTAAACCTAACTTTGTGTAATTTTCTAATTGTTGGGCACTTTTATGCAAAAGTGTATTAAGGTGTCCACCCCATTGGGCACAATACGTGAATAAACCTATTTCTCCTTCATTGGTATTTTTTCCATAATTTTTAGGAGTGTAATTCAACACCAAGCTCCTTAAGACCCTGGCCCTCCAAACCTTCAACCGATGTAATCCGAGCCATTCTTTTGAACCCATTCAAATCCTAGCCCATTGAAATCCTGCATGAGAGGCCCAATCCCAAGAGGGGTTGACCAGTCAAACCAATTCTAGGTCACCCACACCCTACCTCACATAAATAATCATTTTTCCTTCTCTTTTTCCTAAAACTAAAACCTAGAAACTAACCCACACCCCAGCCGACATCATCCCCTCATTTTCCTGTTCATCCATCTTCTTCGCACGCCGACCAGAGTAGACTCGCCGGTGCAGCTCGCCTCAATCCCTCGCCGGAGCAAGCCCCGCCATCCTCGCCGGAAGCCCGAGCTGTTGAAGCCCGATCTCATCCACCCTCCGCCTGAGCCGAGCATCTCCGTGGACCACAGCATTCCGGATCCACCCGACTACACCATCCATCGAGCTTTCCTTCTCGATGATGCAGTAACCCCGTCGAAGCCTAAACTGCCCACCATCCTTGCCAACTTCCCCCTCGTCGAAATCCACCACCCACCTATAATCGACCAGAGTCCCCTCCGCCGACCAACCGAGCAGCCCCGACCACCCATCCTCCTCCACGATCGCCTGAAACCCGAGCAGTACCCCGCTGCCACCCCGTCGACGTCCCGCTGCACTCGACTGAACCCAACGCCGCCACCCCGATCATTCTCCCTGCCACCTTTGACTAAACTCGCCGGAGTTTATCGACCCACTGCCAGTCACTCGCTCGTCGCCGTCTCCTCCAAGCAGGTTTAGGGGAGGATTCGTCACCTAGATCGATTTATATGACTTCGTCCTCAGTGGAAAGTTCTTGTTGCTCGAACCTTATCTCTCATTGTGCGTCTAAGCATTGGGCCTACTGTCACGATCCGCACCCGCTGTAGGGATGCAAGTCAGGAACAACGCCCAGCCTACATCGCAAGATTGACGGTAGAACGTTGTTTGGGTAATCTATCTAACAATATAATATTACACCAACAATATAAATATACTCAATCACAGTTCTAAGATAAAAATAAGCACGAATATGATAAAAGAATAGAATAATCATGAATACAACTCATGAGATAATAGTAACATCACATGAGTCCGAGAAATACTAAATAATAATGCTGGAGACAAATCCAGTATAAAGAGTTTATCTATGAAACTATGAGTCCCGGATCGTCTGTCTCAGTCGGGATGAGACCCTCTTGAACCTAAGTCTCTGGCTCTAACCCCACAATATCCTAAGGCCCATAATGAGTGGGGTACCACTCCTCAGTGTCATCTGGAAAAAATATATCCAGCCAGGAAAGGAGCAGAGTACATCTCTAACATCAATTCTAATAAATGATATAAACTATGTAACAGTAAATAGATATGAATATACAAGATGCAACAATAGATACAAGAGATATACAATAAAGAAAATACTAAAAATAAATACAAGAATGAACAATATGGCAATGAACAAGAATACTAATGACTAAGTGAGTACTAATATTAACATGTGATCGACTTAGGAACTTGCATAAGGAACTTGCACAAGGATAAGGGCCTGATTAGTTATACGTGCAGTGTATGACTAACACTTACACGGAATAAGACATGTACAAGGAGTGTATGATCATATATCTATACTAAAATACTCTCCACCCCCCGACTAGTATAGTAGATCCAACCATGGTTCCTCATGACACGGGATTCTTAAGGAAGGTAGCAAGTCACCCCGAGAATCAGTATTTGTACATGTACAAGAAGAACAAAGAACAAGGCTTGCACAAGATATACCAACATACCAAGGAATAACATCTCATGACAAGATCTGGATATACCAATCCATGTAACCATCGTGTCAAGAAATCAAGGATAGCTACACTAGATACAAGAGACATAGAGGATATCATAAATGAGAAACTATTAGAGAATGTACTCGGCTGAAACCCGGTGAACAGTATCACAGATGTCCGGTACGGTGCCTAGAAGACCTAGATAGGAAATATAACATCAATACAAGGTTTTAGAATGAAAATAAGTTAAACTGGTCAACATCTAGGTCAAAGAGTTATTTCTAAGTCAAAACAGTCAAACTAGGTCAACTCTAAGTCAAATTGGTCAAACTTGGTCAAACTACCTATTTTTAGGTTGCATGGGTCTAATTCTAGGATATTGGGTCCTTACACTATGAAACTAGGCCATACTAGCTAACTAGGATACTAGAAAGATACCGTATCGCAAGATACGCAAACAAGTAGATATAAAATAACTATAATATGCATATACACTCAATATTATATATATTAATATTAATTACAAATGCCTAGTGGATACCTTGGCTTTGAACCAATGCGGTATCGCACCACTACACACCCATCTCGATACCCAAATCAAATACCTTGAGTATCCCTCAATACCTTGACACTTACCTTGGTATCTCAAGGTAATGTCACTCTAGCATATAGGTAACTACCCCACTAACTATATACTAATATGTATATATCAATCTAATATAAATTCTAGTATGTACTAATACCAACTACTAGTATATACTAATATGCATATTAAATACCAACTACCATGCTATACTAACTATCAATACAAACTAATACATATATATATATATATATATATATATATATATATATATATATATATATATATATATATACATACATTCATATATATATAACTTAGAGATACACATAAGAGAAATATATAAATAGATACTAACTAAACTAGATACTATCAAGCTACTAATAATTATCTCTCTAGATACTAGCTAACTACTACTAGTTAACTAACTGACTAACTATTACTAACTATTTAACCAAAATAACTAAAGAACTAACTTACCAAATAACCAACTACCTAACTAGCTGTCCTTCCCCTTTGCTGATACACTGCTGATGGAGGCTGCAGCTGAAGCCATGATCGAAACCTTGGCTGCTCATGCTGATACTGGCTATGTAGTTGCTCGAGCTACTCATGCTGCTCTTTTTGGAATATTATTGTTGTGCCACTGTACTGAATGGCTGCACACTGCTGCAGATCATGCTGAGACCTTCCTGTTGTTGAAGCTTGTTGTGTCTAATGAGGAGGTGGCTGCTAGCTCATTCCCTGCTGCAGTTGTTGTGCACTGGTGCCTCGCTGTTGCTGTTGCAGCAAGTTCATTTCCTGTTATTGCTGCTAGCTCATTCCCTGCTACAGTTGTTGTGCACTGGTGCCTCGCTGCTACAGCACACATGCTGCCTCGTTGTTGCAGCTGCCTGATGTTCACTGCCCGAGCCCCCTTCTCTCTCAACACACAACACACACACAAGCACAACACCTATGTATATATCTACAAACATAAATACTATGCATAGATCAATACACTATATATATACCTATATATGTATACTCACCTATATATATATATATATATATATATATATATATATATATATATATATATATCAACCTATATATATACACTCTCCCCTCTAAACATATATAGATATATATATATACCAACACACATATACACATATAGATAGCATCACATACATATATACATATATATACAACATACATATATACATATAACATAACCATCATATCGATATATATAGATGTATATCTACATATATATATAGACACATATGCATATAGATACCTTCATACATTAGTACATATACATCTACATTTATGTATCCATACACATATATAGATATCTACATACATATACATATACATATACATATACATAATAATAATAATATATATATATATATATATATATATATATATATATATATATATATATATATATATATACACCAATAGCTAGGAACAATGGAAATTGGATCTAAAATGTAATGCAATAAACACGTGGAGTGCATCACACCCGTATCATACTAGATCTATGAAACGCTTGCGATACGAGTCCACTACATAATCAAACATACCCCGAAGGACACGAGCAAGTCTAAAATAATAAATATGAATAATACGAAGAGTCAATTACACATCTACGTGTCCGTGTCAAAATATGACATGCACAAAGGCCCGTGTCGGAGGAAAAACCTCCAAATCAACACGTATCACCAAATTATTAGGATACGGCCTACACGTATCCAATTGTGGACACGACACTAGCCACAAACAATCAAACATATGTCAATTTGGTCTAATTGGCCAATTGATCAACACAACATGTGTCAATATCAGAATTTCTCCAAAATTGACACAAAATACACCATAACTTTCTCCATAGTCCTCCTATGAACCTAATTCCAATTTCTATGGGTAGCCTCATCATATGTGGTGGTTCCTAATGGTTAAAATATAGATTTAGAACCTAATTAAAGAAAAAAAAACTAAATTGTACCTATTGGAAGAAGGATTCCCAATGCAACCTCCAAATTTGATGAAATAAGCCTCCTACTTGAAGACCCTTGCTCCTCTTTGTAGATCCTTGCTTCCTCCTTCTAGATCCTTGCACTATTAGCCTCCAATGGTGATTTGGGAAGGAATTGGGAAGAAATTTGGTAGGGAATTGATGTGAAAATGAAGAAATTTGGTTGATAGAAATTCTAGATCTAGATTTAAAATAAAAAAGAGGAGAGAGAAAATTTTCCCTCTCTTTTAAATAGCTGGCCCCCTTATCCCCTCCCTTAAGGTACTATGCAATAACCAATATACCCCTTGGGGCCTCTCATGAAGAAATAATTAAGGGAGAAAGGTTCTAGTCTAATGGGTTTAAGTTAATTAATCATCCTTCTAATGAATGGCTTTTAATTGGGCTCAATTCTAACTAATTATAAATATTGGTCCATGGATCTAAACTAAACTAGTTAGGTCCACTAACACAAGCCCAAAATAATAAACTAACATCTAACAATAATGAAATAATATAATAAATAATTATTCAACATGTATAATATTTAATTAATTATAAAATGACCAAAATATCTTTTTTTAGAAAATATGGTAGTGACAAGTCTACCCCCCCTTAAAATAATTTTGGCCTCAAATTTTAAAGAAAAAACTACCCCCAGAAAATAACAAAACATAAGAACATAATAGAACAAAACAAAAAAGAAGAACTTAACTAGGAAAGAACATACCTCAAGGCACAAACAAATATGGGTAACGTTCTCGCATTTCATCCTCTCTCCCAGGTAGACTCCCCCGAAAAGTGATGCCCCCATGCGATGGGTACCAAGGAAATAGTCTGGTTTCTCATCACCTTCTCTCTTCGATCCAGAATCTCAACTGGCTGCTCTGGATAACTAAGAGTAGGGCCTGCCTCTATCCCTGAGTGATCCAATACGTGACTAGGATCTGCCATGTACCATCTCAACTGTGACATGTGAGACACATCGTGCACTCACTCTAATACAGGTGACAAGTCTAGTCTGTAAGCAACTACACCCTCTCTAGAATAGTGAAAGGTCTGATGAATCGGGGACTAAGCTTCCCGCCTACACCAAAGTGAATCGTGCCTCGTGTCAGATAAATCCTCAGAAAAACCAAACCATCAACCTAGAACAAAATACAACCTTAAGAACTTAATCTATAACAAATAACCAATATCAAGCACAAAACAAAAATCTAAAACAATACCTCAAACTCCAAAGATCTTCGGTAGCTATCGGCCTAATGTTGCTATCTATCCTGCGCCACTCGAAGTCTGTCTCTGATCATCTTAACCTTCTTCCCTGCATCTACAGCCATCTCTAGCCTTAGCAAAACTCTCTCTCCAACATCGTCCCATGACAAAGGAGTACGATATCTCCGACCGTACAGAGCCTCAAATGGTGACATCTCTATACTAGCCTGGTAGCTATTGTTGTAAGCAAACTTTACCAAATAGAGATGGTCCTCCCAAGAACCCCCAAAATCTAGTACACAAGTGCGCAGTATATCCTCGAGAGTCTGAATAGTCCTCTCTGACTGTCCATCTGTCTAGGGATGATATGTAGTACTAAACTTGAGCTGGGTGCCCAAACTCGCCTGCAAACTCCTCCAGAAATAAAAGTGAAATGACTATCCTGATCCGAGACTATATTGACGGGAACTCCATATGTCCTGATGATCTGTCTCACATACATCTCTGCCAGCTTCTCAATAGACAAACCCACCTTGAAAGGCAAAAAGTGGGCCAATTTGGTCAACCTGTCAAGGATGAACCAAATCGCATCTTTTTCTTCTGGAGATCGTAGAAGTCCAGACACAAAATCCATAGTAATGTGCTCTCACTTCCACTCTTGAATGGATAATGGCTGAAGTAAACCATCTGGCCTCTACCTCTCGGCTTTCACCTCCTGGAACACTAAGCATCTGGATATAAAATATGCCACTTCCCTCTTCATGCCATACCACCACACGCTCTCTCACATATACCGATACATCTTATTGGTACCTAGATGTATAGAATACTAAGAGCGATGTGCTCCCTGCAATACCTCCTCACGCAGCTCTCCACTAGGCACACATAATATAATACCATGCCGCAAAGAACAATCATCAGTAATGGTGAAATCATCCTCCAATCCTACTCTCACCTGAGCTCTGATGCTCCTCAGAGATACATCCTCATACTGGGCTGCCTTAATCCTGTCCATCAACTCTGAGTGCATCTGCAATCCCCATATTTGCATAGTAAAATTAAAAACTATCACTTTAATGTCCAAACTCTCCAAGTCCTCCAATAAATACCGATCCTTGCGTCAACAACATAGCTACCGGATACCGGCTCAAGGTATCGGCAACTATATTAGCTTTCTCAGGATGATACTGCAAAGATATGTCAAAATCTTTTATCAGTTTTAGCCACCTATGCTGCCTCATGTTCAACTCCTTCTGCGAGAAAATGTACTTCAAGCTCTTGTGGTCTGTGAATATCTCCACACGCTCTTCGTATAAATAGTATTTCTATAACTTTAGGGCAAAGATGACTATTGCCAACTCCAAATCGTGGGTACGATAGTTCTTCTCATGAGGACGCAATTGCTTGGATGCATAGGCAATTACTTTCCTATTCTGCTGAAGAACACAACCCAGACCTTTCTCCGATGCATCACTATAAATAGTAAAACCTCTAGACCCTGATGGCAACGTCAAAATAGGAGCAGACGGTCAACCTCTTTTTCAATTCCTCAAAAGCAACCTGGCACTCCTCTGTCCAAATAAACTCTATATCCTTCCTGGTGAGTCTGGTCATCGGCTCGGCAATCCTCGAAAATCTTGCACAAACTTCCTGCAGTAGCCTGCCAACCCCAAGAAACTCCTGATCTCTGCTACTGAACTCGGGATCTTCCAAGATTCCAGTGCTGTGATCTTCTTCGGATCTACTGAAATCCCATCACTGTCATAATATGTCCCAAGAACTCCACCTTGTCTAGGAAGAACTCACACTTAGACAGCTTCCCACACAGCTTCTCCTTTCTCAGCACATCCAACATAATCCGTAAATGCTCCTCGTGCTCCTCCGGTGTCTTAGAGTAAATGAGTATGTCATCGATGAACACCACCACGAACTTGTCAAGGTACTGATGGAACACCATGTTCATCAAATTTATAAATACCGCTGGGACATTACTCAACCCAAACGGCATCACCATAAACTCATACTGACCATACCGAGTCCTAAAAGCAGTCTTCGATATGTCCTCCGGCTTCACTTTTACCTGGTGGTAGCCTGATCTTAAATCTATCTTAGAAAATACCTTGGAACCACTCAACTGATCGACCAAGTCATCAATCTATGGCAAAGGGTATTTATTCTTTATAGTAAGATTATTCAATGCCCAGTAATCAATGCACATGTGCACCGATCCATCCTTATTCGGTACAAACAATACCGGGGCTCCCCACGTTGAAGAACTCGATCTGATAAACCCCTTGTCCTGTAATTTGTCCACCTGCTTCTTTAGCTCGACCAGTTCACTGTTGTTTACTCTATAGACATGCTGTAAAATTGTTTATGCACCTGGTACCAAGTCTATAAAGAATTGAAAATCTAGATCTGGCGGGAATCCTCATAATTTCTCAGGAAATACATCCAAGAACTTTGCTATCAACAGATGCGACAACTCCTTGTCTTCCACCATAGCTCCACAGATAATGCCTTCTGCCTACTCTGCAGCTCCTCTAGCAAACTCAAAGTCTGGCTCTCCTGGTGGGCTAAACAAAACTTTACCTCCTCTACAATCTATAATAGCACGGTGCCTACTCAACTAATCCATCCCAAGTACAATGTCGTAGCTCAAAAGTGGCATTATAAGTAGACACACACTCAACTCTCAACCTTCCAGAGTAACTCTTCGATCCTTACAAATATCATTAACCAGGATAATGCCTCCCCCGGTTATAATCTTGTAAGTCCTAAGCAATGACTCAGCTACCAAACCATGCTTCAGAGCAAAAGAAACAGATATAAAACTATGGAAAGCACCACTATCAAATAAAGTTAAAGCTAAAATGGAATCAAGAAGAACTGAACCTGTGATGACATCTTCGGTGGGTTCGACCTTATCGACTGTCATAGCAAACACTCGTCCCTGACGTGCACCTCCCTGATGTTGGTGGTGGGCATAACGCTGCTGCCGGTTTAGAAGCGGTGGTCCCTTCGGCTATACTGCAGGTGGTGTCGCCTGTGTCTCCGGAGCTGGAGCTTCTCCCTGAACTGCACGAAGAGGATTGAAAGGACTGTCATAGCAAACACTCTCTCAGCTGATGCCCTTCGGTACCACAATACAAACAAACTCCCAACCTTTTTTTGCAAACTTTCCAGATGTGGCCTGGCTTCTTACAGAAATGGCAAAAAGCTTGCTATAACTGTCTCTACTGCTGCGGTGCCTGGTGAAATGGCTCCCTAGCTGGAGTTTGGTGCTGCTGCAACTGCTGAAAAGGCTTGGACTAGAAATGAGGACGCTTGGAAGTCATTGTGCTGTTGTTTGCCCCCAGAAAAGAATTACGATCTCTCTTGGGCTTCAAACCCAACTCCCACTCAACCTTGTGTGCCTCCACAAGTATCTTCGAGTAGGTCTCATAAAAGGACGGAATAAGGATCTTCACTTCCCAGTTTAGACCCTTGCAAAAATGAATAGCTCGAACCTCCTGCCCTCTCACCAAATACTCCACAAATTGGCATAATTTATCGAACTTTGCGGCATATTCCTCCATAGACATGCTCCCCTGAATGAGGCTCTCAAACTGTCTTCCGAAGTCTAACCTGTCTGCCCGAGAAAAGAACTTCTTCTTGAAGAGGTCCTTGAACACCTCCCAAGATTGTCATGCGTCAACAAGAATTGGCTCATTCCTGAACCAAGTGCGGGCGACGTCGAATAACTGATATCCTATCGCCTCAACCTTTAGATCCTCAGAAAGATAGGATACCCTCATGAGACGCTTAATGTCCTCAAGCCAATCATCAGCGTAGACGATACCCTCCGTCCCCTAAAAGACCCTAGGCTCCAGCTTCTTAAAGTCCTGAATGTTGCCTGGCCGAAGCTGAGCAACCAAAGGATGCGGGACTGAAACTCCTCTCTCTACTACGGCATAAGCAAGCTGATGAGCACTCTTGATGCCCTACCGTAAGACATCGATCTGTCTCTGGTGTGCCTCAGACTGAGCCCTCTGCGCCTCCAATATCTCATAAAATAGTATAAATATCTGTGTCACATCTGCCGGCACAGAAGGTGGAGATGGAAGTCCCTAAGATACTGCCGGAACAATCCTCTGAGTAGGAGGTGGACCCCCAAAAGCAGCTGATACGCCAATCACTGGAGAAGTGACTAGTGTAGGCCCTTGAAAAGTCACAGACCTCTCAGAAGTTGCTCTCCCTTGCTGTGATCTAGTCTTAGGCGGCATCCTAAAACAAAGCAAAAAAAAAGAATCAATATGGCACATGATATAAGACACTCAAGAAAGGACAGTTAAAGATCAAATATCAATATCAAGGGAGACAGTTGAATTAAATTAATAGAATTTTTTCCTAGATGTGATTGAGTATTCTCAGCCTATAGCCTATATCCTATATCCTGAAATAGGCTCATAATAGCACTCAATTCAGAGCACCACTATGAATCGCACTAGTTGTGACCTCGAAGACTTGTATGGGCCACCACTAAAAATTTGTCACGACATGCACCCGATGTAGGGATGCAAGTCGGGAACAATGCCCAGCCTACGCCACAGCATCGACGATAGAACGCTGTTTGGATAATCTATCTAACAATATAATATGCCACCAACAATATAAATATACTCAATCATAGATCTAAGATAAAAATAAGCACGAATATGATAAAAGAATAGAATAGTGACAAATACAACTCATGAGATAATAGTAACATCATATGAGTTCGAGAAATACTAAATAATAATGCTGGAGACAAATCCAGTACAAAGAGTCTATCTATAAAACTATGAGTACCGGGTTGTCTGTCTCAGTCGGGATGAGACCCTCCTGAACCAAGTTCTCTGGCTCTAAGCCGACAATATCCTGAGGCCCGTAATGAGTGGGGTACCACTCCTCAGTGTTATTTGGAAAAAATATATCCAATCAGGAAAGGAGCAGAGTATATCTCTAACAGAAGTTCTAATAAATGATATAAACAATATAACAATAAATAGATATGAATATACAAGATGCAATAATAGATACAAAAAATATACAATAAAGAAAATACTGAAAATAAATACAATAATGAACAATATAGAATGAACAAGAATACTAATGACTAAGTGAGTAAGTACTAGTTTTAACATGTGATCGACTTGGAAACTTGCACAAGAATAAGGGCCTGCTTAGTCATACGTGCGGTGTATGACCAATACTCACAAGGAATAAGACATGTACAAGGAGGGTATGATCATATATCTACACTAAAATACTTTCTACCCCCCCTCCCCCCCCCGACCGATATAGTTGATCCAACCATGGTAAGTCTTGACAAGGGATTCTCTAGGAAGGTAGCAAGTCTCCCCGAGAATCAGTGTTTGTGCATGTACAAGAAAAACAAGGAATAAGGCTTGCATAAGATACACAATACATACTGTGGTGGCCCATGCAGGTCGAGAGCATATTGGCTCGATTACATTACTGTACCGAATAAGCCTGCACCTAGGACTAGAGTATAGGATCTCATCCACATTGGTTATGACTCATCCTCCTTCCAATCTATTTTATTTGAATAATTTGCATCCTGCTTGATTCATGTGCTTCCCTATTAGTTTCTTGAGTATAGCCTCTCCTAGAATATATAAGTTCTTGTTGTTAGATGATAAGTAAGGTAACCTTCCTATTAAGAGTACAACTAGAGTGTTAACACCCCACTAAGTTTAGAATATCTAGTGAACCCTAGAATTCCTTATCTATAGATTGGTTCACCATTACCCCTTGATGTATTATGAGGACTTGTGAGTAGTATAGACACTACTAGGGCCAGTTAGAAGTTTTACCATAACATTTGACCCTACTATTGGGGAACCCAAAGTTATTATTACCCAAAGTCATCGCAACGAATTGCCTATGTTTTCTGACTCCATCTTTATTGCGCTTTGGCGCATAAATAATTTGCCCAAAATGGGTTACGTTCTAATACTTCGCGTCTTAGGTCCGATCGAACATAACTTTCTATCCATTTCCTCATTCCATTTTGTACGTGTTCTTAACCATTTTATTGAATGACTCTATCGTTCAATTATTGCGTTCCCTGACTCAGTCTCTTACTCTGCCTTAGCACAGACTATCTCGTTCATACGAGGTATGTTACAATATTCTATTTAAGAAAGTCTAGGTTGAGGCTAACTTACTCCAATTTATATATTCATCCATGTGAATCTAAATATTTTTACTTGCAGCTGCATTCGAGTTATGCATATTGCTAAGTCTTGATCGTATCCATATTTAAGGCGTCCCCAAAATATGTGTATTTTAACCAAGCTTAGTGATAGCGAAGTCGGATAAGCTACCCGTAAAAATCTTTCAAATCGTCGACCATTTTGCTACTCGACTAATCGAACTCTGGTTCGTTTAGTCATCGTCTTCCATAATCTCACTCAAATCCAAGTATTGCATTACTAGCAACGTACATCTTCCAAGCAATAATTTAATTTGTTATGCCAACTTATCTTGAATATCACCAATTCCAATCATAGGCGTTCCATCCGACAAATCTCCAATACCGTCTTGTTCCTTTCTATCGTATAACCTATCCAATCAATAAATTATCATCCAAGTCCTATCGCCCGTTGCGTTCATTTCAACGCCAACGTCGCTAGCGTATAGTCCCAGTTCAAAGTCCTAACTCTAAGTATTATTTCCCTAGTTCTATCATTTTCCCGAATGATACTCTGAAGTCATTCACTCCAGTTCAACTCATATCATAAGGTCGTCTGCCTAGCCACTAGGTCAGCTCACAAGGTCATCGGTACAGTCCGAGTTTGTGACTCACCGTACTAATCCGTTATACGATGCTCGCCCAAGTTCCTAATGTTAAACCACTATTATTTTATACAGGATATTCTACCCAAGCTCGCTTTAATTAGATTTCAAAACATCGAGCACAGATCATCCTACACACATCAACACGTTCAATCCGAAGGGTTTTAGCAAAGTCGTTCATATAAAATGTTCTCTTAACAGAATCCATGATATATTCAAATTGCACGCGTAACAAATTTGTAGTTTATCTCCTCAATTACGTTTGATAGAGCCACCCATCCATTCATAAACCTAGATCACCAAGTCATAATTCAATTTCTAACTCTTCGATCTCAATCATAATTCAAAGTCGTTCAACATAATTAACGTATCCGTTCACGAAATCATCGAGCATCTTATTCATGTTCTAGAATAACTCATCCCCAAAATACTTTTGATTCCCTTGTATTCTGAAACTCGTCTTATCGTGTCGAACCACAAGTCAAGACTATCCTTCAATTGTTACGTTCCAGTCTCCCGCAAGTTCGATTATCCCCGCTGGACGTAATATTACCACGCCAACGCTCCCGCGGGATAATCGTCCTAATCCGGGCGTGACGCATGTGCGAGCAAGGAGTTACACTCGCACAAGACAAAAAAGTTAAATGTTACGGTTATCATCGAAATGATCAAGACACCTTATCTTTACACTTTGTTTCATCCAAGTTATATATTTATCCATCGAGTCATGTTTATCTAATAACTGTTTATGCCGTGATCATAATTTGCCTAACCAAATCGTCCAACTTCAATGTTACCGTTCGATCAATCCATAATATACTTCTAGCATTCCATAAAATATTCGAGTTCAAATCCATTTGTCAAAGTCTATTCACCTCCATTATGTTCTATTTTATCGAGTTTAGCCGTATAATCATTGAACATGTTAGGCCCTGATCTCCCACGAGGTTGATCATCCCCGCTGGACGTAAAATCATCACGTCAACACTCCTGCGGGATAACCGTTCTCATCTAGGCATGATGTCGAGTGTTATCTTTCAAACTATATTCAAAATCGTTCGTCCAAATCAAGATTTAGTCTGTTATCGTCTATCTCAATCATTGAACCACTAACTTTCATCAAGCCATGCTATCTTCTAACTTATCGATATAGTATCAAGTCTTATTTAAATTCAACCACAACATATATACTTAAGATAAATTATAGCGAGCGTTATCCTACTCAATCCAAATTTTTCCATGTGCGCTACTATTCGTTCGTTCCATTATTCCAATTGCACTAACTCTGATTGCATCATCGATTATTCCATCTTAACCCAAGTTTAAATTCATTTACTTTAATTTAAAATAGCTCGTACGATCTACTAAGTTTTCCTTGACCAAGATATTGATTCCAATACTCTGAGTTCCTATCCGATATAAGCCATATCACTTGTTCAACTTATTCTAACTCGTTCGAATCAAACCTCACATGATTCTTTCAAATTCACTTATTTGTTAGGCATTACTTATACTAAGGCATCCTAAAATTAATCACGTTATTTGCTGCTAGACTCGTTTGTTATCCAGAAATCCATGATTTATTCGAATATTTCTAAGATGACCAATACACCACTCAGGGTTCGAGCAATACTCTATGAATCTCCAAATCGCTTATTCATTCTTAAGCTATCGCATACACCACTCAGGAACCGAGTCATCCAATTAAATCCTCAATCGCGTTCATATCGCTTACTCGCATATCCACAAATTCATTTCTTAGAACTCTCGAGTGATCCCTATGCATCGCCTTTATAAATTTTAGTCTCATATATACCTTTATTGATAATCATCCTACGAAAACTATGTTTTTGAGTCATAACTTATCGATACGAAAAAACGTCCGAACTATATCTCAAAATCCAAACACGATTTCTATTATTCGCCTTAGCAATACTCTAATAACGTCTCTATCGATTTCTATTCTAAGTCCGACTTTGCCCTTATCCGAACAATACCTAAATCTCGCTCGCAACCTACTCGCACCAAAGGGTCTAGGTGCATGATACTCAACATAACTTAACGGAATGGCTGTGTGCATAAATGTCCTTTCTGAATGATATTCTAAGTCTCATATACCAATTTTCTAACATCATCAAAAAGCTAATCTAATTCTCATGTAACTTGCTAACTCTTGTAAAAGTCTGCTCACATAAGGTCTAACTCAACTCGGCTCAAAGGCCATCATACAACTATCTCGTCCAATAATCCACTGCACAAGTTTTTGAAATATTTAGACTCATTGTATGGAATATTTATTAAAACATCGAGAGAGAGCGTCTATCACCTCATCAATGAATAAGTTTAAAACTGAGAAAATCGATAAGAATTCCAAGGACGTAAAGTCGTGCTCTGATACCAATATGTCACATTTTGTGTAGGGCCGTACATCTATATTGTAAATGAGATCTAATTTGTGGCATAACATATGAAACTACTCCATTTAGATCGATACTCTAAGTTACGCACTAGCAAGTTAGAGTTCCCATATTCTATACACGATGATAAAGCGGGATTATTTCCTTAAGTATAGAAATCGTGTTTGGGGTATCGATCATGATACTCAACACAACTTATTCTGCTTTATCATCGTGTATAGAATATGGGAACTCTAACTTGCTAGTGCGTAACTTAGAGTATCGATCTAAATGGAGTAGTTTCATATATTATGCCACAAATTAAATCTCATTTACAATATAGATTTACGGCCCTGCACAAAATGTGACATATTGGTATCAGAGCACGACTTTACGTCCTTGGAATTCTTATCGATTTTCTCAGTTTTAAACTTATTCATTGATGAGGTGATAGACGCTCTCTCTCGATGTTTTAATAAATATTCCATACAATGAGTCTAAATATTTTAAAAACTTGTGCAGTGGATTATTGGACGAGATAGTTGTATGATGGCCTTTGAGCCGAGTTGAGTTAGACCTTATGTGAGCAGACTTTTACAAGAGTTAGCAAGTTACATGAGAATTAGATTAGCTTTTTGATGATGTTAGAAAATTGGTATATGAGACTTAGAATATCATTCAGAAAGGACATTTATGCACACAGCCATTCCGTTAAGTTGTGTTGAGTATCATGCACCTAGACCCTTTGGTGCGAGTAGGTTGCGAGCGAGATTTAGGTATTGTTCGGATAAGGGCAAAGTCGGACTTAGAATAGAAATCGATAGAGACGTTATTAGAGTATTGCTAAGGCGAATAATAGAAATCGTGTTTGGATTTTGAGATATAGTTCGGACGTTTTTTCGTATCGATAAGGTATGACTCAAAAACATAGTTTTCGTAGGATGATTATCAATAAAGGTATATATGAGACTAAAATTTATAAAGGCGACGCATAGGGATCACTCGAGAGTTCTAAGAAATGAATTTGTGGATATGCGAGTAAGCGATATGAACGCGATTGAGGATTTAATTGGATGACTCGGTTCCTGAGTGGTGTATGCGATAGCTTAAGAATGAATAAGCGATTTGGAGATTCATAGAGTATTGCTCGAACCCTGAGTGGTGTATTGGTCATCTTAGAAATATTCGAATAAATCGTGGATTTCTGGATAACAAACGAGTCTAGCAGCAAATAACGTGATTAATTTTAGGAAGCCTTAGTATAAGTAATGCCTAACAAATAAGTGAATTTGAAAGAATCATGTGAGGTTTGATTCGAACGAGTTAGAATAAGTTGAACAAGTGGTATGGCTTATATCGGATAGGAACTCAGAGTGTTTGAATCAATATCTTGGTCAAGGAAAACTTAGTAGATCGTATGAGCTATTTTAAATTAAAGTAAATGAATTTAAACTTGGGTTAAGATGGAATAATCGATGATGCAATCAGAGTTAGTGCAATTGGAATAATGGAACGAACGAATAGTAGCGCACATGGAAAAATTTGGATTGAGTAGGATAACGCTCGCTATAATTTATCTTAAGTATAGATGTTGTGGTTGAATTTAAATAAGACTTGATACTATATCGATAAGTTAGAAGATAGCATGGCTTGATGAAAGTTAGTGGTTCAATGATTGAGATAGACGATAACAGACTAAATCTTGATTTGGACGAACGATTTTGGATATAGTTTGAAAGATAACACTCGACATCATGCCTAGATGAGAACGGTTATCCCGCAGGAGTGTTGACGTGATGATTTTACGTCCAGCGGGGATGATCAACCTCGTGGGAGATCAGGGCCTAACATGTTCAATGATTATACAGCTAAACTCGATAAAATAGAACATAATGGAGGTGAATAGACTTTGACAAATGGATTTGAACTCGAATATTTTATGGAATGCTAGAAGTATATTACGGATTGATCGAACGGTAACATTGAAGTTGGACGATTTGGTTAGGCAAATTATGATCACGGCATAAACAGTTATTAGATAAACATGACTCGATGGATAAATATATAACTTGGATGAAACAAAGTGTAAAGATAAGGTGTCTTGATCATTTCGATGATAACCGTAACATTTAACTTTTTTGTCTTGTGCGAGTGTAACTCCTTGCTCGCACATGCGTCACGCCCGGATCAGGACGATTATCCCGCGGGAGCGTTGGCGTGGTAATATTACGTCCAGCGGGGATAATCGAACTTGCGGGAGACTGGAACGTAACAATTGAAGGATAGTCTTGACTTGTGGTTCGACACGATAAGACGAGTTTCAGAATACAAGGGAATCAAAAGTATTTTGGGGATGAGTTATTCTAGAACATGAATAAGATGCTCGATGATTTCGTGAACGGATACGTTAATTATGTTGAACGACTTTGAATTATGATTGAGATCGAAGAGTTAGAAATTGAATTATGACTTGGTGATCTAGGTTTATGAATGGATGGGTGGCTCTATCAAACGTAATTGAGGAGATAAACTACAAATTTGTTACGCGTGCAATTTGAATATATCATGGATTCTGTTAAGAGAACATTTTATATGAACGACTTTGCTAAAACCCTTCGGATTGAACGTGTTGATGTGTGTAGGATGATCTGTGCTCGATGTTTTGAAATCTAATTAAAGCGAGCTTGGGTAGAATATCCTGTATAAAATAATAGTGGTTTAACATTAGGAACTTGGGCGAGCATCGTATAATGGATTAGTACGGTGAGTCGCAAACTCGGACTGTACCGATGACCTTGTGAGCTGACCTAGTGGCTAGGCAGACGACCTTATGATATGAGTTGAACTGGAGTGAATGACTTCAGAGTATCATTCGGGAAAATGATAGAACTAGGGAAATAATACTTAGAGTTAGGACTTTGAACTGGGACTATACGCTAGCGACGTTGGCGTTGAAATGAACGCAATGGGCGATAGGACTTGGATGATAATTTATTGATTGGATAGGTTATACGATAGAAAGGAACAAGACGGTATTGGAGATTTGTCGGATGGAACACCTATGATTGGAATTGGTGATATTCAAGATAAGTTGGCATAACAAATTGAATTATTGCTTGGAAGATGTACGTTGCTAGTAATGCAATACTTGGATTTGAGTGGGATTATGGAAGACGATGACTAAACGAACCAGAGTTCGATTAGTCGAGTAGCAAAATGGTCGACGATTTGAAAGATTTTTACGGGTAGCTTGTCCGACTTCGCTATCACTAAGCTTGGTTAAAATACACATATTTTGGGGACGCCTTAAATATGGATACGATCAAGACTTAGCAATATGCATAACTCGAATGCAGCTGCAAGTGAAAATATTTAGATTCACATGGATGAATATATAAATTGGAGTAAGTTAGCCTCAACCTAGACTTTCTTAAATAGAATATTGTAACATACCTCGTATGAACGAGATAGTCTGTGCTAAGGCAGAGTAAGAGACTGAGTCAGGGAACGCAATAATTGAACGATAGAGTCATTCAATAAAATGGTTAAGAACACGTGCAAAATGGAATGAGGAAATGGATAGAAAGTTATGTTCGATCGGACCTAAGACGCGAAGTATTAGAACGTAACCCATTTTGGGCAAATTATTTATGCGCCAAAGCGCAATAAAGATGGAGTCAGAAAACATAGGCAATTCGTTGCGATGACTTTGGGTAAACAATAGTGAGAATGGACGGTGGCTCGAGATAGATCTTGGTAAAAAGATGAGATTGGATGATTAGCTGAGATTCAAACTTTGAAGTCTTGAAGATTTTTTAGATTGGTTTAGGCGTAATGCTGGGTTTCGATAAGCGATGTCGAGTAATCGGTCAAATATGTTTTGGGTTCGCATAGATAGATTATAACAATTGTGCAAGCTCACCCTAAGCTTGAGTTTTCTACTGCACCTTGAGTTATAGAATACTCCGTGATCGAGTAATACACTACTGCGCTAGCTTCTCCGTAGACAAACCCACCTTGAAAAGCAAAAAGTGGGTCAATCTTATCGAACAACTCTATTGTTCAATGCTATCGAACTATACTCAACTTAATCGTTGCATTTTCTGACTGCGCCTAGCGCAGGGTAGCTGTGTCACCCTCATATTTTCTCTGAAGGGTAGTTTGCTAATTGACACAGGTATTTTAATTTAGGAGTGTTGTATTTAATATTGTGCATGTGTAATTAATTAATTGTTGTATTATTTATTTATTGTTAGTGTTAGATTTATTTTGGACTTGTGTAGTAGACCTAATTAGTTTAGTTAGATGCATAAACCCAACATTTATATGTTAGTTTAGATTGGACCCAAGTTTAGGCCTATTCATTAGGAGTGAATTAATTAGTAAAACCATTAGACTAGAACCTTCCCTCCTTAATTATTTCTTTATGAGAGACCCCACGGGGTGTTATAGATATTTTATATTGCTTGGGAGAGGGTTTATGACCAGCCATTAGAGGAGGAGAGTGAGTGTCTTTCATTTTATTTTGTTCATTCTATTTAGATCTACATTCTTTCCCTTTCCAAATTTCTTCATTCTTTTACCAAAATACTACCAATTTCCACCGAATTTCAGTCCCTATTCTTCAATAGAGGCTACTACAACAAGGATCTACAAGAAGGAAGCAAGAAACTAGAAGGAGGCGGCCAAGAGCTACAAGGAGGAGCTACTTTTTGATTTTGGGGATTTTTATTAGAAATCTATCTCCTAATAGGTTATATTTCAATTTTTACCCTTGTAATAGGTTCTAAATCTGAGATTTAACCCTGAGAAACTAACCCATATGCATAGTCTACCCATAGGAATTGATTTTAGGTTCATCGGAGACCTACGGTGGAAGTTATGTCCAATTTGGTGTCAATTTTGGGAGAATCTGAGATTGGCACATGTAGTGGTTGTCATTGGGTCTAATAGATCTAAATGACATATGATTACTTGTTTGTGACTAATTTCGTATACACAATTGGATACGTGTAGGTCGTATCTCGTCAATTTGATAAAACAGACAATTTTAGGGGTTTTCCTCCGACACGGGGAGTTGTGCATACCAATTCTTGACATGGGCAAGTAGTTGATCTAATTACTATACGTATTATTCATAATTGATGTATTAGACTTGCTCATGTCCTTCGGGATGCGTTTGATTGTGTGGTGGAGCCGTATCACGAACGTATCATAGAATGAGTGTGATACGGGTGTGATGCACTCCACATGTTTGTTCATTTGTCATTATTTCATGTGTGCTTGTGTTTACATATATGTATGTTATATTTTATGATCTATCTATATATATATATATATGTGTGTATATGTACATATAGTGTATTATATGCTAAAGTGTATATAGCAATATGATATCTATGTATATGTATATAGGTTGAGTTGATTTCTATATGTATACATATTTATGTGTGTACAAGAGTATTGTATATAGATATCAAATTAAGTTTGGAGGTGAGAGGTATAGGGATATTGATATATATATAGGAAGTTATGTATATAGCAGTACACATATAGGTATGTGTAGTGTTTATAGTGTATGTATTTGTATATGAGTGTGCGTGTAAGGAGGAGTTGCTCAGCTAGGCAGTATATACACAACAAGGAGAAGAGTAAATGCTTTAGCAATAGTGAATATCAGCAACTGAGCATTACCTCACTGCACAGCAGCAAAGTCACCCAACTGCATAGCAATTTTAGTAAATAGCAGAGAGTATCAGCAAACAACAAGGAAGAGATACAGTGTAGTATCCTACTGCATAGTGGCAGTAAAAGAGGAGTAGTAGCATTTCAACATGAAGTGCCTCAGATGTGTGGCAGGGGCTCAGTCTCTAAGGATCCAACTGCCATAACTTTATCAGATATGAGTGTCTCCGTTGAGGAAAATCTTAGTTGATCGAGTTATGGTATCCTCAACAAGTTGTGAAGAGAAAGACTTGTATCTAGAGAAAGATGCTGCAGCCAAGAGGTGCAGTCCTCAACATCAAGCTCAGCAGCCAACTGAAGAGTGTGTAGCTCGTACATTGAAAAAACAGTAGCAGATATTGTACAACAATATGAGAGCAGCTCGTACACACAGTAGCAGCCTTGCCCAGCAACTCGAAGATGGAAACTCGAGCAGTTCAACAGCCTCGGGTAGTCTTGGGGAGTACCAGTGCATTCAGAGGTGCAGAACAGTAGCAGCTTCCCAGCAATGAAGGAGGGAGCCAGCGACTAAAGAATTATGCAGTGAAGCATACTGTAGCAACTGCACTATGCAGAAAATATTTAAGGCGCAGGATGTGCAAGTGCAACACACTGCTAGCAGCAAACATGAAGAGTAGGCAGTGCATCCAACTGCAAGGAATATTGGGAAGTAGTGGCATCTTCAGCAAGGTGTTACTCGTGCACAGAGTTCTCAGGCAGTGTGTAGCCATTTTAGTTTTATAGTTCAGTTTGTGCAGCTCTGGCACAGTCAGAGCATGCACAGCAACCCCAGTGTAGTATTATTGCAGCAAAACAGGGAGGATACATTAGCATTAGTTGTACACCAACTGAAGAGCCAAGAAGCAGTGAACATTGGGGACCATTAGCAGTTTCAGCAGAGTTGTGCAATATACATTAATGAACTGAAGGCAGTGGAAGATCAGTACAACAATTACAGTAGCAGTTACAGCTAAGAAAAACTACAGTACAACAGCAATAGAGTATCAGTTAGAGCATGCTGCAGTGTGCAGCCAACTGCTAGTGGATACTGCATAGTGTAGCACAGGAAGTTTAGTACAGTCCATGGGTTTTCAGTACCTCTCAGTTCAGGTATCAGTTGTGTTAGTTGGGTATTCAAGGTATAAGAGTTAGTTAATAGTTAGCTAAATAGTTTGTTAGTTGAGTTTATGGGTAGTATAGTTAGTTGGTTATCGTCAGTATCTGTAGGTATTAGTTTAGTAAGTATAGGTAGTTAGCTTATAATTAATTTAGTTTGAGTTAGCAAGGTATTAAAGTAGTTAGTTATTTATTGTTGATATATATCTATATTAGCTATATGTATTTATGTAGGTATGGATGTTTGATATTATAGTTAGTTCTCTAATAGTATTGAGGTATAATATAAGAGCTAGTGTATTTTAGCATTATATAGTTAGTATTAGTTTGGGGTTTTATGTTGGGTATTAGCTCTATGTAGAGGTTTTGGGTTACCTTGGGATACCAAGGTATTGCCAAGGTATTACCAAGGTATTGGGCCGATACCTAAGGTATTGAGTTGGGTATCAGGATAGGTGTAAAACGCATTGGTACAAGGCCAAGGTATCATATTTTTGTTGTTTTGATTTAGTACTATATATATATTGACTTGTATATATACATAAACTACTATTTTCATATGATTAAACTTGTGTATCTTAGGATACGGTATTTTGTGTGGTTTTTAGTATCTTAGATTAGTTAGTGTAGCTTAGTTTCATAGTATATTTACTTAGTGACTTAGTGTTAGACTCTTGCAACCTAGATTTGTTCGGTTTGACTTAGAATTGGCTTTGTGACCTAGATGTTGACTAGTTTAACTTAAATTCATTCAAATACCTTGTATTAATGTGATATTCCATATATAGGTTTGTGTGACCAGTTGGGACACAGTTTGACATTCATTGCTTGGATGACAGGCAAGTACATTCTTTGATAGTTTCCATTATTTGATAATTACTATAATACAAGTATCTAAAAATATTTTACATGACTCTTGACACATTGGTACGCGGACTAGTATAAGCATGGATCAGTTATGGGATGTTATATTTATATATTGTTCATTGTTCCTCGTGTTCTCAATGTTTAACTTAGACAATATTCGTGTTCAATGTTCAATGTTTAACTTAGACAATGTTCAATGTTCAATGTTCAATGTTCAATATTTAATATTCAATGTTCAATGTTTCATGTTTAAGGTTTATTGTTTACATAGCCTTGAGTATCTTGTATCATAACGTGTCATGGTTGGATCCATTGTACTAGTTGGGGGAAAGGGGAAGTGTTAGCTAGGTATGTGATCAAATCCTAGGCAATGTCAATATTTAATTTAGACAATGTTTATCCAATGTTAAAGTAGACAATGTTCACCCAAGCAGATCATATATCTAACTAGTATTTCAATCACTTAGCATAGTTATAGTTCTTCACCACATTCTAGTTCATTGTTCATCGTGATCAGTGTATACTATATTGTTTATTGTTTAACTGTTTCTTCTACCATAGTTAATATTGTTCATTATTTTCTCATCTTGTATTATATTTTCTATTTCTGTTTATAGTCATTATCAATTAATTGGAACTGCTATTGGGTTGTACTTCGCTCTATTCCTGACTGAAAAATATTTTTCAGATGAATGGTTAGAAAGGACGTGTCCCATTCACTACGGATCGACAGATGGAGTGTCACCTGAGGATAGTGCTAGAGACTGAGGCCTTTTAGATTTACATACCTTGTAGTAGTTATTTTCTATTTAGACATTGGTTTATATTATTGTTTTGAGATCTTGAGTTATGTTTAGTTTTTGAGTTAGACATGTGTGTTTTAAGACTTGTATTTATATTCTTTCTATTCCATATCGTGCGTGCATCTTCCTTTAGTTTTATATGTGATTAAGTATCATTACAAGATTGAGATGGCATGACAGTATTTTATATACTTGTGTGAGATAATAGATAGTATAGTAGACCAAGACAACGTTCTACTACCGATTCTGCGGCATAGGCTGGACGTACCCACGTACTCGTGCCCCTTCACTGGGTACGGGTCATGACACATTTTTAGTGGTGGTCCATACAGGTCAGTCTTCGCAATAGTGCAATGTCGTGGTAGTGCAACGACTTAGTTGTACTACTGCGAGCATGCGATATGATAGGATATAGGACACTAGGATGAGAGGGATACTCAATCACAACTAGAAAATAATTCCAACATAATTGAATCTTGCCATCTTCATTCTTAATATCGTTTTCCTTGAAAAAAATTTATCCTTCTTTGATGATATCGTATCTTGCTCTATATTGATTCCTTATTTTGAATCTGTCTTCAGAATGCCACCGAAGACGCGTTCCCCGTGATCAGGTATCGCGACAGCGTGATCAGTCACTTCATCACCCTTGAGGACAACACCCTCAGACGATGGTCCAGCACCTACATTCAGGAGTTCAGCTTCACCAGTCCAGGTGGGCGTATCTGTAGCAGCTTTCAAAGGTGCTCCACCTCCAGTACCGAGGATAGGGCAGACAGTTTCCGAGGATCTTCTACCTCCGCCACCTGCAGTTGATCAGACGCAGATATTCGCGCTCTTCCAGTAGGTGATGGAGGCACAGCAGTGATAGTCCGAGGTCCTGCGAGAAAGCATGGAGAATACTCACCAGATTGTACTTACAACAGTTGAGAGAGCTACCGCAGTCCAGCCACAGACGGTACCACCTCAGTTTATTCCTCAATAGCCGAGATTAGGGACCATCATTGACTTCCAAAGGATGGGGCCTAAGGACTTTTAGGGCACCGGGGGAATCTTATACGCAGACAACTAGATAAAGGACATTAAGAGGGACCTGCGATTGGCGCAGATTCCTGAGAGCTTGCAGGTGGAGGCAGCAGGTAGTATGAGGTTCGATATTGCGCTGACATAGTTCAGGACAGGCCCAAGGATATCAGTGTCAGGAATTATTGGGAATCTTTCAAGGAGCTGTTCAAAGAGAAGTTCTTTCCAGATGTGGCTCAGAGTACTTTGGAGAGTCAATTTCAGAACCTCGTCCAAGGGAACTTGACGGTGGACGAGTATGCGGCAGAGTATTGCCGATTGGGACAATTTATTGAGGGACAGAATCTTTGGGCCAAAGCTAGGAAGTTCAGGAAGGGACTGAATAGTGAGATTAAGTCTCATACTAATGGAGACCGTACCGCTATGTTTGAGGAATTTGGAGACATGCGCAGCGGGCGGAAGATGATTTGGAGCTTGGCTCCAAGAGGCCGAGAGATACCGGAGGAGCGAGTAGTGGTGCGGGCCCAGCAAAGCTTACCCACTTTCAGCAGTCGTGAATATATCAGCTTCAACATTACCTTATGCCATTTAGGGCACCAGTTCAATAGATACAACAGTTTCAGAAACCAGTCCATCAGGCACCGCAGCAGCCTCAGAGGCAGATTCAACAGACTTTTTCTTGTGCCTATTGTGGAAGGCATGGGCATGATTGGGAGAACTGTCGGAAGAGACTCAGACTATGCTTGTATTATGGTTCCCCTGACCATCTGGTGAAGGAGTATTCCAATAACCCATATAGACCAGATCGCGGTCAGAGAGGTGGAGCTAGGCCACCTGTGGCACAGCAGACTGTTCAGCACCCGCATAGAAAGCCACCCCAGCAGGGCGGGACATTTGCAATGGCAGTCGGAGAGGATGGCACTTCAGGTGATAAGTTAGCTCATTATGTCCTATTCTGTTTATTTCATTTCCATCCATTGTTTGCATGTTTAGTTAGATGTTTGTGTTTTATTGTATAGTTAGTATACCCTGTCGGAGACTACAAAACTATGATGGACAGAGACCATAGTTAGTAATGTATGTTTTAGTTTAGACTGGGGTTGACCTAGAGGGGGTTACGATCATCTTTAATTTCGAGGACAAATTTTTTCTAAGGTGGGTAGGATTGTCACCCTTACATTTTTAATCAAGGGTAGTTTGGTAAATGACACAGGTATTTTATTTTAGGAGTGTTGTATTTAATATTGTGCATGTGTAATTAATTAATTATTGTATTAATTTTTTTTGTGTTATATTTATTTTAGACTTGTGTAGTGGACCTAATTAGTTTAGTTAGATGCATGAACCTAATATTTATATGTTAGTTTAGATTGGACCCAAGTTTAGGTCCATTCATTAGGAGGATGAATTAATTAGTAAAACCATTAGACTAGAACCTTTCCTCCTTAATTATTTCTTCATGAGAAACCCCAAGGGGTGTTTTAGACATTTTATATTGCTTGGGAGAGGGTTTTTGATAAGCCATTAGAGGAGGAGAGAGAGTGTCTCTCATTTTATTTTGTTCATTCCATTTAGATCTATATTCTTTCCCTTTCCTAATTTCTTTATTCCCTCACCAAATCCCTACCAATTTTCACCCAAATTCAGTCCCTATTCTTCAATTGAGGCTACTACAATAAGGATCTACAAGAAGGAAACAAGGATCTAGAAGGAGGAGGCCAAGAGCTACAAGGAGGAGCTACTTTCCGATTTTAGGGATTTTTATTGGAAATCCATCTCCCAATAGGTACATTTTAGTTTTTCCCCTTGTAATAGGTTCTAAATATGAGATTTAACCATGAGAAACCAACCCACATGCATAGGCTACTCATAAGAATTAATTTTAGGTTCATCGGAGACCTACGGTGGAAGTTATGTCCAATTTGGTGTCAATTTTGGGATTGGCACATGTAGTAGTTTTCATTGGGTCTAATAGATCTAAATGAAATATGGTTGCTTGTTTGTGACTAGTGCCATGTCTACAAATGGGTACGTGTAGGCCGTATCTCGTCAATTTGATAAAACAGGCAATTTTGGGAGGTTTTCTCCGACACGGGGAGTTGTGCATACCAATTCTTGACACAGACACGTAGTTGATCTAATTACTATATGTATTGTTCATAATTAATATATTAGACTTGCACGTGTCCTTCAGGATGCCTTTGGTTGTGTGGTGGAGCCGTATCGCGAACGTATCATAGAATGAGGGTGATACGGGTGTGGTGCACTCTACATATTTGTTCATTTGTCCTCATTTCATGTGTGCTTGTGTATAGATATATGTATGTTATATTTTATGATCTATCTATATATATATATGTGTGTATGTACCTATAGTGTATTGTATGCTTAAGTGTATATAGCTATATGATATCTATGTATATGTATATAGGTTGAGTTGATATCTATATGTATACATATTTATGTGTGTACAAGAGTGTTGTATATAGATATCTATTTAAGTTTGGAGGTGAGAGGTATAGGGATATTGATATATATATATATATATATATATATATATATATATATATATATATATATATATAGGCAGTTATATATATATAGTAGTATACATATGTAGGTATATGTAGTGTTTATAGTGTATGTGTTTGTGTGTGAGTGTGTGTGTGAGAAGGAGCTTCTCAGCTAGGCAGTATATACACAACAAGGAGAAGAGTAAATGCTTTAGCAACAGTACATATCAGCAACTGAGCATTACCTCACTGTACAACAGCAAACTCACCCAACTATAGAGCAATTTTATTAAACAACAGAGAGTATCAGTAAACAACAAGGTAGAGATACAGTGCAGTATCCTACTACACAGTGGCAGTAAAAGAGGACTAGTAGCATTTCAACATGAAGTCCCTCATATGTGTGGCAGTGGCTCAGTCTCTAAGGATCCAACTGTCATAAGTTCATCAGATATGAGTGTCTCAGTTGAGGACAATTTGAGTTGATCGAGTTATGGTATTCTCAACAAGTTATGAAGAGAAAGACATGTATCTAGACGAAGATGCTACAGCCAAGAGGTGTAGTCCTCAACACCAAGCTCAACATCCAACTGAAGAGTATGTAGCTCGTACATTGAAAAGACAGTAGCATATATTGCACAGCAACCTGAGAGCAGCTCGTACACATAGTAGCAGCCTTGCCCAGCAACTCGAAGCTGGGGACTCGAACAGTTCAGCAGCCTCGGGCAGCCTTGGGGAGTACGAGTGCATTCAGAGGTGCAGAGCAGTAGCAGCTTCCCAGCACTGAAGGGGGGAAGCCAACAACTGAAGAATTATTCAATGAAGCATACTACAACAACTGCACTATACAAAAAATATTTGAGGAGCAGGATGTACAAGTGGAACACACTGCTAGCAGCAAACAAGGAGAGTAGGTAGTGCATCCAACTACAAGAAGTATTGGGAAGCAGTGGCATCTTCAGCAAGGGGTTACTCGTGTACAGAGTTCTTAGGCAGTGTGCAGCCATTTTAGTTTCATAGTTCAGTGTGTGCAGCTGTTGCACAGTCAGAGCATGTGCAGCAACCCCAGTGCAATATCATTACAGCAAAATAGGGAGGATACAATAGTATTAGTAGTACACCAACTGAAGAGCCAAGAAGCAGTGAATATTAAAGACCATTAGCAGTTTCAGCAGAGTTGTGTAATATACATCAATAAACTGAAGGCAGTGGGAGATCAGTACAACAACTGTAGTAGCAGTTACAACTGAGAAATACTGTAGTACGACAACAATGGAGTAACAGCTAGAGCATGCTGCAGTGTGCAACCAACTGCCAGTGGACACTGCATAGTGCATCACAGGAAGTTCAGTGCAGTCCATAGGTTTTTAGTACCTCTCAGTTCATGTATCAGTTATGTTTGTTGAGTTTATGGGTAGTATAGTTAGTTGGTTATAGTCAGTATCAGTAGGTATTAGTCTAGTAAGTATAGGTAGTTAGCTTATAATTGATTTGGTTTGAGTTAGCAAGGTATTAGAGTAGTTAGTTGTTTATTGTTGATATATATCTATATTAGCTATATGTATTTATGTAGGTATGGATGTTTGGTATTATAGTTAGTTATTTAATAGTATTGACGTATAATATAGGAGCTAGTGTATGTTAGCATTATATAGTTAGTGTTAGTTTGGATTTTATATTAGCTTTATGTAGAGTTTTTGGGTTACCTTGGGACACCAAGGTATTGCTAAGGTATTACCAAGGTATTGGGACGATACTCAAGGTATTGAGTTGGGTATCAGGATAGGTGTGATACGCTTTGGTGCAAGGCCAAGGTATCGTATTTTCATTGTTTTGATTTAGTACTATATATTTATTGACTTTTATATATACATAAACTACTATTTCATATAATTAAACTTGTGTATCTTAGGATACGACATTTTGTGTGATTTTTAGTATCTTAGATTAGTTAGTGTAGCTTAGTTTCATAGTATATTGACTTAGTGACTTAGTGTTAGACTCTTACAACCTAGATTTCACCGATTTGACTTAGAATTGGCTTTATGACCTAGATGTTGACTAGTTTAACTTAAATTCATTCCAACACCTTGTATTAATGTGATATTCTATATATAGGTTTGTGTGACCAGTTGGGACACAGTATGACATTTATTACTTGGACGACAGGTGAGTACTTTCTATAACAGTTCCCATTATTTGATAATTACTATAATACAAGTATCTAGTAATATTTTACATGACTCTTGACACATTGGTACACAGACTATTATACACATGGATCAGTCATGGGATATTATATATATATTGTTCATTATTACTCGTGTTCTCAATGTTTAACTTAGACAATGTATGTGTTCAATATTCAATGTTTAATTTAGACAATGTTCAATGTTTCGTGTTCAAGGTTTATTGTTTACATGGCCTTGAGTATCTTATATCATAATGTATCATATTATATATATATATATATATATATATATATATATATATATATATATATATATATATATTATTCATTGTATCACAACGTGTCATGTTAGCTAGATATGTGATCAAATCCTAGACAATGTTCAATGTTTAACTTAGATAATGTTTATCCAACGTTAAAGTAGACAATGTTCACCCAAGCCGATCACATATCTAACTAGTATTTCAATCACTTAGCATAGTTACAGTTCTTCACCATATTCTAGTTCATTGTTCATCATGATCAGTGTATACTATATTGTTCATTGTTTACTTGTTTCTTCTACCATAGTTGATATTGTTCATTATTTTCTCGTCTTGTATTATATTCTCTATTTTTGTTTATATTCATTATCAATTAATTGGAACTGTTATTAGGTTATACTTTGCTCCATTCCTGACTAAAAAATAATTTTGAGATGAATGGTTAGAAAGGACGTGTCCCATTCACTACGGTGACAGATGGAGTATCACCCGGGGATAGTACCAGAGACTGAGGCCTTTTAGATTTCCATACCTTGTTGTAGTTATTTTTTATTTAGGCATTGGTTTGTATTATTGTTTTAAGATCTTGAGTTGTATTTAGTTTTTGAGTTAGACGTGTGTGTTTTGAGACTTGTATTTCTATTCTTTCTATTCCATATCGTGCGTGCATCTTCCTTTAGTTTTATATGTGATTATCATTACAAAATTGAGATTGCATGACAGTATTTTATATACTTGTGTGAGATAATAGATAGTATAGTAGTCCAAGACAGCGTTCTACCGCCGATTCTGCGGCATAGGCTGGACATACCCACGTACTCGTGCCCCTTCATCGGGTGCGGGTCGTGACAAGCTGGCAGAGATGTATGTGAGGCAGATCGTCAGGATACATGGGGTTCCCGTCAGCATAGTCTCAGATCGGGATAGTCATTTTACTTCTCATTTCATGAGAAGTTTGTAGGGCGAGTTTGGGCACCCAGTTTAAGTTCAGTACTTCATATCACCCCCAAACGGATGGGCAGTCAGAGAGGACTATTCAGACTCTCGAGGATATGCTACGTACTTGTGTACTAGATTTTGGGAGATCTTAGGAAGACCATCTCTATTTGGTAGAGTTTGCATACAATACAGCTAATAGGCTAGTATAGAGATGTCACCATTTGAGGCTCTGTACGGTCGGATATGTCATACTCCCTTGTCATGGGACGATATTGAAGAGAGATAATTTTGCTAGGGCCTGAGATGGTTATGGATGCAGCACTGAAGGTTATACTGATCAGAGACAGACTTCGAGTGGCACCGGACAGACAACGACATTTGGCCGATAGCTACCGAAGAGCTTTGGAGTTTGAGGTATAGTTTTAAATTTTTATTTTTTGCTTGATATTGGTTGTTTGTTATAAATTAAGTTCTTAAGGTTGTGTTTTGTTCTAGGTTGGTGGTTTGGTATTTCTGAGAATTTCTTTGATACGAGGCACGATTCATTTCGGTAGAGGCAGGAAGCTTAGTCCCCGATTCATCGAACCTTTCACTATTCTTGAGAGGGTTAGTGTAGTTGCTTATAAACTAGACTTGCCACCTGTTTTGGAGGGAGTGCATAATGTGTTTCATGTGTCAAAGTTAAGACGGTACATGGCAGATTCTAGTCACGTGTTGGATCACTCGGAGATACAGGTGAGCCCTACTCTTAGCTATCCAGAGTAGCCAATTGAAATTCTGGATCGGATAGAGAAGGTATTGAGGAACCAGACTATTCCTTTGGTACGCGTCGCATGGAGGCATCACTCTCCGGGGAAGTCTACTTGGGAGAGAGAGGATAAAATGCGAGAGCATTATTCATATTTGTTTGTGCCTTGAGGTATGTTCTTTCCTGATTCTGTGCTATTTTTCTGTGGGTAGTTTCGTCTTTGAATTTTGAGGACAAAATTATTTTAAAAGGGGTAGACTTGTCAATACCATATTTTCTAGGAAAGGATATTTTGGAAAATTTATAATTAATTAAATATTATGCATGTAGAATATTTATTTATCATATTATTTAATTATTGTTAGATGTTAGATATTAATTTGGACTTGTTTTAGTGGACCTAACTAGTTTAGATTAGATCCATTGACCAATATTTATTTCTAGTTAGAATTGAGCCCAATAATAAGCCCAATCATTAGGAGGATGATTAATTAAGTTAAACCAATTAGTCTATAACATTTTCTCCTTAATTATTTTCTTCATGAGAGGCCTTAAGGGATATTTTAGACTTTTCATAGAAGCTTGAGAAAATGAAAAGGGTGTCGGCCTAGTAAATAATGGAGGAAAAATTCTCTCTTTATTTTTTATTTCAAATTTAGATCTAAAATTCTCTTCCAAATTTCTTCATTACCACATCAAATTATACCCAAATTTTATCCTAATTCCTTTCCAAATCATCTTTGGAGGCTATTAAAGCAAGTATCTATAAGGAGGAAGCAAGGATCTACAAGAAGGAGGAAGGATCTACAAGTTGGAAGTTATTTTCACTTAATTTGGGAATTTTATTGGGAATCCATCTTCCAATAGGTACAATTTAGTTTTTCCCTTTTTAATCATTAGAAACCATCCTATATGCTAAGGCTACCCATAAGATTTGAATTAGGTTCATAGGAGGCCTATGGAGGAAGTTATGTGGTATAATTATTTTAGATAAGTAGATAAGTAATTAGCTCTTCGTATTGTTCATATAATTATTTTAGACTTGCTCGTATCCATTGGGATATAATTGGTTGTGTGGTGGAGCCGTATCGCAAGTGTATCATAGATCTAGTGTGATACGGGTGTGATGTACTTCATGTGTGTGTTTTTTGCATTTTAATTCTATTATAGATATTATAAATGTTGTAATTATAATTATTATGTGAGATATATATATATATATATATATATATATATATATATATATATATATATATATATATGTATATTTATATTTATATGTTGATCTAGAATTCATGTTATTGTGTTGGTGATCATGGAAGTGTAGAAGTTCATGTGTTTCTCTAATATATATATATATATGTATATATATCTATTATAGTGTTATATATATATATATATATATATATATATATATATATATATATATATATATATATATATATAATATATATATATATATATATATATATATATATATATATATATATATATACATACCGTATCGCTAGTGTATTATAGATCTAGTGTGATACGGGTGCGATGTACTTCACGTGTGTGTTCTTTGCATTTTAATTCAATTATAGATATTATAAATGTTGTAAGTATATATATATATATATATGTTGATCTAGAATTCATGTTGTTGTGTTGGTGATCATAGAAGAGTAGAGGTTCATGTGTTTATATGTATATATATATATATATTATATATATATATATATATATATATATATATATAATATATATATATATATATATATATATATATATATATATATATATATATATATATATATATATATATATATATATGGTGTGTAGATGTATATATAAATATATGAGATGTCCATTTATGTGTGTGAGCTTGAGCGAAGAAGAAACAATGGAAAAACAGTGAGAAAACAATGAAAACAGTGAACAAAAGCAATGATAAGCAGTAAAAAAAAAGCTAAGATAAGCAGCAGCAAAAGCAGTTGAAAAGCAGCAGGAATCATAAGCCAAGAAGCAGCAGCAGAAGCATCCGCAGAAAGCATAAGCAACGGCGGTAAGCAGCAGAAGCAGAAGTAGAAAGCAGAAAGCAGCAAGCAACTATAGCTTATTGATAAGTTATTAAGCCAGTATATATATATATATATATATATATATATAAGTTAGTTAGCTTATTTGATAAGCTAGTAAGTTAATAAGCTAGTATATATATATAAAATATATATATAAATAGATAAGCTAGTTAATTTATTTGATAAGCTAGTAAGCTAGTACATTAGTATATATATATATATATATATATATATATATATATATATATATATATATATATATATATGAATTAATTAGTTTACATTAATAAGCTAATAGTTATGTATATATTATAAATAAGTTGGTATATTATATATATGAGATTTATATATACATAAGTGCTAGTTAATATTTGTTAGCATTATTTCTAGATTACCTTGGGGTGCACCAAGGTAATGAGAGTGAGATATGTCGGGTACGGGTATTAAATATCAAGGAGATGTTAGTATATAGTTAGAATATTATTGTTAGAAGTTTTAAATACATATTATTGTATAATAAAGAGTATGAGTAGTAATTATTTATTAGATATTGAAATACATTGTAGTAATTATTTATTAGGTATTGAAATACCTTGTGATACCAAGGTAACGTCAAGATATTGGGTTTTACTCAAGGTATTGAGTGTAAACATCAAGATGGAAGTGTAGGTGGTGTGATACTGCTTTTGGTTCAAAGCCAAGGTATCCACTTAGCATTAGTTTAGTTATGAGTATTATATATTTTTGTTTGTATACATATTATAATATTTTTATATCTAATAAATTACGTATCTTATGATACGATATCTTATTGGTTTCCTAGTATCCTAGTATAGCTAGTATGGCCTAGTTACATAATGTATGGACCCAATATCCTAGAGATGGACTCATACAACCTAGAAATAGCTAGTTTGACCAAGTTTGACTAGTTTGACCTAAAGTTGACCTAGTTTGACTATTTTGACTTAGAAATAGCTTTTTGACCTAGAAGTTGACTAGTTTAACTTATTTTTATTCCAAAACCTTGTATTGATATAATATTCCATATTTAGGTCTTCGAGGCACCGTACCGGACATTTTTGATACTATTCATCAGATTTCTGGCGAGTACATTGTCTGATAGTTTCTCATTTATGATATCCTCTATGTCTCTTGTATTTATTGTAGATATCCTTGATTTCTTGACATGATGGTTACACGGATTGGTATATCCGGATCTCGTTATGAGATATTATTCCTAGGTATTTATGGTGTACCTTGTGCAAGCCTTATTCCTTGTTATTCTTGTACATGTACAAATATTTATTCTCGGGGAGACTAGCTACCTACCCAGTGAATCTCGTATCATAACGTACCATGTTAGATCCATTATACAAGTTAGGGCCGGAGAGTATGTAGTGTAGATATGTGATCATACCCTTCTTGTGTATGTCTTGTTCCTTGAATAGTGTTAATCATACACCACACATATGATTAACCAGGCTATAACCCTTGTGCAAGTTCCCAAGCCGATCACATGTTAAAGCTGGTACTCAGTCACTTAGTATTAATATTTCTTGTTCATTCCTATGATGCTCATTATTGTATTTATTTCAAGTATTCCTTTATTGCATATATCTTGTACCTGTATATTACATCTTGTATATTCGTCCTATTTACTATTACACAATTTATATTATTTATTAGAACTGCTGTTAGAGATATACTTTGCTCCTTTCCTGACTGGATATATTTTTCCTAGATGACATTGAGGAGTAGTACCCCACTCACTACGGACCTCAGGATGTTGTTGGCTTAGACCTAGAGACCTTGGCTCAGGAGGGTCTCATCCTGACTGAGACAGATGACCCAGGACTTGTAGCGCAGTCGTTAGACTCTTTTTGTAAACCCCCTCGACCAATTTAGGATTATTTTAAATTAAATCGAGAGACTAGGATTAATTTGGATACAGTTAGGATTAATGTACAATAATTATGTGACTTAATACACCTTACAGTTGGTTCAATGTTTGGAGCGCTATACTAGTAGGTACCCCCAAACTAATTAAATACTCATCTCCTAGACATGCCAGACTACCCATCTGACCCTTGTGTAACTTTTAGATACTCAATATTGTGCTTTATTTGAGCTGCACAATATTCGTTACAAACTTCTATGTATTATGCCAATAAAATCAGCTTCCCTTAACTGTCCATTCCTACTTAAATTTGAGGCACAACCACAACCCAATTCCCTATAACCCAAATTAGGGTATTAGCCTACGCTAAGCCAGCTACGCCTATGACTTTTGTGTACCACTCGAATTTAGTTCCAAGTGTCTTCAATTCATTAAGGAACGTCATGCACATTATTTTTAATTAAATTAAATTGGAGGAAATTTTACCCTAAATAGGATCTGACCAAGCCACGTACACCCTTTCATGTGGACCAACTCCTACCCCAATGAGCCCTGGCCGGCCCAAGCCTCAAGGCAAGCCCACAAATTCCATCACCCATATAAATATATAATTCTTTTCACATGGAAACCCTAGAATATAAACACCATCACCACCTCCATAACCTAGCCGCTTCCTTACCTCTAACCCGAGCCCCTCCTTTCCCCGGTCGGACACCCACCACCGCAGGCCGCCACCACCTCAGCCACTGCCACCCGCCTGACCATCAACTCCACCACCCCAATATCACAACACCACCCGCCGGACCACCGACTGCCATCCCCCATCTCCATCACCCTCAAATCCGAGCGCCAACCCGATAACCAGACCCCGACTGCCCCCAGCCTGACCACGACCTCCAGTACCGCCAACCACCACCGACAGGCCAACCCCGACATCCCCCCATGACCTGACCGCCACCCAGCCGTCGTTCCCCGCCGGCCAAGCCCCGCTGTCGCTGCTGCTAGACTGCTGCAACTACTGCAGTTGCTGTTACAGCCGTTGTCGCGGCTGCCTTGCTCGCCGGCCAACGCCGGAGCCCTACTACTCGCTGGAGGACGACCAGGCAGCGAGGATACCCTCGTCCAGCCAACAAGGTACTCGCCCTATTTTCTTTCCTCCTTGTATCGTGTTTATATATATTCGTCGTGTCGTCGTATCGAGTGTCGTAGTCTTGGACACAAACCTGAATTTACGTTAAAACTATAAAGATGAATGTTGATGTTAACAAGATTTAGCATTTATTTAATAACCAGCATTTACCTTAATGATAGAACTCGGTTATAAAGACTGGTATTTCACCTAAAAACTTGGACCTCTGCCTGTATGCTCAAACATGGGAAATAAGGACATATAAATTTTGCTAAACGTAAATAGTTTTGTAACCCATAACGTGGTAATTTATTGTCGTGATATACACGGTGACTGAGGACAGGGCACGTGTGCATCTTAGCTACATGCACACGCAACTCTGTAGTTGGCCAGCCAAAATCTTGCGTCAGTACCTAAGAGCAACGTTGTAGTCGTGTATGTATTGATTTAGTGTCTGATGCTAGATTGTTATATTATATTATGTGTTTAGGGTTGCTGGACCAGCCAGGAGATACCACAGGAGCAGGCTATTGGCATTCACAACTTCAGGACCCATGCAAGATACCTTGCCATATTTACTGTCTAATTTAAATTATGCACATATTGTATGATGTCTTATTATTTATTTTATATGGTTGTGTGCGTCCGAGATTGACTCGGGTGTAGTCGACGGATACGTCGATGATTTAGTGTACTTAACCTAGTCACTAGCAGAGTCACCCTATTGGGAGGATACTCTGATATCTTCCGAGACCTGACACTCTTACACGTTACACGGTGACAAATTCATATTGGGATGCGGGTTCGCGTATTCGACTAGCTATCGGTGCGTGTGACATGCATCACGATTAGTACGTAACTTAGGACTATTTTATTTGTAGAGACTTGGCATATAGATACGTGGTATGCACGTCGAGTATTCAATTTGTGTATCTATATTGGGCGGAGAGGACAACTAGTAGGCGTATGGGATACACCCATTGGAATCCGTAGTATCCAGAGGAGCCACGGATCCAATGACTCCCTTTATGCAGATTACACGTTCTTTGGAGCGATATGGACGTTATATTCTATGCAGATTCCACGTTCTTCGGAGCGATATGGACGTTATATATATACTATACAGCTTCTATGTTCTTCGGAGCGGTATGGACGTTATGCCTACACCTACCCATACGTACCAATGTTGTCCTTACATTGCATTCACTTAGATGGTTAGCACACCCTTTATTGTATTTATTTTATTCACTATTTATATATATGGCATATTTCTATGTATCTTGTTACGTCCCTCTGAGGACCTGGTACATTTTCAGATTTGGACGAGGCATATTACCCCACAGTGTATGGCCCAGGACAGGAGACTAGGTAAGCTACAACTAAGGAGTTAGAGGTGCTACCGTCATTGTTTTCGTGATCAGTTGGTAGGCCTTCTGCCTAGAATTGGGCGCATCATTATCTAGTCAGCCGATGCCCTAGTCTTTACTCTTTTATCTATCATTTTAGTACTTTTATTTCGTCATAGTAGTGGGTTTATTCCCACCAGACATTCTTGGTTGTACTATGATATTTTGAGACTGGCGTTTATCTTCCAGCATTTATTATTAGTATATTCCTGCTGTTTATCATGTGGATGAGATTAGATTACCTGTTGTTGATTTATATGGGACATATTAGTAATTAGGACAGCGTAGCACTCTTCGTTGGATCAATTAAATTAGGATATCCTCGGAGATGTTACAGCTGGCTATTACCACATGGCCAAGTCACGTGTATTTTGGGACTGGGGCGTGACATGGTTCTAGTGGTGGCCCATGCAGGTCGACTTTATCGCTTGTGGTATGGTAACGTGCCTAGTGAGCCTGCAATATGATAGAAATTACTAGGTCTCATCCACTTTGATTACGTCTTTGAACTTCCTTCATATTACTTCTAAATATCTGCATCTTGATTGGTTGATTCCGTACTCTTTTTGATGAAGTCCTATCTCTTGCAGCAAGATAAACTTGCGCAGTGTACGAAGAGCACCCAGTGCCGTGGTGCCAGACAACACCACCCAAAGAGAGGAGGTACCCCAGGGACTACCTAGAGGGCAACCACCGCTACAGGCCCCGCTGATTCATAGGCACCAGACTTCTCGGGGAGATCTTACCCAACAACACAAGGGACAGACTTCCCAGACGATCCCCATGCAGCATTTTGAGGGCCAGACTTCAGGAGCTACACCGATGCCGCAGACCGAGAGGCCGACATCTAAGGAGACACCTACTACACAACCAGAGGTTCTATTACCACCACCTCTACCTTATCCACCCCAGATGCCGCAATTAGATGGACAGCCACAGATGCTTCAGCTCTTCTAGACTATGATGCAAGCACAGTGGCATCAGACCAAGACGTTGAGACAGAGTTTGATGGCAGTACTAGAGAGGACACCTGTCACAGCGGCAGTATCAGCACCTCTACCAGCCCAGACATGTGGCACTATTAGATGGTTCCGATAGATGGGACCAGATACTTTCTCAGGCAACGAGACCGTAGAAGAGATCTCCGATTGGGTCACCAACATGGAGATGTTAATAGAGGCTTCACAACTGCATCCAAACCTTTGGATGACCGCGGTGAGGGCCTAACTGAAAGGCAATACCCATCATTGGTGGGATTCTATTGAGCGTAGTGTCGGCAAGAACCAGACTTTGGAACAGTTCTTAGAATACTTTAATACGAAGTATTTTTCGGCCACAGTCAGAAATGCCCTGTACTCCCAGTTTCTACATCTAGAATAAGGGAATATGACTGTTGACGCATATGACATAAAGTTTAGTCGTCTTAGCAGATTTGGTGCCGTCCTGATATCCAATAATCTAGAGAAGGCCCAGAGATTTAATCCCGGCCTCACTTTTGAGCTATAGAGGTATACCACCACACATGCGAGGATTTCATATGAGGAGGTATTTGCAGAGGTGAGGATCCAAGAGGCTATCGGCAGGGGAGCAATACATTCCAGTATGAATACACCAGCCAGAGCCTAGCCCAGAGCAGGAGGACTGATCCGTCGTCCCGGAGCACAAACACAACAGCGGACAGCTCCGTACCAGAAAAAGGAGCTTACGAATTGCCACTACTATGGTAAGGTAGGACATTTCCAGAATGACTGCCGAAAGAGACTGGGAACATGCATGATTTGTGGAGCAACCCAGCACCACGCTCGAGACTGCCCATAACACAGAGATATAGCACCACAGACCGGACAGAGGCCAACAACACCAGTTCCAAGGATACTACCCCTGCTAGGAGGACATCGTCTACCAGGACCTGGAGGATTTCAAAGGGGACCACCCTTGGCCCCACAGCAGGCACAGTTTGATCTAGCCTGACAGCAGACCGAAGGACAGGGGCACGGACAGGCCTTTGCACTAGCAGCTACTGAGGAGGAAATAAAAGGGGAAGCTATCACAGGTACCATTTTAGTTGCATCATTACCTGCAACTGCATTGTTTGATTTTGGAGCTACACTATCATTCATATCTAGTAGATTTGTAGCAATGCATAGAGTAGCTACTTCTCCCTTACCTAAGAGTTGAAAGATTCTTACCGGAGGAGGTATCGTGCCGGTTACCAGCACTATTAGTACGCGTTCTGTAGTCGTATGTGGTAGAGAGATGAGAGCACGATTCTTGGTATTACCCTTGACGTTGTGCTAGGCATGGACTTGTTAAGCCAGTATAATGCCATACTGGATTGCCGGAAAGGTAGCGTCAGTTTTAGACCGCCAGATCAACCGGAGTTCGAGTACATGTGAGGGACCATCGAACAAGGAGTATGACTGATAATTAGAGCCTACATGGCTATAGAGATGGTACCCCCGCCGATAGTTGCAGAATTTGAGAATGTTTTACAGGAGGAGTTACCAGGTTTACTGCCAGATAGAGACGTGGAGTTCACTATTGAGTTAGTAGCCAGAGCAACACCGATATCTTCTAATGTATACCGATTAGCGAAGAAGAAACTAGATGAGCTGAAGCTACAATTAGAGGAGTTATAGAGCAAATGATTTATCCGTCCTAGTGCATCACCCTGGGGAGCACCAGTGCTGTTTGTACCTAAGAAGGATGGAACTGTACATATGTGCATTGATTACAGAGCCCTTAATGCTTTGACTATCAGGAATAAGTACCCCCTGCCACGGATTGATAATTTATTCGACCAGTTGACAGGAGTAGTGGTGTTCACAAAGATCGACTTGAGATCGGGTTATCATCAAGTGAAGGTGGGAAGAGAAAACATTCAAAAGACAGCATTCAGGACTCATTATGGTCAGTACGAGTTCTTAGTGATGCCTTTTGGACTGATGAATGCACCTGCTGTATTTATGAACTTGATGAACAAAGTCTTCCACCAATACTTAGACCAGTTCGTGGTAGTCTTCATCGACGACATTTTAGTGTATTCGAAGAGCCACGAGGAGCACGAGAAGCACTTGAGACTAGTGTTAGAGACACTGAGGAGAGAGAGGCTTTATGACAAGCTAAGAAAGTGCGAGTTCCTCCTAGATCGGGTCACTTTCCTAGGACACGTTATCTCAGGAGATGGTATTTTAGTAGATCCGACGAAGATTTCATCAGTAGAGACATGGCCAACCCCTACCAATGTCTCAGAAGTGAGGAGTTTTCTAGGACTTGTCAGATATTACCGAAGGTTCATAGAGAACTTCCCAAAGATTGCAGAGCCAATGACCCGCTAGACCCGTAAGGAGCAGGAGTTCACCTGGACAGAGGAGTGTCAGAAGGCATTCGATAAGCTGAAGAAGCGTTTGACTACAGCAACTATCTTGACCATACCTTCTGGAACCGGATGATTAGTGATCTATAGCGATGTATCTGGGAAAGGATTATGATGTGTCTTAATGCAGCATGGGAAGGTTGTAGCCTACGCCTCTAGACAGTTGACGACCCATGAGAAGAACTATCCCACTCACGACTTGGAGCTTGCAGCAGTGATCTTTGCTTTGAAGCTTTGGAGACACTACCTATATGGAAAAAGAGTAGAGATATTCACTTATCACAAAAGCCTAAAGTATGTCTACACTTAGAAGGATCTGAACCAGAAATAGAGACTTTGGCTCGAGGTGATGTCAGACTTTGAGATTGAACTGCAATATCATTCGGGAAAGGCCAACGTAGTAGCTGACGCATTGAGCAGAAGACCCATAGCATTCTACCTGACTACCCAATAACATTTGTTGAGAGATCTAGAACAGATGGGTATAGAGGTCGTTATGCCCGGAGTAGACGGACAATTATCGAGTTTCCAGTTGCAATTGACATTAGTGGAGAGGATCAAGACTGCTTTGCCGACAGATGCCAGATTCCAGAGGCTTAGACAGAGGACAGAGGCTGGAATATAGACAAGACTGCGTATACATGAAGACGGAGCCTTGAGAAATGGAGATCGTCTCTATGTTCCAAATGGAGAACTTCGGCAGGAGTTAATGACAGAAGCACACAGTTCAACATACTCTATTCATCCAGGAGGCATGAAGATGTACAGAGACTTGAGGCAGTACTACTGGTGGCATAGAATGAAGAGCGAGATAGCCCACTTTGTGGCGAAGTTCCTGGTGTGTCAGCAGGTCAAGGCTGAGCATCAGAGATCTGCAGGATTACTTCAACCTCTTCCGATACCAGAGTGGAAATGGGAGCATATCACTATGGACTTTGTTACGGGCTTTTCGAGGAGTCCTAGTGGTCGAAATACAGTATGGGTAATCGTAGATAGACACACCAAGTCCACATACTTTTTACCCTTCAGAGTTGGGCAATCTACAAAGGTCTTAGCAGATATGTATATGAGGGAGATTGTGCGACTGTATAGAGTGCCAGTTAGCATAGTATCTGATAGAAATACGAGATTTACATCCTACTTTTGGCGAAGTATGCAAGAGAGCCTTGTTACCCGCCTGAAGTTTAGTACATCGTATCACCCACAGACAGATGGCCAGTCCGTGCGCACAATTCAGACATTGGAAGACATGTTAAAAGCATGCATGCTTGATTTCGGAGGATCATGGGTGGACCATTTGCATTTGGTCGAGTTTTCCTATAACAACAGCTATCAGGCGAGCATCCAGATGGCTCCCTATGAAGCATTGTATGGAAGGAAGTGTCGATCCCCCGTATGTTGGAGCAATTTAGGCGAGAGACAAATTCTGGGGCCAGAGTTGGTTGTCCGTACAGTAGAGAAGGTGAAGAAGATCCAAGGGCACCTGCGAGCAGCATAGGACAAACAGAAGCATTGGACGAACACACATCAACGACCCCTAGAGTTCCAGGTTGGAGATCATGTATTTCTAACGATCTCACCTACTCGAGGGACTATCAGATTTGGAGGCAGAGGAAAGTGGAGTCTGAGTTACATCGGACCATTCGATGTGTTGGAACACATCGGAGAGGTTGCTTACAGGTTAGCCTTGCCACAGACTTTGGAAAGAGTCTATGACGTCTTCCATGTATTTCAGCTAAGGAGGTACATGCCAGATCAGAGTCATGTGCTTGACCATTCAGAAATCACAGTCGGCCCGAGCTTATCATACCAAGAGGAGCCTGTTGAGATTCTAGACAGGAGTGAGAAGGTATTGCGAGGTCAGACTATCCCCATAGTTTGCGTCGCATGGAGACATCATGCACCAGGCGAGTCGACCTGGAAATGCGAGAAGGATATTCGACAGCGCTATCCCTACCTCTTCGAAGGACTAGGTATGTAATAGCATTTTTATTTCAGTCAGTAGTTCTTACCACACATACGTTTTAATTTTGAGGATAAAATACTCTAAGGAGGGTAGATTGTAAACCCCCTCGACCAATTTAGGATTATTTTAAATTAAATCGAGAGACTAGGACTAATTTGGATACAATTAGGATTAATGTACAACAACTATGTGACTTAATAAACCTTACCATTGCTTCGATGTTTGGAGCGCTACACTAGTAGGTACCCCCAAACTAATTAAATACTCATCTCCTAGACATGCCAGACTACCCATCTGACCCTTGTGTAACTTTTATATACTCAATATTGTACTTCATTTGAGCTGCGCAATATTCGTTACAAACTTCTATGTATTATGCCAATAAAACCAATTTCCCTTTATTATACATTCCTACTTAAATTTGAGGCACAACCACAACCCAATTCCCTATAACCCAAATTAGGGTATTAGTCTACGCTGAGCCAGCTACGCCCATGACTCTTGTGTTCCACTCGAATTTAGTTCCATGTGTCTTCAATTTATTAAGGAACGCCGTACGTATTACTTTTAATTTAATTAAATTGGAGGCAATTTCACCCTAAACAGGATCTGACCAAGCCACGTACACCCTTTCCTGTGGACCAGCCCCCACCCCAATAAGCCGTAGCCGGCCCAAGCCTCGAGGCCAGCCCACAAATTCTATCACCCATATAAATATACAATTCTTTTCACATGGAAACCTTAGAACATAAACACCATCACCACCTCCATAACCTAGCCGCTTCCTTTCCTCTAACCAGAGCCCCTCCATTCCCCGGCCGGACACCCACCACTACAGGCCGCCACCACCTCAGCCGTTGCCACCCGCCTGACCATCAACTCCACCACCCCAACATTATCGCACCACCCGTCGGACCATCGAGTGCCATCCCCTATCTCCATCACACTCAAACCCGAGCGCCAACCCGATACCCAGATCCCGACTGCCCCCAGCCGGACCACCGCCTCCAGCACCGCCAACCCCCAACGATGGGCCGACCCCGACCTCCCCCATGACCTGACCGCCACCCAGGCGCCGTTCCCCGCCGGCCAAGCCCAACTGTCACTGCTGATAGACTGCTGCAACTGCTGCAGTTGCTATTACAGCCGTTGTCGCGGCTGCCTTGCTCGCCGGCCGACGTCGGAGTCCCACAACTCGCCGGAGGACGACCAGACAGCGAGGAGACCCTCATCCAGCCAACTTGGTACTCGCCCTATTTTCCTCCCTCCTCGTATCGTGTTTATATATATTCGTCGTGTCGTCGTATCGAGTGTCATAGTCTTGGACACAACCCTGAATTTACGTTAAAACTATAAAGATGAATGTGGATGTTAACAAGATTTAGCATTTATTTAATAACCAGCATTTACCTTAATGATAGAACTCGATTATAAAGACTAGTATTTCACCTAAAAACTTGAACCTCTGCCTATATGCTCAAACATGGGAAATAAGGACATATAAATTGTACTAAACGTAAATAGTTTTATAACCCATCATATGGTAATTTATTGTCGTGAGATATACGGTGACTGAGGACAGGGCACGTGTGCATCTTAGCTACATGCACACGCAACTCTGTAGTTGGCCAGCCAAAATCTTGCATCAGTACCTAAGAGCAACATCGTAGTCATTTATGTATTGATTTAGTTTCTGATGCTAGATTGTTATATTATATTGTGTGTTTAGAGTCGCTGGACCAGCCAGGAGACACCGTGGGAGCAGGCTATTGGCATTCACAGCTTCAGGACCCAGGCAAGATACCTTGCCATGTATACTGTCTAATTTAAATTATGCACATGTTGTATGATGTCTTATTGTTTATTTCATATGGCTGTGCGCGTCCGAGATTGACTCGGATGCAGTCGACGGATGCATCGATGATTTAGTATACTTAACCTAGTCACTAGCAGACTCACCCCATTGGGAGGATACTCTGATATCTTCCGAGACCTGACACTCTTACACGTTATACGGTGACAAATTTATATTGGGATGTGGGTTCGCGTATTCGACTAGCTATCGGTGCGTGTGACATACATCACGGTTAGTACGTAACTTGGGATTATTTTATTTGTAGAGACTTGGCATATAGATACGTGGTATGCACGTCAAGTATTCGATTTATGTATCTACGTTGAGCGGGAAGGACAACTAGTAGGCATATGGGATACACCCATTGGAATCTATAGTATCCAGAGGAGCCATGAATCCAATGACTCCCTTTATACAGATTCTACGTTCTTCGGAGCAATATGGACATTATATTCTATACAGATTCTACGTTCTTCGGAGCGATATGGACTATAGAAGCATGAAAAATATGCTACAGAATTATATGCAATATGCATAAAATCCTCGTAAAACAGAGTTTCAATGTTGTATGGTGTAAAACATGACTTCAGAGCTATTGGCGTACAACAGAGTTTCAATGCTGTTCAGCGTAAAATATAGCTCCAGAACAACCCGTGTAATGCAGTATTTCAGACTGCTTCAGCATAAAAAGGTTGCTACCTCGTCTTTATGGCGTAAAACCCCTCTGCTTTTAATGCAGCATGGAAGTGTACGAGAAATGCTTCGTATTCCTCGAATGAACCTATCAGACAGTATAATAAACCTGACTCCTGACAAAGAGTATTGTACGACAATCAAGACGACGGCTGTAATGATGATTCGGCATAGAGCTCCAGACTGTCGTTTAGTGACAAAGCCTTGATTTAAGTCATCGTTTATGCATTCAAGGAATACGCTGTCTAGTTTTACACAGGCAAGCATGAGCTTTTACGCTCAGGATGAGACAAAGCTGACCGCCACGTCAAAAGCAGCTCTTTGTACAAAAATCGAGGCACGTCTCTGCAGTTAATACGCGTGATGGGGGCGGATCTTTGCATTTAATGCACGAGATTTGGTTCTACTTTTAACGATTGGGTGAGCCATAATTATGACTAATACGTCCACATCACCATCCCTGTACATTACGCCATCAGGCTATTTTCACCTATAGGAGTACGCCGTATGCTATCTCCTTGAAATACGCCAACTCAGGCTATATTTGCAAAGATATGTGAACAGGCTATCTAATCCAGAATACGCTCAAGACCTCAGTCAAAGGGGAATAACCGGCTACCTTTATGCCGGCTACCTATCTATGCAGCATCAGGCTTCTACGCCTACTTGGCTTCTACGCCTATATATCAACTATTGGGCTTCTATGCCTATTGGGCTTGTACGCCTACTTGGCTTTTATGCCATCAGAACAACTATTTGGTTTTTACGCCAACGAGACAATTATTTGGCTTCTACGCCAATCATCTCTACGCGAGGGGCAGTTACCTACGTGGCTTGCATGCCGTGATCTTTGCAGCAGTTATACGCATTATCTCTTAATGGAACACGCGTCACACGCTTATTCAGAAGATTATTTATACGTGGGTAGCAGTTATGATAACCGCCGGGTAAAAGGTGCGGTTCTCTCCACTGTTCAGTTTCTACGCCTATAAATAGAGACCTCCGTCCATGGAGGTCAGAGGGAGGATTTTAGAGGATCAAATTTGATCTTTGAGAGACAAAGGTTAGAAAATCGAGAGAAAAGAGTCTAGAGCACAGACAGGGGAGTAATTGACGACTTTGGCATCGAGCATCCAATTCCTTTTGCGATTTTTTAAGCACTACTAGAAAAAGCGGGATTAGCGACGTATTTTAGCGACGTCAAAATAAACGTCGCTAATAATATATAAATTAGTGACTCCTTATAAAAATGTCGCTAGACGTCGCTAAAAGGCGACATTTAGCGACGTTTAGTGACTTTTATTAAGATTTTAAAAGATAAGTCGCTATAAGTTCAATTAAGGTCCCTAAACGTCGTTAATATGTCTAATTTACCGACGTTTAGCGACGTATATAGCGACCTTTATATTAAAAATATTTAGCAACGTGTTTAGCGACGTCCTTGACGTCGCTAAAATTTAATTTAACGACGTTTTTATTGGACGTCGCTAAACGTCGCTAAAATTTGGTTAATTAGGGCTCGATTTCATTTTTCCCCATCTGTTGAAATTTCAAAAAGAAACAAAATCCCCCCCCCGCTCCGTCGACCGGCTCTCCACCGTGACTACTCCGGTAAACCCTACTTTCTCTCTCTCTATCTCTCTCACAGGACACATGTTACATTGACACAAACACGAGACACATACAGACACTGACACAGACACAGACATGGCACACACACACACTGACACAGACACTGTTCAGGACCTAGGGTTAGGGTTAGGGTTAGGTTTTTTTACATGGGGTTAGGGTTAGGGTTAGGGTTAGGGCCGACTGGCCCAAGTATGTGTGTATCAGTATGTCAGGTGAGTTTTGATAGGTGTTATTGGTACCAGGTGTATTTTGATTACAGATTTCTTAAGAGTGTATGTGTGTATCAGTGTGTCAGTTTGGGGGGTTAGGTTTTTTATTAAAGGGAGTGCAAAAATCTGCCAGTAATTGTTAGTGAGTACATTCAGAATGCATGGGGTTATCCATTTCATAGAGCAATAGCCCGTGTACTTAGGAAACTTTTGATGCAAAAATTGTTCAAGCACCAGGTGCCTTAGTGCAATGCCATGACTGAGCAGTAGCTCCCTGGAACCTACTGCAAGTTGCAGACGTTAGGATTAGTGATGTGTTCAGCTAAGGGATGTATGCAACTGTGTACAGTACACTAGAAGAAGTAGGCAGTGATTAGCTTTAGGTAGTATTATGCAAGTATGTGAGTTGGAGAAGTGTGTCAGTGAGGGATAGCTAGTGTCAAGTTTAGTGGGTAGTATAGATATTAGAATATAAGCTAATGTAAAGTTATGATACAAGATATTGGTTGAGGTATGGGTATTTGTTAATCAAGTATCTCAAGAAACTTAGTTTATGAGCTTAGGATACTAAGGGTGTAACCAAGTAGGTATCTCCAGTACTTGGGTGTGTGTTAAGCTAGTACCAAGGTTGTGGATTAGTATCTTGGGGCAGTGGGTTAAGGTATAGTAGTAAAGTGGTATTAAGATATTATTTGGGTAATGTTATATATATATATATATATATATATATATATATATATATATACTGCATTTCCCATAACGGACACTGACACAGACACGGCATACACACACACACACACTGACACAGACATTGATCAGGACCTAGGAGTGTGGTTGGGGGCAGCTGCAGTTCTATAGTATGACACACTATTTGTAGTGTGTTGACTGCATACTTATAGTATAGTTCATAGTACTATGGGTTTGGGGGCAGCTGCAGTTTTGATAAATGAAAATATGTATTATATCAGTTATGATTTTTATAGTACGGTTAAGTTAGGAAGTTAGGTGATAAACTATTGTATGTAATGATTTATATGATACATACTGTCAATTTTGCAGAAGTTTCTAGAAATGGATATGAATTACTATCTGCGTCATCGTTCGTGCATGTACAACCGTCATCCTGATGACATGTGTGGTGTGCGGGATGAATTCATTGAGGGTGTACAGCAGTTCCTGCAGTTCGCCAAGGCGTTCCCTCAGTACATGGACGATACCAAAATTAAGTGTCCGTGTGTGAGATATCGCAACAGGAAATATCATCCAGAAGTGGAAGTTACATATCATTTATACTCGAAGGACTTTACGCCGAATTACTATCAGTAGACCGCGCACGGAGAACTTGTATCTCTAGCATCGGAGTCGGAGCCCTATGTGGAGCCGTATATGGATGTCCAAAACCACGATGCTTACGACGACGGGTTAGTGAACATGGTTTATGATGCGGCGGGGCCTAGTTTCAATCCTGACAATTATGATACGGCGGGACCTAGTTTCAATCCGGACAATTATGATGCAGCTGAGGAGGCACCGAATGCCGATGCTGCAAAGTTTATGGAGTTGCTTGAGAATGCAAGGACTCCACTATATCCTGGTTGTGAGGATCATTCACCTTTGGAGGTGGTTACAAGATTATTGAGCATCAAGTCTGATTTTAACATGTCGCAAGAATGCTATAATTGACTGCTCGATTTGATTATAGAGATCTTGCCCGAGGGTGCAAAGTTGCCTAAAGACTTCTATCGATCTAAGAGAATGGTAAGATCGCTTTGGATGGGATACGAGAAAATCGATGCATGTCGCAACGGGTGCATGTTGTAATACAAAGACGACAAGGATGAAGATGCATGCAGATTCTGTGGTGCTGATTGCTACAAGGCCACTGTTAGAGGAAAGTCTGTCGGTGCAAGGAAGCCTACCGATTCGATGCATTACTTGCCTTTGACGCCGCGGTTGCAGCGGTTGTTTATGGTTAAGGAGACTGCAGAAAACATGAGTTGGCACAGGCAAAAACAGATCGAAGGAGTATTGGATCATCCATCCGATGGAGAAGCATGGAAGCACTTTGATCGAGAGTATCCATATTTTGCCGAGGAAGTACGTAATATCAGATTGGGGCTCTGCTCTGACGGTTTTACCCCATTCGGACTTTCGGGCTCCCAGTATTCGTGTCGGTCTGTGATCGTCACTCCGTACAATCTACCGCCTTGGATGTGCATGAAGACTCCGTATATGTTCCTAACCGTTATTATCCTGGATCCGAACAATCCGAAGAGGAACATCGATGTGTATTTACAGCCTTTGATAGATGAGTTGAATCAGCTGTGGGAAGTCGGTGCCAACACGTACGATGTTTCTAGAAAGCAGAATTTTAAGATGAGGGCAGCACTTATGTGGACCATCAACGACTTTTCGGCCTATGGAATATTATCGGGATGGAGCACCCATGGTTGTCTCTCATGTCCGTATTGCATGGACCGTTCTCAGGCTTTTTGTTTGAAATACGAAGGCAAACCGTGCTTCTTCGATTGTCATCGACAATTTTTGCCGAAGGATCATCCGTACCGGAGGAATCGGAATGCTTTTCGTACGGGAGTTGTGGAGAAGGCCAATCCACCGTCAAGGTGGCCCGGATGCACGATATGGGAAGAGGTAAAAGATTTACCAAGTGCTATCGAAGAGCCTGCTAAGGGGTACAAGTGTGACGGATTTGGTCGTACCTATAACTGGACGAAGAGGAGTATATTCTGGGATCTGCCATATTGGAGCACCAATCTGATCAGACATAACCTTGATGTCATACATATCGAGAAGAATGTGTTTGATAACATAATTAATACTGTAATGGATGTAAAGGGGAAGACGAAAGATAATCCGAAGGCCAGGTTGGACTTAGAAGACATATGTAGACGTCTTGCATTGCATTTGATAGAGGAGGGGAATGGAAAGTTAAAGCAACCTAAGTCAGTTTTCTCACTGGATAAAGAGGATAAAGGTAGACTTTGTAGGTGGATTCAGGGTTTAAAGTTTCCAGACGGGTATGTGTCAAACTTGAAAAGATGCGTCGACCTCAAGGAGAACAAACTAGTAGGTATGAAGAGCCACGATTGTCACGTATTCATGGAGAGGTTAATTCCGATTGCATTTCGGGAATTCTTACCGCAGGTCGTTTGGGACCCATTGACAGAGCTGAGCATATTCTTCAGAGATCTTTGTTGACTAAGTTGCTCATCGATCGTCTAGAAAAGCAAGAGAGGGACATTGCGGTAACACTATATAAGCTCGAGAAGGTGTTTCCTCCTGGATTCTTCGACTCTATGGAGCATTTGCCAATTCATCTTTCCTATGAGGCACATGTAGGTGGTCCTGTCGGTTATCGGTGGATGTACCCCTTCGAGCGCCATCTGAATCACCTAAAGAGAAAGGTGAAAAATAAGGCACGGGTTGAAGGCTCTATTTGTGAAGCTTATGTTCTCGAGGAGATTACAAACTTTTGCTCGACGTATTTCAAACCGCATGTTGCTACTAATAGGACAAAAGCTCCCAGAAACGACGACGCATATCAGGAATCTAATGATGTAATACTCAAAGTATTCAATGCTTCCGGAAAGCCTTCGGGAAAAATGAAGATGAGATATTTGAATGACGATGAGCTAAGGGCTGCTCAATTGTATATATTACTCAATTGCGACGAGGATGAAGTGGAGAAGCTAGAGGGGTAAGTAATTAATACGTCCACGTTTATATCATCTCAATGTAATAGTATAAGATACTATTATGCTACTAATCAGCAGTTGCTTCATTAGTTTTTAGCACATATAATGATGAGTTGAGGTCGGTTAGACCCTACATAACAGACGAAGAAGTAGAACAAGATATGAGATGCCATTTTTTTTCTTGGTTGAGCGCATATATAAGATGCTTGGTAATTACTTTTTATTTCTGCACTTGCAAAACAAATAACTTACTATCGCTACTTTGGTATTTAGGTCGATCGTCTAATATCACCCGAGATTGAATCTATTAGGACTCTAGCCAAGGGACCAATTACTGCCGTAAAAATATGGCCAAGTTTCTGTGTGAATGGGTTCAGGTTCAAGTCAACAAATGCTCCTATCAGAGACAGCTTTCTGGATCTTGATTCCATGAAAAACAGTGGTTTGTGTATCAAATCTTCAAACTACAAAGACGTCAATCCGGGCAATGATTTTTTTGGCATCTTACGAGAGATTGTGGAGTTGACATATAATTATGGCACAGAACTTGCTAATATCGTGCTATTCAGGTGTGAATGGTTCGATCCGATTCAAGATCAAGGTTGGAAAATTGACAAGCATGGCCTTGTGGATATAAACTACAAGCGTAGATATCAAGGCTATGAACCATTTGTCCTATCAAGTCAGGCTCAGCTCGTATACTTCACAACTTATCCTAGACGGGGGACAGCGAGGTCGAATTGGTGGGTAGTATGCAAGACTAAAGCTAGAAATACCTTTGACATTGACGAAATAGCTTATCAGGAGGACGATCTACCTCTTGTAACAAATATTGTAGATGTGGACTCAACGGAAGTTACTCATTACACGAGTAATAATGTAGAAGATGTAGAATTATTCGAAGAGGACGACGAAGTAGATGAAAGTGAAGACGAGGAAGAGAAAGAGCAGGACGATGAAGGCGAACAAGATGAATTTTCTGAAGATGATTAAAAATAAAAAATATTGCATGTAGAATGTAACTATATTTTGACTGTAAATATTGCATGTAGAAGTAGATGTACCCATTAACGAATATATGTATTATATTTTGACTGTATAATGCTTTGAGATATGTATCACATTTTGACTGTAGAATGTAGTATATATTTGTGTTTCTCTATATTCATCATATGTCGTTATCAGATATGACAGGACGACGCGGAGGATTCGGCAGGTCCCGAGGTAGACAGAGTGCCACTCCGGTACTGCCTACTGTTGGTTCCGGATCATCGTCGCCCAATACTCCAGTATATCGATCACAGACATGCCCGACTGTTGGGACGAGTAGTTCCTGGCGTGATAGTACACCCTCGTCCAACGTTCCTCCTGCTGACGGAACCATGGGGACAGATGAGCATGTCGAGAAGGTCGTGCCGACGTTGTCCCAGCGTCAGCAAGATCCTCCATGCGCACCACCGGAGGAGACGAGGACAGAGATTTGGGCCGACGGTACAAAGTAAGTCAATTAGATGGTTTAGTATATATTTGTGTTTCTCTTTATTCATCGTATATTGACTTTTTCAGTAATCTAAATTATTATCTCTGTATAGATATCGTCCATCGTCGGTTCAGAGACGCCTGGGCCAATTTCTGAGGAACAACTACGGTGGCCCTTGGATCAACTACTCTCAGGCTCCGGAGGAGAGGAAGGCGTTCTGGTTTGCGCACTTTCAGGTAAAAGTATATTAAATAAATCCTCTAATTTATGCATATTCGTGATGCTAACTTAATGAATTATTTATTGTAGCAAACGTATTTTTATCCTCCGCACCGGGCCGAGTTGATCGAGCGGCTCTTTCCTACCGTTGCCGCCAAGCTTATCCGAGATGCTCTGGATGACCAGAAGGCTCGTAATCGTGCTGGAAAACCGATCCAAGGTTGGATCACGCATGAGCAGTGGACTGCGATGAGGGCTACATTCGATGATCCGAGCTACAAGGAAAGGTCTAAGAAGGCCAAGGCGGCTAGGCAGAATGCTGCCAAGTGGTGTGGTGGCTCGATTCCGATGACGGAACATTTCCGTCGTTTGGTATGTTTTTTCTTTTAAAATATATTATTTTAATATAAGTACCATAAAATGGTACTTGGAAAAAATATTTAAGTTTAGTAATAAATAATATATTTTTAACAGGTACAGAGGGGTGAGGATGCAAACATGGTGACCGTCTTCTTGGCCACCCATCGCAAGGACGGAAATCTCATTGATGAGAGGGCCTCACAGACCTATGTAAGTATTACTTTACTTTTTGTTTATTTTAATATAACTTAGGCAATTATCGAGTTTCCAAACCTTTTCTAGGTCGAGTATCTTAGGCTTCGTGAGCGGGCGACTGCTAGTGCACCTACACCTGGAGAGGCTGGTGCTTCGTCGCAGCCCGGTCCATCTCCGTCGGCGGACGACCTATGGGTGACCGCAGCTGGTGGTCTCCAGAGGGGTACGTACTACGGTACGGGCTCCTATGGCGCCCTGGTTGCGACGCAGTCATCTAGGGCCTCCCCGACAGCTGCGCATTCCACACACCCCTCGCAGTCGCAGCCCTCGCAGTCGTCGGCCAGAGTCCAGGAGGCCGTCCAGGAGGCCGTTGACCGTCAAATTATGTCTCTCCGTGACGACTTGCTGCGAAGTATGGAAGACCAGTCCCGGTCCCAGCCGCAGGCGGACTATCTGATGCTCATCGCACGATTGGATATGCTCGACCGCAACATGACGGAGCTACGGGAATTTACAAATGATCTTAGAGCCTCCAATGATCGCAACATCATGGAGCTGCAGGCGTCACAGCTATCGATGGGCGAGAAGCTGACGAGGATGCAGGATTCAATGGGTGATAGCAGTACGAGGCTGTTATCTACCCTGGATTCTTACAACCAGCGACTCGCAGACTTGGAGCGGACACAGCCTCCACCGACGTCACTGCCTTCTCCATCGACATCGGTGTCGATTCCACGGGACGAGTATGAGGAGTTCTTATCATTCAAGTGCGCCGGTGGTCAGCCTCCTGCAGATCCGTAGTAGTATAGTTATTTTTATTATTATTAGGATGCGATTATATATTATGAATTATTGATACTTCAACAATAGACATGATGTATGATGCTTCTTGTGGTCTTTAATTTTTTAGTTAATTTAATTGGATTATATAGTTATCTCGCATATCCACATTTAATTGGATTAATACTTCTTGTGGTCTTTAATTTAATTGGATTATATAGTTAACTAGATTGAATCATGTTGGTGTGTGTGATGAAGATGGTTACGGTGCTAGATTGGGGAAGAGCCGATACGAGTGTGCCTCTTGCAAGAAGAGCTTCCACTCCTACCAGGCTCTAGACGGGCACCGTGCGAGCCACAAGAGGCTCAAAATGGGATGCTGCAGCAGAGGAGGCGAGAGTACTACTAGCCCATTGGATGTCGTCGATCCGACAGTTGTCCACAGTGGAAAGGCTAAAACTGCAGGGAATCACCAATGTTTACTTCTGGACACTATTTTTTTTAAAATTAGTGACGTTATTAGCGACGTTTAGCGACGTTTAGCGACGTTAAGTTACGTCGCTAATTAGCGATACTATAAAAAGTCGCTAATGACGTCGCTATACGTCGCCAATTGCTGACATGGCAGTATAGCCAGGTCATTTTAGACGTCGGTATAACGTCGCTATCGACGTTGCTAATCAGCGACCTTTAGCGACTTTAATACACGTCGCTAATTAGCGATGCTGTAAAAAGTCGCTAATGACGTCGCTAATGACGTCGCTATACGTCGCCAATTGCTGACATGGCTGTATAGCCAGGTTATTTTAGACGTCGGTATAACGTCGCTATCGACGTCGCTATTCAGCTACCTTTAGCGACTTTAATATACGTCGCTATTTAGCGACTTGGAGTCGCTAAACGTCACAAAAATTTGCGACACAGTAACGTCGCTAAAAATGTCGGTATAGCGACGTTTAGCGACGTTTTTTTTTTGCAACTTGAGTTTTTTCGACAACTTTATAACGTCGCTAATTACGTCGCTAAACCAAATTAGCGACAATTTTTTGTTATTTAGAGACATTTTTAGACGTCGCTAATTAGACTTTTTCTGGTAGTGAAGCTTCTCCTTCTTCTACAGCACTTCTTTGTCATCGTGTGGTCCAAGAGACAAAGTGATCGACCGCAGATCAGACTCCTATAGCAATATTTACCCAGATTTAAATTTTGTACTTGATATCCTCGTATAGGATTAATAGTAATTCTTGTTTGTAAACCTAAGAAAGGGTTTCGTATAAACCTAGTTTTATTTCTTTCGTTTATTATCAAACACAAGATGGCGACTCTGCTGGGGACTACTTTCTCATCTGACGAGAAGGCTATTACTCAACACGATGCTGTATCCGTCGGATCAGCGAAGAAGACTCTGGTCGTCCAATTCGACCAATCTGCTTAGGAAGACATGCTTCGCACAGGGGGTAGATCTTATTCCCTATTTGTTCAGGACAACAGGAAGTTGTGTAAAGTATTGATGCCCAGAACATCCTCTACTCTTCCTGCAAGCTCTCTCTCTCCGATCAACAAGGTTGTGGCATCCCAACCTATACGCTCTGTGCGTAAAAACCCGTCTCTCGTCTATGACGTGGCAGACAAAGCTTCTGGCAATGCCTTAGCGCCAATCCAGAAGTTCACTCAGCGCTTTGCGTGTAAAACTCAGTCTCCCGTCGCTGGCGGGTCAGACAAAACTTCTAGCAATGCCTCAGCGCTAATCCAGAAGTTACAACGCGCTCTATGCGTAAGAACTCGTCTCCCGTCGCTGATGGGGCAGACGTAGTTTCTGACAAGGCCTCAGCGCCAAGTTAGAAAATTCAAATGCGTTCCGCGTGTAAAAATAACTCTCCCACCTATAAAAGGGCAGAGGGTCCCTGTAATCTCCACAAGGGAAAACAAGTGACAGATTTCCCGACCTCTCAGATTTTACGCCATCAAGAGAGGAGTCTGCCCGCTCTTCAGATTACGCGAAACGCTGACGGCCATTTGAGGACTTCCTCAGCTATACGCCAACCCGAGCAAAATTCCAAATTACGCCAGCAGAAGCCCCTCGACATAAAGAAGACCCAGTTTGTGGATAGATATGCTCCTCATGGATCATGTGCTACTCACATGGTTGAATTGCTGTATTCCTACGGCAGAGAGAGGGTTGGGGTTCCCAATATCCGCGTTCCGACTAATATAAAAAGGAAGAATAAGCCTTCTTCTTCTTCTTCTTCTTCTTCTGTTAATCCCCCTGATTTACGCGATTTCTTGATCCAGAAATGCAAAGACAAGGGATCTTCTGATATGTCTATTACACCCCCTAGGGAGCACTATTGTAATAGTCACAAAGTTGTGGTTAATTACTGTTGTTCTAAGACAAATAGGTCAGTTTTTGACCGGTTGAACTACTCTTTGTCTTTACAGGAATAAGAGCCTATACTTGCATCAATGAATATGGCTTCACACATTCCTAGAGGAAGGTCAAATTCAAGACGTCATCCCTCTAGAACTCCAAGCCAAAGGAGATTCAACAGACTCCTTGACAACATTGAAGCTGGGGTATTTCAAAACACCCGTTCAAGGTTACAACAACCGGATTCGTATTCTTCTGATTCCGACACTGGGGATCGCCAGTTTCCCGAATCGGATGCTGAAAGTATAGACTCAATCTCTACGGAGATCTATACTAATCCCTCAATAGCACCCAGGGAAATGGGAGTCTATGCCATCGGAGATGAACATGAGGAAGCTTCCCCATCAGGAAATACGGAACAACGCATCGCTGTCTTGGAGACATCACTCAAAAAGATGCATACCATGATGCAGAGTATGCACCAGATGTTGGTAACTCAACACACAGCTGCGCCTGGTTCTCCAACTCAACTGCGGGTGGGGGTAGATATTCCATCAAGTTAGGAGCATATTCAACATCAAGAATCGGCTGCTCCTCGACCTCTCAACCCGGAAAACGTATTACCTCCTGTTGGGGTCACCATACAGCCAATCTCTCACCCCTCTACGGTTCCTTTCTCTGCTGAAGATCTGATGCAAGCAGTATGGGAATTAAAAGCCCAATTTGACGCCCTGAAGAACAAGGATCAGCTCAAGAAGTTGGGCATTAACCAGCCTTACCCCGCTATCTGGGACAAGATCCCTTTCCCTCATAAATACAAACCACAGGCTATGGCTTTGTTTGAGGGAAAGACATCACCGAGCCTGTATATGAACTACTTCAGCATGATGATGGTGTTATTGCAAAGGAATGACGCCCTTCTTACTCGAGTGTTCAAAGGCTGTCTCTCGGGAGTGGCTTATCAATGGTACCGTAGTCTTGCGGACAACTGCATTACTTCCTTTGAAGATTTCAAGACTTTATTCTTTGTGCGATTCTACGAAGGAGGGATGGACATGTCTATGTCCTCTCTCATCGAAGTGAAGCAGAAAGAGAAAGAGAGCGTTCATACTTTTATTGAACATTTTTGTCAAGCCACTTTGCATATGCCTCTCAGAGTTCCGAATTCAGCCTTGGTAGACATTTGCAGGAAGAACCAGCTTCCACTGATCTCGGTGTTCACAGGACCATATTAGTTCCATGATTGGCCCTCGTTTATCATCTCAGCGGTTGCTGCCGAAGACAACAGTCGGAAGGCACGTGACAATGGAATCATGATCTCCACCTCTGACAAAGGAAAACGATCATCTTCCAATAGCGACCATCTTCGTGGTTCTAAAGGAAAGGAAACTCTGGCGATTAACACGTCCAGGCAACCTACATTATCAACTACGTAGATGAAACCTGGGACTTCTAGACCCATAGAAGAATATTCTTTTGATGATGATGATATTCCGAGCATCTTCAACTGTCTAGTCAAAAGTGGCAAGCTCACTCTCCCCGAGGTGAAAAGGCCTAATGAAGTCGGCAGTACCAATAACCCTAAGTACTGTATTTTCTATAGGTATGTACATCATCCCACCAAGGCATGTTATATACTAAAAAGGAAGATCCAGGAGCTGATCGACGCCAAGGCTATCACTTTGCACAACAGTGAAAAGACGGTCACCGCCAACATGATCTCTCTCCAATTCGGCGATCTGCCCCCTCAAGAAGTCTCGAATGGTATAGTACCTATTTCTCGGGCGACGATGAACATTGTTAATCTTCCTCCGGCCAGGGGTCAAAACCATGACTTGGCACCCCTTAACTACCCAGGGTGGTGAGATTATGTTGGTTCATCCTGATCTGGTGTTAGAGATTGAGGAAGAGACTCGAGCTGCTAAGTCTAAGTCTCGAAATAACTCAAGGTGCAAACCATGCCATATGGTTGCAATATCCCCGACATCAAATGAAGAGGCTTTGGCTACCGAAACCCGGTCAGGCAAAGCATACCTCAAGGACTATGAAGAAAATCAGGAAGAAACAACGGCAGACACTTCAGCCGCCAAGCCTTCAGAGCCTAAACCTGTCATACCAGAGGCAGGTCCTTCTAGACCAACTTCGGCTGACAAGGGCAAACAGAAAGAAGTTCGTTTTGATAAAACTTTAAAAAATATTCAAAACAAAGGTTTAGAGAAGCCATATAACTTCGACATCCACGCCCAACTAGCTAATACTCCAGCCAGACTGTCCATTTTTGAGCTGCTTAGGCTATCCAAAGATACTCGTCAAGCCTTGAGCGAAGCTTTGATGCAGACGGACGTATGCTTGACCCAGCTCAAGTCCCCCGATAAAGAGCCTGTGGCATGTCCTCAATGTCATAGTGTAATGGAAGTGGTTCCTAACATCACTTTCACTCAAGAAGACATGCTATTGAAACATAATAGGCATGACAGACCCCTCTATTACACCGGATATGTCGGTTCCATGGAGGTAGACCGGATTCATATAGATCCGGGATCATCGATCAGCATTATTCCTCATAGTCTGCTCAGACCACTGAGGATTCCTACCAGTGAACTGGCTTACACTACCACTACAATCGTGGGCTTCAACGCCAGAAAAAGTAAGTCGTTGGGGAAAATTCGCCTGAGGATCCAGATCAGGGACCTTAGATCAGTGGCTACGTGCTATGTCATTGATTCGGAGGTGTCCTACAATATTTTGTTGGGCAGACCATGGATCCATGATCACAACATTGTTCCTTCAACCCTACATCAATGCTTCAAATATGTAGATGCCCAAGGAACAGTAAAAATAAAGTTTGCTGATCTCAACCTATTCAAAGGAGTTGAGTCCTACTACTCCGACGTCATATTGTAAACCCAAGACAACATGAAGGAGGTATCAGGCAAGATAAAAGAGGAATCCCACCGGGAGCCAGAAGAACCGTCTGTTGAGCAACCTCTGTCAATCCAAGTGAAAGGACGGACTACCCGTCCTAAAGTCATAACCACTTAGACAGAATCAAATCAGGAAGAGGAAAGGAAACCCTAATGATCACTCTGAACCAGAAGCCTCCACCTTTGGTCATCAATATTCGGTGCAACAAATAGCTGACTGATGTAAATACAGCCAGGAACATGGTTTTTGATGATAATAAAGATTCTTTTTTCCAGTATACTGATGCTCAGATTCCTAATCAGGAATCATCCCTCCATAACGATATAGAGCCTATAGCACAAAAATTCTTGAAAGCCATAGAACTCTATCAACCGTATGTATGGGAAGTGGCATCAACATCCAATGTTATCACGACATACGAGCCACATGAAGATTCTAGCTTTATTATCCCGCCTACTCGCAGCTATCAGCATCCAATAGTCTTCAGTCGCATGCAGAACAGATCGGTGGTACAAGAAGATTCTCCCGAATCAGATGCTGGTAAAATGCAGGTTCACAGATATAGTCCCCAAGCTTTGAAGATTATGCAAAGAATGGGTTATAATCTGAAGACAGAACCAGGCCTCAACTATGGGAAAGGCAGGCGAATGCCGTTGTATGGTGATCCCTACTGTCAACGAACTCATTTTGGGTTAGGGTATACCACCTCCCTTGCAAATTCTGAGTCAAGTAAGGATATCTTTTCCTCTTCTCAAGATGGTTCATCGTCTCCTGAACGAGCATTATCAGTAAATATGGTATTAACAGATTCTCTCGAAGCAGACAAACAAGAATCTGAACCGTTTGAGAATGAATCTTGGGCTCAGCAAATGGATACACAATGGGAACTTCGGTTAGAGCAAAGAGAACCGCCCACTGAAGATAAAGTTATCCAAATCGATGTTGGGGATGAACTTTCACCAAAGCCGATATTCATCAGTAACAATCTTTCCGAAGAAGAAAGGGAAGAAATGACCCAGCTCATAAAAGAATATATCAACATCTTTGCGTGGAATTATGAGGATATGCCAGGCCTTGATCCAAAAGTGGCTACACATAACCTCAACATTATGCCCAATTCAAAACCTGTAAAGCAGCACCAACGCCGATTTTGCCCGGATATGATGGATGCCATCGAAGCTGAAATCAAGAAGTTGATAGCCTGTGGGTTCATCAGGGAAGAACAATATCCCGATTGGGTCGCCAACGTTGTCCTTGTCATAAAGAAAAGTGGGAAAGTTCACATTTGTATCGACTTTAGAGATCTCAATGCGGCCTGCCCCAAGGATGAATTCCCTCTTCTCATCACAGACGTCATGATCGACAACATATGCGGTTTTGAACGCATATCTTTCATGGACGGATTATCAGGATACAACCAGATCAAAATGCATCCTGAAAACGAGAAGCATACTGCCTTCCGCACACCACTGGGGGTATATTGCTACACAGTCATGCCCTTCGGATTAAAAAATATCGGGGCTACATATCAGCGAGCCATGAGTAACATATTCCATGAGTATCTACGCAAAACCGTAGAGTGTTACGTAAATGACATCGCTGTCAAAAGCCGCCTCAAAGGTACTCATATCCAAGACTTGAAGATGGTATTCGAATTGATGTGCCAACATCAACTCAAAATGAACCCAACAAAGTCCTTGCTCGGTGTATCCAGTGGCAAATTCCTGGGATTTGTCATTACCGCCAAAGGCATTCAAGTCAACCCTGATAAGTAAAGGCTATCTTAGAGATTCGACCTCCCTATAATCTGAGAGAACTCAGGGGATTTCAATGCCGTCTAGCCTATATCAGGAGATTCATATCCAACCTCTCTGGAAGATGTCAGTCTTTTTCTCTCCTAATAAAGAAAGGTGTATCTTTCGTATGGGACAAAGCCTGTCAGCAAGCGTTTGACGATATCAAACGGTACCTTACTAATCCTCCTGTTCTGGTGCCTCCCATCATAGGAAGACCATTTTTGCTGTATGTTCGAGCAATGGATCATTCTTTAGGAGCTCTCCTCGCACAGAAGAACGATGAAGGTCATGAACAGGCTATCTACTATTTAAGCAGGATAATGGTCGGAGCTGAACACCGGTACAATCCAGTAGAAAAAGAATGTTTGGCCCTAATATTTGACATTCAGAAGACACGACATTACGTGACAGGCCAAACTATTCATATCATCTCCAGGATCAATCCTCTCTGGATATTGATGAGTAAGCCAAGTGTTCTTAATTCTCGACTCGCAACTTGGGCAATGTTATTAACACCATATAATTTGGTTTACGTCCCTCAGAAGTCCATGAAAGGTCAAGCCTTGGCTGATTTCTTAGCTGCTCATCCTATTCCGGAAACCTCCAAACTATACGAGGATATTCCCGACGAAGTTGCAGAATGTAACTCTGCAATGGAAGGTGATATATGGCAGCTATTCTTCGATGTCGCTTCCAGAACTAATCCTAGGGGAAACGTGGTTTCAGGAGTAGGAATTGTTCTGGTAACTCCTAACAAACTCGTCATCTATCGAGCATATTCTCTTAGCGAGCCCTGCTCTAATAATGTGGCAGAGTATAATGCCCTACTCGTCGGGCTTCAAGTCGCTAAAGAATTGGAGGTCGAATACCTGGAAGCTTTTGGTGATTCCCAGCTGATCGTCAATCAGGTCAGAGGAGTATATGAAGTCTGCAATCCAGACCTCATTCCTTATCACCAAGCAACGATCGAGATAGCCATATCTTTTAAAGGATTCTTCCTAGAACATGTGCCTCGATCTCAAAATTTGGAAGCTGATGCTCTGGCCAGTTTAGCTGCAGATCTAGCTATTCCTATAAGAAGGCAGAACTCAGTTATCCTTCTGAACAGAGACTTGTTTGTGTGAAAAATAATTTTCACATGGAACGCAGCTATGCCGTAAATACAATTCCTCATAAGAGAGACTGGAGAAGTCCCTTCATAGACTTCGCGGCATACGAAATCTGACCAGAAGATCCCAAAGAAGCAGTATCGGTTAAAAGACGATCATTACGCTTCTATTTTGATGCTTCTTCACAAAGTCTATATTGCCGAACTTATGATGGACTACTGTTACGATGCCTCTCTGATGATGATGTAAAACGGGTTATCCGTGAAGCTCACAACGGCGTATATGGAGCACATCAACCCGGTCCTAAGCTACAGGATCGTATCAGGAGGTTGGGCTACTACTGGCCTACTATGATTGCAAATGCAGTAAAATATGCAAGACAATGCAAAGCTTGTCAGGTTCATATGGATTTTATACATCATCCTTCTGAGTATCTACATCCTACTATTGAGTCATGGCCCTTCGAAGCATGGGGCATGGACATCATTGGTCCTTTTCACCCATCATCTTCTAGAGGACATCGGTTTATATTGGCTATCACGGACTACTTCTCAAAATGGGCAGAGGCGATCCCTCTTGCTGAGGTAAAAATATCCAACGTGATCATCTTTATCAAGCATCATGTCATTTATCGCTTTGGGATACCCCGAAGGATAATCCATGACAACGGACCTTAATTCATCAGCCAAGTGTTTTACCGATTTTATGATAAAAATCGGATACAAAATATGGCCTCTACAGCATACAATCCAACTGCTAATGGTTTGGCGGAAGCCTTCAACAAAACCATTATGAAACTCTTGAAGAAGTTCGTCTCTTCGAACAAAAGAGATTGGAATGAGAAGCTGGGAGAATGCCTCTGGGCATACCGCACAATAATACGAACATCGATAGGTTGTACCCCATTCTCATTGGTTTACGGGAGTGAAGTAGTTCTCCCCATTGAAGTTCAGATTCCTTCACTCAGAATAGCAGTGGCTAACGAGTTGACTCGGGAAAAGAATGATCTATTAAGGCTTCAAGAACTAGAAGAATTAGACGAGAAACGCCGTCAAGCTCAACAACGCATTGCGTTCTATCAGGCACGCATTTCTAAATCTTTTAATCAAAAAGTAAAGGAAAGGGTGTTCAAAGTTGGCGAGCTAGTTTTAGCTGTGAAAAGGCCAATGATCATTACTCACAAGAGTAAGGGTAAACTTTAGCCCAAATGGGAGGGCCCTTATATGATCGAGACAACATTCTCAAACGGCGCTTACAGATTAGCCAAGCCTAATGGAGACTTGTTAATGGCTCCTATCAATGGCAAATTCCTGAAGAAGTACTATGCTTAATCTTTCTTGTTTAAGCGGAGTATGGTGAAGATCTCATTCTGACGATACTACGTACAAAATTTAGTTGGATCATATTCTATCATGTCCATATAACCTATGAATAGATATGTCCAACTAATTTGGAATTTCAAAACCTATCACGTCCATATTACCTCTGATAGTATTTTGTATACAAATTTAGTTGGATCATATTCTATCATGTCCATATAACCTCTGAATAGATATATCCAACTGAAGATTGCCGAAAGTATATCACGTCCATATTACCTCTGATATCACATTCACCCCATCATATCATTTACATTCAAAAATGATGGGTCTACTAAAAGTCAGATGAAGTTTCTTTATTATCTCCAGAAAGAGCAAGTTACATATAAAAGCAAAAAAGTACATCATTTAGGAGGAGGAGCCAAATCGCGAATATGTTGCGCCAGAGTGGCCATCCTCTCATTCCTGGAGTCTAAAATGTTAGCACGAGCCTGCTCCGTTCGTGCCTCATCATTGCTTAGGAAGGATAGTTCAGACCGAGAATGTACAAAACCAGCGTGGATGGCACCCGCATGTGCCAGGTTCTGCTGAGCCGCTTCCTTTCGGTCCTTCAACACATCTCGAGCTGCCGATAAAGCGAAAGCCCTCTCCTTTGCCTGAGTGAGTTCATCTTCCAATTGGCAGACCCTCACTTTATTTCCCTCATATTTAGCTTTGCACTTTGCCAGCTGGGGAATGACATACCCCAATATGGTATGCTCTTCATTCATCTCTTGTTGCTGTGCCTCGAAGGATTTGCTCAGAGTTTCCATCTCCCGAGCAAGTCTTGCAGTCAAGGAGTCGTACTCAGCTCGAATCATATCATCGACATTATCTTGAGACAATTGCAAATAATCGTTAATAGGTTGTTCCAAACCATTAACTATTTGCTCCAGAGCATCAGCTCGTCCATCGACATCAAAATTTCTAATCTGCGCTATGGTGAGATTGGAGGACATCTTCAGAGCATCAAAGCCCAGATTTTTCTCCAGCACCATGGATATCAACGATTTTAAAGTGACATAGAATATGCTAGTAAATTGTTCAACTAGCATATTAAAATGCGAATGGACGCTGGGAGTGGCCGCGATATCAATAAACCCCTTTTGTGGAACGTTGGCAGAAGATGTGGCCACAATTGTCGCTTCAGCAGACGGCGCGACAAAAGAAGAGACGCCAACAATAGTTGAAGTTGCTGGCATGCTAGACGAAGGAAGTGCAGCCACTATGATGGGCTCGTCCTCCTCTGAAGATATCGGGACTGTATTGGGCGAGGCTACACCCAAAAATACTGCAGACGAAGGAGCAACATCTTCAAAGTATGCCCCTTCAAAATCGAGCGCCGCTGTTTCGTCGGCAGTATCCGCAACAAAGTCAAAAGTTACGTCGGCTCTGCCTTCCTCTAAGTTGTCTTCCCCTGAAATGAAGACAAGAGAAAATTAATATCAATTTGATGTTAATTTTCCTAAAAAAAGAGGCGTAAGGACAATATTTACCCATGGCTGATGGTATATATGTCGCGTCCGCAGCCAGTACAGCTAAATTATTTCTTAATGATGCTAAGCAAGATGTCATACCTGGGGAGGAGGGTGCACCAAATGATGACTGAGGATAGTCATCCAAGTCTTCACCCAGATCCACTCGAGGTTCATCGGGTGAAATCTCGCTGGATATGCTTACAGATGAAGAAGGGGCTGGACCCATTATTGGTCTGGATAAAGATATCCTTAATTTGCTCGGCCTCGAAGGTGACCTCACTGCACTACCAGTAGCGGTAGTAGCGATAGCAGCCTCGGGCAAAAGTCTTCACCCAGATCCACTCGAGGTTTATCGGGTGGAATCTCGCTGGAGATGCTTACAGATGAAGAAGGGGCAGGACCCATTATTGGTCTGGATAAAGATATCCTTAATTCGCTCATCCTCGAAGGTGACCTCACTGCACTACCAGTAGCGGTAGTAGCGACAGCAGACTCGGGCAAAGAATCTCCGGTACTATCAGCCAGAACTATGGAGGTTCCCTCTCTAAAAGGCGAGGAACCTCTAATCAAAGAATCACCCTCAATAGGGGAAACGATAGGCTCACTTCTAAGAGCCTCACTGGTAGAAGTCCTTTTAGGACCAGTGGCAGTTTTCTTTTTCTTACGAGGGGAAGGCTCTTTTGGAGTGGAAGCCTTTCGCTTACTGGGGATAACGAGAGGCTCTGCAGGCGGAGGTATCATGCCTCTCGGTATTATCAACAAAAACTTATCTGGACCGACAGGGTCTTCACCTTCGTCAGAGGAGACTGATAGGACCTCCTCTCTTCCAGTGGGCTTATGAGAGGGCATCCTAAAACTTCCACGCATATCAAAATTGCGATGGAGGGTATTGATGGCCACATAAAATTATGCGTATGAATAGAGGATGTACAACTCCATGGAGAGAGAAGTCACGGGTATAGTAAAGGTTGCTCCAGTACAACCCATCATGAAGTACCGCAACCCTCTGGATCCATCAATAAGTCCACCTCTGGACTTAAAGCTGGTAATAGCATTTTCCACATGCAATTGGTCATACCCAAACTGCCTGGCAAACCGACTGGGCAGATAAGGCTCCAAGAAGCAATGGTCTTCACTTCTGTACAACACATGGGAAGGTCTAATGCAGACCAACCAATAGAAAGCTTTGGGGGAAGAACACTCTTCCCGTGACCTGAATCCTGAAGTTTTGTCCCCTGTTGATTGATATGTATAGTGGGGACGGTACAAAAAAGCTTCTAGCTATGAGCAAAATTTAATGCTCTCCGACAGTCTACGACGGTGGTCACGTTCCAAGAGGAATTCTTGTAATTCAACAAGAAATTATTTCCCGAACTACTGGAAGAGCTGGGAGACATCACCCTGGGGTTATAAAGAATTAACCATCCCATCAGATATAGGAATGGAAACTCTACCCTGGGAAATTTTTCACGCCGTGACTCATCAGCAAGAAGCCTATCAGTGAGGGCCCTCCGGCCAGCTTGTATCTGGCATACCATGGCAGAGAGCAGGCCCAGTCTTGCCCCAAATACCAAACGCACTACAGGACATAAGGTATGTCAATGAATGCGATCTGCAGATGCGATGCCAGGTACTTCCAATCGGCGTAGCCATACAGAGAGGAAGCCAGCCAGTTGAGCTTTCCTTGACAAAGGCCTGCGGCAATGCCTCATATAACTGTAGGCTTTAGTGCCTGCAGAATAACCCTCGATCCCCTCATCGAGAATTTGATCTGAAGCCCCAGTGTCTTCAATAAAATCATCGACCATTTGGGCATTAAGCACGCTCAGAAGATTCAAGGGTTTATCTCTGCTATCCACAACTTTGTTTGGCTTAGCATCTCTGGCCTGATAAAAGAAGAGATAGGACGCCCATTTGTTGGTATAAGCCAAATCAGAGGACTCATTGTAGAATGTGGTGCACGCTAGATAATGGCTCATTAGTTCCTGGTACATTGCCATTACCCGAGGGTTTATATCCCTAGCTCTTTGTTTGTGGGAACATACTCTTCATAAGAAGTATCCCCCATGGGCAGCTTTGAAATCTCTGCCATCTCATGAAGGGCCAATCCTAACTCCCCTAGCGGAGTGGCGAAAGTCCCAGTGAGCGAGATATACCACTTTATCAAGGCCAAAAAATAGGTTGGGGTTGAGAGGTAGCCCAACACTGGTAGCATTCACCGCTGCGAACAGACCAATGCTCTCCAGCTCCGTCTGAAAATGCTTCAGGGCCCAGGCAGTTAAACGAGCCCATCGGAGATTTCTAGGGCTAAACCATCCGCTGGTTCGAGGATTAACCTTGGGGTATACTCCTTCCCGCCCCCATGAAGTCATTACAAAAAGTCGATATTTAAATCGGCTGGAGTAGTGCAGTGTCTTCACTCGGGACACTGTCCGGAAATAATCCCCTGAAAGGCATAACAGGACCTAAAGGACGGCTCACAAATAATCCTCGGTCTGATCCTTTCTGATAAAATATTGTCACGCCCCAGTCCCAAAATACGTAGGACTAGGACACGTAAGCATGCCAGCCGTATGGATATGGCAACTCCAATATATGGAAACCATAACCCATACGTACGCTGTAATATGAATATCAATCCATAAGTGGTATAAAATATATCATAAGTTACATGGTACAATCTAAATCTCATCCACAGAAAATTAATATAAATGAATAACCAGCATCTATATAACTAGATCTCAACATAAGTATCTAAGGATGATAGTTGGATGGAAACAAATCCACTACCAACTCGAATATAAGAGCAAATACAAATAAGTACAACACAACAAACACAATATAAGAATACCAGCTATCAATCACGGCTCGAAGAGAAGACATCCTCGAACATAAGTAACCATCCGGATCTGCGCTCCTACAAATACTCAAGAACAGATACACCTGGCAGAGGACCAGGTCCTCAGAGGGACGTAACAAGATACAGAAAGTGAGCCAACTTGAATACAGTAAACAAGCATATAATTTGAAAATAAATAAGTACGCTGTACAAGACAATCTATATGAATGCAAATAAGGACAACTTTTTGACGTATGGGCAAGGGTAGGCTACTCGATCTAATCCTCACACCTCATGCGCTCGTCAGTGGACATCATCAGCCGACATACCTCTGGGGTAGCGACCCTCGGACTCCATTAATCGACATACCTCTGGGGTAGCGACCATCGGACACGACCACCATAGTGCGTGCTAGTTACTACGGTTTACCAGAGTAGTTAAAAGCCCATATACCTAATAATTATCCTCTATGATACTATGTGCCAAGTATGTGTCAACATATCTAATATATAGTAATGACTGAAAGGAACTACACATGCAATAAATAAATAAAACTGAAATAAATATACAGAAATATAATAAGCATGCAAAATACTGTAAACAATTTGGCAAGGTATCTTGCCTGGTAAGAAAGCTGCAAAGTATAACGTCCCGAAGTCCAACACACAGGATCAGAAGCTACGGCCTCAGAAGAAATGTCTTCGGATGCTGAAATAAATATCACCAACGTTCCCAGAATAAGCAAAATAGCTAAAAAGCACTTCCCTTTCGTCCAATTTGGACACAGGAGCAAAACGGTAATTTCGGGTAAAAGTGGGGTCCATGTGTGGCCTACTTTGTACCGAAAAGTGTACCGAGGGTAACAGTCTCTAAATGGGACAAACTATAGGTCAAACAACTCTAAAGGTCAATACGAACCCAACGGTATGTCCAAATATGGATTCCGATGGGCCGAACACAATTTTGTCCAAAAAGTCAACTGTGGGGCCCGCCAATTGGCGATTTGGTCAACCGTCTCAGAACACGATTTTGTCCAAAAAGTCAAAATGTGTGCGACTTCCACAAAAGTTGCGACACAGGATGTGTCCGCGGATACGGGCTGATTTTGGCGCGCACACGCGTCCAATTCAGTCTCCGCAAATTTTTACGTGTCCGGTTACGCTGCGTGCACCGTTTGGTATACTTGGTACACGACGGAGCGGTCCCGTTTGGCAGGGCGCGCTCCATTTCACAACTTTTGGAAATCTGGAAAAGTGGGTTCGTGGAGTTTTGTGACGAATTTAATTCTGTCCACAACAGTTAATAATCTAGGGTTATTTAACAGAAAATAAACTAGGTCAAGTGGTCTACGTATACAAAAAAGAATTTCCGAATTCGGATCTCTGTGGTGGAAGATACGAACTCGACAACATGGGTGGTCACCGCTGTTTTCTGCGATCCCAGAATTCGGTCTGCTTGTGCCAACTTGGGACCTATTTTTGTCTATGGGTATACATTGTTCGAGGTCTGCTATCATACAGATATAGAAGAATGTTAAGGGGTGAGCATATTGGTGAAGACGGAACGGCGTTTGGTAAGCGAGTCGACGGGAAGCAACTCCGGAACAAAGGTACCTCGTGTGGGAGTCTGCAGTACGCGGGGTCGCAGTCGTCGGGATTGGTTTGGACGGCCTGGCGGGGTTCTCTGGCTGCGGTGGCGGCTCTCTCTAGGTCTAGATGAGAAGAGGAGGGTCTGGAGGTTTTAGGTTTAGGGTTTAGAGAAATAATATGTACATATATTTATATATATATGAATAGGGAGAGAGGAGAGAGAGTTCGGTTCGGTTTAATATTGGAATTAAAGGGGCGGCGTGGAATGGTATTGTGGAATGGCTGCTGGTGGCTTTGCTAAGTTGCTAGTTAATTTTTTTGGAATGGTTCCTACGTTTGCTAGTTTGCTAAGTTATCAGTAATAATATTATTATTAGTATTAGTTTATTATTATTTTTTTTTTCTTTTCTTAATATTTTTATAATACTTCCAATAAGATATATATACATGCATATATATATTGGTATATACATATATATACATATATATACATATATACTCATAAGAAAAATTCTAGATTATAATAATGCACACCGTTAATCTAGCAACTGCTCAAGGGGTCTCCTACATGAAATAAATTCCAAAAATTTCCTAATGGTCCCATAAATCTTCTAAGTGTACCAACACCTAAAATAAAAATTAATAATAATCTATTTCTCCTATTTAGCATATAATTACCATAATTAAATTATTAATTAATAAAAAAATAATAAATACGGTTTTAGAAATAGGGGTTTTACAAATATCTTCCCTGGCTATCCTCGGTCTGATCCTTTCTGATAAAATAATCCTCGGTCCATGACATCTTCCTGGGATGCGTGGCATGGAAGAATGCCGAGATAGGGTAATCTCTCGGCATCCTGGGCAGGTACATGACCATGCCCTCAGCAGTAAAAACTAAGTTTTCCTTCTTGGGCTTCGTCTGGGATTATTTATCAATCATATCCTCGAACAGGAAAGCTGGTTTTATATATTTTTCCCCATCTATATACGTCAGGGGCTCCCCGTTGATCATACTCAACAACATGCATTTTCCTTAGGACGAGATCAAGATTCTCCTTCTTTCAGGATAGTTGTCTCCAGAAATAGGGAATGTCACATGGGACAAATCCTCCAGATAATTGGAGTTCAGCATCCCAGCAGTAGAACCCATTACCTCAGCCAACAGAGGGATCTGCAAGTCCACTAAAAAATGCAAGAAGAACAAGTCAGTTTCTATACTAGACATTACAGTCTTGCAGCTTATGCCAAAGATCAACAGTTTGTGCTTTTACGCCAAGACTGTAAAAACTTGAGTGTTTACGCTGGAACCTATTTCCGAGGCATAAAATTCAGGTTGGCAGTATATACAAAAATCTAAAAGTCTGTGTTTTTACGTCAGATTGCCAAAATTTGAGTTGTTATGCCAGAATTGTCATCCAGAGCGTAACACTCAAAGTTTGTAGTATACGCCAAATTTTGACAGTCAAAGCTTTTACGCCAGACTGCAAAAATATGGAGTTTTTACGCTAAAACATTAGGAATGTGGGCATAAATGATAAAACATCTCTGTGCATCATCTTCCTTGAAGAGGCTCTCAGAACAGAAAATGACCTAGCGCGTTAACTTACAACATGTGCGAAGGGTTTTCTTCATTTTTCTCGTCCCAAAAGCTTTACCTATGACGCCTGGTGCGCAGCTTGACGGTGGGGCACTTCGTTCAGAGTGAGGTTCGCTCAGCCCAATAGGATTCGCTCGTGCTTGAGCAGAGGAGCGAGAAGAGGAGGCAGCTTTCTTTCCCTTAGCGGTGGAAGCCTGTTTCGGTGCAATTGCTAAAAACTCAGAGTGCTCAGAGAAGAAACGAAGAAGAGTTCTCAAAGAGACGAAGGGGTTTTGCAAAAGACAGATGAAGGGTTTCTTCTCTCAAAAACCTTGGAGTATTTATAAAGTTCAGGTAACTCTTCAAATTCCTAACCAAATTCGATATTTAATATTCGGTTATAATTTGGGACCACATCAGCCTATTATTTAAAAGAAGAAGACGGACGGTCAGTGGATCCAGAAGTTACGCGCAGAGCAGATCTTTGATTTTACGCTCAGGAGTTTTTACGCTCAAGAGATCACAAATCTACGGTTTTACGCTCAGAGACTATAGGTCTCTTCTGGTTTTACGCCCGGATGCTTTTATGCTCGGTAGCTTTTACGCTTGAGAGGCTATAAACCTACGACTTTACGCTCAGAAGCTACAAATATATGATTTCACGCTCAGGAGCTGTTTTACACTCAGTGGCTACAAGTCTACGATTTTATGCTCAGAGGATATAATTCTATGGTTTTATGCCCGGATGCTTTTATGCTCGGCAGCTTTTACGCTCGAGAGGCTATAAACCTACGGTTTTACGCTCAGAGGCTACAAATCTATGACTTCACGCTCGGAAGTTTTTCTTTTATGGTTTTACGCCCGGATACTTTTATGCTCAACAGCTTTTACGCTCGAGAGGCTATAAACCTACGATTTTATGCTCAAGAAGCTACAAATCTACGAGTCTACGCTCAACAGCTACAGATGGCCAACCGCAAGGGTTTACACAGAAATGTTCCTCCTTGGCTACAAAATATTCCAAGTGCCCAAAACATACAGAGTTCAGCATTGAAGGTGACTCTCCTTCTTGGGTCGATTGAAAGTTCATCCTAAGTCCAGTCTTTTTATACAAGTTCAAGTATGGCCTGTTTGACGGCCATTTCTCGCCCTTTTCAAGGGATTTTCGAGAAAACATTCTTGAAGAGGACGGTCTGAACAGCAAATTCTGCGCATCAGAGAAGTAACAGTTCAGAAATTCTACGCAACTCCTCGTTCAAAATAGCATGACAGTTTGGATTTTCAACTTAATGATAAAGAAGCTTTCTACGCATCTTCAGTTACGCGTAAAAGACAGGACGAGATCAGATAATCTTTTATCAGAGTTAGTGTAAAATTATTCAGAATGTGCTGAAGCTGCAGATATTCAGACTTCCTCACAGCAAATATGGCGAATCATCAGATGCATAAAAGAAGACAATTTTATTAATTATGATTACATATGATGGAAATCCAGTTACAAAGGGTTTTTCATCTTCATGATTACATATGATAAAAATCCTTGTTCTACCAAGGGTTTCTCATTTTCACTTAAGATCACACCAAGAATCTGTTGTGCCAGGTTATCATATTGGTGGAGATCTTTGTCTTCTTCTATAGCACTTCATTGGCTTCTGCAGCCGATGAACAAAAAAATGGTGAATGGCGGGAGGATACAAAACTGGGCTTGTATAAATTATTCAAGCCCACCCTCCATACGCCATGACAGATTGAGTTAGGATTCAGACCCAACTCAATACTGGAAGACAGGGCCAGACTGCCTACCCTCGTCCACCGTCATGATGGGAGAAAATACAGCTTGCAAGCTGTGTGGTCAAATGAGACCATTTTCCTCTCTTGGACGAATCGCCATATGAAATTGTTGATCATCCCGAGCAAAGGAAGCTATGATATCCTTCCATGATCCATCATTGCAAACGATATTTGCTCGAAGATGCCTCTTTTTATGGCTCCTTATGAACGGGAAGAACATGATCTTCTTCTTCTTCCTCAAGTCAGCGTGACGGAACTCGGCAACCATTTCTATGTGGTAAAGGAAGTGTGGGAAAAATAGGTTAACTCAATCGCCTTTATATAGGCAGAGGAGATCACATTGAATCCCAACAAATTCCTAAATATTTGTCGAGAAATCAGTCTCGTGGAACGAGTCAAAATTGACCGTTTTATGCTTCATTCAAAGTGTTTCAAATTACAAGGAGTTTGAACAATTTGAAGGGGGTCTTGTAGAAGCATAAAAAATACGCTATAGGATTATACGCAACATGCATAAAACCCGCGTAAAGCAGAGTTTCAGTATTGTACGACATAAAATATAACTTCAGAGCCATTGGCGTACAACAGAGTTTCAACGCTATTCAGCATAAAATATAGCTCCAGAACAACCCGTATAATACAGTATTTCAGACTGCTTCAGCGTAAAAAGGTTGCTACCTCGCCTTTATGGCGTAAAACCCCTCTACTTTTAATATAGCATGGAAGTGTACGAGGAATGCTTCGTATTCCTCGAATAAACCTGTCAGACAATACAATGAACTTGACTCCTGACAAAGAGTATTGTGCGACTATCAAGACGACGGCTGTAACGATGATTCGACACAGAGCTCCAGACTGTCGTTTAGTGACAAAGTCTTGATTTAAGTCATCGTTTACGCATTCAAGGAATACGCTGCCTAGTTTTACATAGGAAAGCATGAGCTTTTACGCTCAGGATGAGACAAAGCTGACCGCCACGTCAAAAGCTGCTCTTCGTACAAAAATTGATGCACGTCTCTGCAGTTAATGCACGTGATGGGGGCAGATCTCTGCATTTAATGCACGAGATTTGGTTATACTTTTAACGACTGGGTGAGCCATAATTATGACTAATACGTCCATATTACCATCCCTGCACATTACGCCATCAGGCTATTTTCAGCTATAGGAGTACGTCGTATGCTATCTCCTTGAAATATGCCAACTCAGGCTATATTTGCAAAGATATGTGAATAGGCTATCTGATCCAGAATATGCTCAAGACCTCAGTCAAAGGGGAATAACCGGCTACCTTTATGCCGGCTACCTATCTATGCAGCATCAGGCTTCTACGTCTACTTGGCTTCTATGCCTATATGTCAGCTATTGGGCTTCTATGCCTATTGGGCTTCTACGCCTACTTGGCTTTTTTGCCATCAGAACAGCTATTTGGTTTTTAGGCTAACGAGACAGTTATTTGGCTTCTACGCCAATCATCTCTACGCGAGGGGCAGTTACCTACGTGGCTTGCATGCCGTGATCTTCGTAGCAGTTATACGCATTATCTCTTAATGGGACATGCGTCACACACTTATTCAGAAGATCATTTATACGTGGGTAGCAGTTATGATAACCGCCACGTAAAAGGTGCGGTTCTCTCCGCTGTTCAATTTCTACGCCTATAAGTAGAGACCTCCGTCTATGGAGGTCAGAGGGCGGATTTTATAAGGATCGAATTTGATCTTTAAGAGACAAAGGTCAGAAAATCGAGAGAAAATAGTCTAGAGCACAGACAGAGGGGAGTGATTGACGACTTTGGCATCGAGCATCCAATCCCTTTTATAATTTTTTAAGCTTCTCCTTCTTCTACAGTACTTCTTCGCCATCGTGTGGTCCAAGGGATAAAGTGATCAACCGCAGATCAGACTCCTATAGCAATATTTACCCAGATTTAAATTTTGTACTTGATATCCTCGTATAGGATTAATAGTACTTCTTGTTTGTAAACCTAAGAAAGGGTTTCATATAAACCTAGTTTTATTTCTTTTGTTTATTATCAAACACATGGACATTATATATATACTATGCAGCTTCCATGTTCTTCAGAGCGGTATGGACGTTATGCCTACACCTACCCATACGTACCAATGTTATCCTTATATTGCATTCACTTAGATGGTTAGCATACCCTTTATTGTATTTATTTTATTCAGTATTTATATATATGGCATATTTTTATGTATCTTGTTACGTCCCTCTGAGGACCTGGTACCTTTCTAGTTTTGGACGAGACATATTATCCAATATTGTACGACCCAGGATAGGAGACTAGGTACGCTACAGCTGAGGAGCTAGAGGTGTTATCGTCAGAGTTTTCGTGATCAGTTGGTAGACCTTCTGCCTAGGATTGGGAGCATCATTATCTAGTCAGCTGATGCCCTAGTCTTTACTCTTTTATCTATCATTTTAGTACTTTTATTTTGTCATAGTAGTGGATTTGTTCCCACCAGACATTCTTGGTTGTACTATGATATTTTGAGACGGGCGTTTATCTTCCAACATTTATTATTAGTACATTCCTGCTGTTTATATTGTGGATGAGATTAGATTACCTGTTGTTAATTTATATGGGACATATTAGTAATTAGGACAGCGTAGCGGTCTTCGTTGGACCCATTAAATTGGGATATCCTTGTAGACGTGACAGCTGGCTATTGCCACGTGGCCAAGTCCCGTGCGTGACACTTTTGTACTGGATTTATCTCCAACATATTGTTATTAGTATTTCTTTGATATGACTCATTGGATATTTTTTGCCTTGTGAGTTGTATTATGACTATTCTATTATTTTAGCATATTCGTGCTTTATTCCATTAATAGATCTGTGATTGAGTATATTCATATTATATTATTGGCAATATTATGTCTGGATTATTAGATAGATAGTTTATCCATACAACGTTCTACCGTCGATGCTGTGTCGTAGGCTGGGCGTTGTTCACTACTCGTGCCCGTACATCGGGTGCGGGTCATGATACATTTTTAGTGTCGCCCATGCACGTCTTCGAGGTCACAATTAGTGTGATTCGTAGTGGTGCTCTTATTTGAGTACTATTACGAGTCTGTTCCAGGATATAGGATGTAGGTTATAGGCTGAGAATACTCAATCACATCTAGAAAAAACTATTTTGATTCATTTAAATGTTCTTTCATGATATTAATATTTGATCTTAAACTGTCCTTCCTTGATTAAATTACATTATGTGATATATTGATTCTTTTCTTTCACTTTGCCTCAGGATGTTACCTAAGACTAGATCATAGTTGAGAGAAGTATTTTCTAAAGGATCTGCGACTTTCCGAGGGCCTGCACCAGTCACTTCTCCGGTGATTGGCATATCAGCTGTGTTCAGGGGTCCACCTCCAGCTTAGAGGACAGTTCCAACTGTATCTGAGGGACTTCCACCTCCACCTCCCGTGCCGACAGATACGACTCAGGTGTTCGCATTATTTTGCGAGATGATGGAGGCTCAGAGGGCCCAGTCCGAGGCACATCAGAGGTAGCCCGACATGTTACAGCAGGGTATTAAGAGTGCTCATCAGCTTGCTCTTACTACAGTCGAGACGGGAGTTCTAGTCCAGTAGCTGGTTATTCTGCAGGTTGCCCAGCTTCGGCCGAAAAATATCCAGGACTTCAAGAAGCTGAAACTTTGGGTCTTCAAGGGGACTATGGGATTCGTCTATGGTGATGATTGGCTCGAGGATATTGAGCATCTCATGAAGGTGTCTCATCTTGCTGAGGATCTGAAGGTTGAGACAGTAGAACTTCAGCTGTTCGACATTGCCCGCACTTGGTTTTGGAATGAGCCACTTCTTACAAATGCAGGACAGTCTTGGGAGGTATTCGAGGACCTTTACAAGAGAAAGTCCTTTGCTCTGGCGGACAGGTTAGACTTGGGAGGCAGTTTGAGGGCCTTACTCAGGGGAGCATGTCTGTGGAGGAGTATGCCGCAGAGTTTGGTAGGCTTAGCCGATTTGTGGAGTATTTGGTGAGGGAGCCAAAGGTTCAAGCTATCCAATTTTATGAGGGTCTAAACTGGAAAGTAAAGATCCTCATTTCGTCTTTCTATGAGACCTATTTGGAGATACTTGCGAAGGCACGCAAGGTTGAGCGGGAGTTGGGTTTAAAACCCAAGAGAGATCACAAATCTTTTTTGGGGGCTAACAGTAGGACACTGACTGCTAAGAATCCTTATTTCTAGTCTAACCCTTTTCAGCAGCCACAGCATCACCAGTCTCTAGCTAGGGCACTGTTTTACCAGGTACTGCAACAGTAGAGACAGTTATAGCAAGCTTTCTTCCACTACTGCAAGAAGCCCGGCCATATCTAGGAAGTTTGCACGAAGAGGTTAGGAGTTTATTTGTATTATGGTATCGAGGGGCATCAGCTGAGAGACTGTCCTTTCAACCTTTATCGTGTAGTTCAAAGAGCAGCTCCAGCTCCGGGGACACAGGCGAGGCCACCTACAGTACAGCCGAGGGGACAGCCGCTTTCGACCCAACAGCAGCGTTATGCCCAGCACCAACATCTGGGAAGTGCACATCAGGTATGAGCGTTTGCTATGACAATCGAGGAGGTCAAGCCTACCAGAGATGTCATCGCAGGTTCTATTCTTCTTGATTCTATTTCAGCTTTAGCTTTATTTGATAGTGGTACTTCCCATAGTTTTGTATCTATTTCTTTTGCTCTAAAGCAATATTTGGTAGCTGAGTCTTTGCTTAGGACTTGTAAGATCATGACCGGGGGAGGCATTATCCTGGTTAGTGATATTTGCAAGGATCGGAGAGTTACTCTGGGGGGTCAGGAGTTTAGTGCGTGTCAACTTGTAATGCCACTTCCGAGCTATAATATTGTACTCAGGATTGATTGGTTTAGTAGGCACTATGCAAGTATAGATTATAGAGGAGGTCGAGTTTTGTTTAGCCCACTAGGAGAGCTAGAATTTGAGTTTGCTAGAGGAGCTACAAAGTAGAGAAAGGGCATTATTTATGGAGCTATGGTGGAAGATAAGGAGTTGCTGCATCCTTTGATAGCAGAGTTCTTTGATGTTTTTCTGAGAAATTGCCAAGATTGCCGCCAGATCGAGATGTTAAATTCTTTATAGACTTGGTGCCAGGTGTAGAACCTATTTTATAACATGTCTATAGAGTAAAAAATAGCGAGCTGGTCGAGCTGAAGATGCAAGTATATGAGTTTCAGGATAAGGGGTTTATCAGATCCAGTTATTTATCGTGGGGATCTCTGGTATTGTTTGTACCAAAGAAGGATGGATTGGTGCGCATATACATCGATTATAGGGTATTGAATAATCTCACTATCAAGAAAAAATATATTTTGCCATAGATTGATGACATATTCGATCAGTTGAGTAGCGCCAAGGTATTTTCCAAGATAGACTTAGGATCAGGCAACCACCAGGTGAAAGTAAAGTCGAAGGACATTTCGAAGACTGCTTTTAGGACTCGGTATGGCCAATATGAGTTTATGGTGATATCGTTTGGGTTGACTAATGCCCCGACGGTATTTATGAATATGATGAACAAGGTGTTCCACCAGTATCTTGACAAGTTCGTGGTGGTGTTCATCGATGATATACTCATATACTGAAAGACACCGGAGGAGCACGAGAAGAATTTACGGATTATGATAAATGTGCTGAGGAAGAAGAAGCTGTATAGGAAGTTGTCCAAGTGTGAGTTCTTCCTGGATAAGGTGGAGTTCTTAGGACATCTTGTGACTAATGATGGAATTTTAGTAGATCCGAAGAAGATCGCAGCAGTAGAGTCTTGGAAGTCCCCGAGTTTAGTGGCAGAGATCAGAAGTTTCTTTGGTCTAGCAGGCTACTAAAGGAAGTTTATTCAAGATTTTTCAAGGATTGTCGAGCCGATGACTAGACTCACCAGAAAGATGCAGAGTTTGTTTGGACAGAGTAGTGCCTAGTTGCTTTTAAGGAATTAAAGAAGAGGTTGATGTATGCTCCTATTTTCACACTGCCATCAGGGTCAGGAAGCTTCACTATCTATAGTGATGCATCGGAAAAATGTCTGGGTTGTGTTCTTCAGCAGAATGGAAAAGTGATTGCCTATGCATCCAAGCAATTGCGTCCTCATGAGAATAATTATCCTACCCACGATTAAGAGTTGGCAGCAGTCATCTTTGCCCTGAAGTTATGGAAACATTATTTGTACGGAGAGCGTGTAGAGATCTTGACAGACCACAAGAGCTTGAAGTATATTTTTACTCAGAAGGAGTTGAACATAAGGAAGCATCAGTGGTTGGAACTGATGAATGTTTTTGACATATCTTTGTACTATCATCCTGTGAAAGCCAATGTAGTTAATGATGCCTTGAGCAAGTATCCGGTAGCTATGATATTGACGCAGGATTGATATTTATTGGAGGACTTGGAGAGCTTGGGCATTGTGGTAATAGTTTATGGTTTTGCTATATAGATGTGGGGGTTACAGATACACTCAGAGTTGATGGACAGGATCAAGGTAGCCCAGTATGAGGATGTATCGTTAAGGAGCATCAGAGCTCAGGTGAGAGCAGGATTTGAGAATGATTTTACCATTGCTGAGGATGGATCTTTGCGGCATGGTATTAGATTATGTGTGCCTAGTATGGTGCTGCATGAGAAGGTATTGCAGGAAGCACATCGCTCTTAGTATTTCATACATCGAGGTACCAACAAGATGTATCAGGATATACGAGAGAGTGAGTGGTGGTATGGCCTGAAGAGGGAAGTGGCACAGTTTGTATTCAGATATTTAGTGTGTCAACAGGTGAAAGCCGAGAGACAGTGACCAGGTGGTTTACTTCAGCCATTACCTATTCCAGAGTAGAAGTTGGAGCACATTACTATAGACCTTGTGTTCGAACTTTTATGATCTCCAGGAGAGAAAGACGTGATTTGGGTCATCGTTGATAGGTTGACCAAGTCGGCCCACTTTTTGCCTTTCAATGTGGGTTTGTCTATAGAGAAGCTGGCAGAGATGTATGTGAGGCAGATCATCCGGATACATGGGGTTCCCGTCAGCATAGTCTCGATCGGGATAGTCATTTTACTTATCATTTCTGGAGGAACTTGCAGGTGAGTTTGGGCACCAAGCTCAAGTTCAGTACTATATATCACCCCTAAACGGATGGGTAGTCAGAGAGGACTATTCTGACTTTCGTGGATATGCTGCATACCTGTGTACTAGATTTTGGGGGATCTTCGAAAGACCATCTCTATTTGGTAGAGTTTTCTTAAAATAACAGCTACCAGGCCAGTATAGAGATGTTACCATTTGAGGCTCTGTATGGTGGGAGATGTCGTACTCCCTTATCATAGGACGATGTTGGAGAGAGAGTTTTCCTATGGCTAGAGATGGTTGTGGATGCAGCGAAGAAGGTTAAGCTGATCAGAGACAGGCTTCGAGTGGCGTAGGACAGGAAGCGGCATTTGGCCGATAGCCACCGAAGAACTTTAGAGTTTGAGGTATAGTTTTAGATTTTTGTTTCATGCTTGATAATGGTTGTTTGTTATAGATTAAGTTCTTTAGGTTGTGTTTTATTCTAGGTTGGTGGTTTGGTGTTTATAAGGATTTTTCCGACACGAGGCAGGTTTCGTTTGGGTGGAGGCGGGAAGCTTAGTCCACGATTCATCGGACTTTTTACTATTCTTGAGAGGGTCGATGTGGTTGCTTATAGACTAAACTTGCCACCTACATTGGAGGGAGTGCACAATATATTTCATGTGTCACAGTTGAGACGGTACATGGTGGATCCTAATCACGTGTTGGATTACTCGGAGATAGAGGTGGGCCCTACTCTTAGCTATCCATAGCAGCCAGTTGAGATTCTGGATTGGAGAGAGAAGATGCTGAGAAACCAGATTATTCCTTTGGTACGCGTCGCATGGAGGCATCACTCTCCGGGAGAGTCTACCTGGGAGAGAGAGGATGAAATGCGAGAGCGTTACCCATATTTGTTTGTGCCTTGAGGTATGTTCTTTCCTGATTCTATGCTATTTTATTTTCTATGGGTAGTTTTGTCTTTGAATTTCTAGGAAAAAATTATTTTAAGGGGGGTAGACTTGTAACTACCACATTTTCTAGGAAAGGGTATTTTGCTTATTTCATAATTAATTGAATATTATGCATATTGAATATTTATTTATTGTATTATTTAATTATTGTCAAATGTTAGATATTATTTTGAACTTGTGTTAGTGGACCTAACTAGTTTAGATTAGATCCATGGACCAACATTTATTTTTAGTTAAAATTAAGCCCAATAATAAGCCCAATCATTAGGAGAATAATTAATTAAGTCAAACCAATTAGACTATAACCTTTCTTCCTTAATTATTTTCTTCATGAGAGTCCCCAAAGGGTATTTTAGACTTTTCATACTTGCTTGAGGAAGGGGGAAGGGGACCGGCCTAGTTAATAATGGAGGGAAAATTCTTTCTCTTCATTTTTTATTTCAAATCTCGATCTAAAATTTTCTCTTCCAAATTTCTTCATTCCCACATCAAATTCAACCCAATTTTTTTCCAATTCCTTCCCAAATCATCATTGGAAGCTATTGAAGTTAGGATCTATAAGGAGAAAGCAAGGATCTATAAAGAGGAGCAAGGATCCACAAGTTGGAAGCTTTTTTCACTCAATTTGGAGGTTTTATTGGGAATCCATCTTTCAATAGGTATAATTCAGTTTTTTTCCTCTAATTAGACTCTAAATTTATGTTTTAATCATTATAAACCACCCAATATGCTAAGGCTACAAATAGGAATTATAATTAGGTTTATATGAGGCTTATGGAGGAAGTTATGTGGTATTTTATGTCAATTTTGGGAGAATTCTGAGATTGACACAACTTATATTTGTTAATAGGTTAATTAGACCAAATTGTAAGTCCCCTGATTTTCAAAATTTTTAAAAAAAATTCCCAATTTTTTTGTAATTTTTGGGGATTAAAACTAAGGTATTTTATGATTAAAGTATCTTTAAATAATGTTAATCAATATTAAAATATTATAAAAATAATATTTTATGGTGTAAAATGGAAAATCGGACATAGGGTAATTTTCTATGAATTTATTGGACTCCGGAAGCATTTTTAAAGCCCTAAAAACTAATGTAGAATTAAACCTAATTAAACCCTGCCTGAACCCGGTTTAATTGGAATTAAACCAAACCAAACCGACTCAAACCAAACCGAACCGGACCAACCCAGACTTAACGGGTCGGGTCGAGTCGGATCCGAATCATACCCGACCCGGACCCGAAACCTTAACCGAACCCTAGATCCCGAATCCCACTAGATTCACTGTTCATGCCCTATAAATACCTCGGCGTTTGCGCCAGCCGCCGCCGTAAACCCGCTCATCTCCCCCGCCGCCGCAGCTTAGCCGTCGACGAATTCCCCTAGCCAGAACCCTAACTTCCCCGTTGTCTTCTTCGACCAGATCTCCCCCATCTCCGTCGATCACTAACTCCACAGACTTCCTCCGCCGAACTCCCCTCGCCTGAACCCCGACTCCCCAGCCATCATCTCCCAAACCGGCACCACCACAACTCTGCCGCTCCCCCATCGCACCCCCTGGCCGACCACCGCTCCGCCCTAGCTGAACACCAGTACCAGCTTCCCCCACCGCTCAGCCCTAGCCGTCGATGGGTTCCGCCTCGCCGACCTCCGCCCAACCACGCACAGTCTCCACGAACCGTTGCCTTAGCTCCGACACAGCGAACACGGACTCAGCAGCTCTCAGGCCGGACACGGCTGAACCAGGACACGAAACAGTCACCCGGACACGAGGAATTCTCATTCCACGGAGCCCTGTTCAGGTAGCCCGTTCTCTCTCCTCGTTATTCTGTTTTCCATTCCGTCAGTTGTGTTGCGTAGACTGTGTAACCCTCTCTATGCCCGTGCAACCCGAACGGTGCATCGCGTCCTATGGAGATCGCAAACCGCGATCCAAAAATAGGAAAACCAACGCCCTATTTCATCCCGGAACTGAGTGCGCTCCGACAAACGGGACAACTTGGTCACACGCGGTCTTCACCGAAATGTGCGCGCCGTTGATACGGACGTGCGAGATTTCGCAGAAGTTGATTTGGATGTGCGTGCACACCGGAATCAACACGTATCCGCCGACAACGCCCCATATCTGCCTATTTTGGAACACATCGTAACTTTGTGTACGCACGTCGGATCAAAACGAAACTTACGCCATCGGACTCGTAGCAATATGCTGGTCCTGTGACCCAAGTTTGGTTCTATTCTGAGAACGTTGACAAAATCGCGTATCGTGGGCCCCGCGGGTCCACTTAACGGGCAATTTTGTGATCGGCTCATCTGAATCCAATTCTGGAAGTTCCGTTGGGTTCGTATCATCGTTCCTGACTTGTTGACACTAAGTTTGGCGAATTTAGAGACCTTTGACCCTGACACGTTTTTTGGTGCAAAGTGGCCCAAATGTGGACCCCACTTTGACCCGGAACTGTTATTTTTTGCCCATGTGTCCAAATTGGACTTAAGGACAGGCATTTCTAGCTATTTTATATTTTCTGAGACTGTTGGTGATATTTATTTTATCTTTTGGAGAAGTACCTAAAGGATCCACTGATACAGGGACAGCTGTTGGTATTCAAACCCAAGACAAGTGTACCTTGCCAAAACTTGCAGCCTTGTACATATTTTCTTTGATTCATTTATATTGCTGTGCATGCTTAACCTAGGACCGTGTGGCCTACTTAGCGTCCGATTATCAGTTGGGTGCCAACACTGTACGCGGAGTTGTGTACGTCACCTAAAGATGGACATTCGTGACCCTTTACATTCTCGTACTTGTCTTATCAAGTACATTATAACCCAGGACACTTGACACTATTCATGAGACAGAATCTTACTGCGATATTCATGGGGATTCTGTATAGGATACAGGTTTATGACATAGACATTATATTCATGGATACTATATGACTTGCTGCATTAGCTATGATCTTGCATGACATGTACATAAGACGTTGTGGACATGAGACGTGTGGTTACATTGGGTGGGGAGAGACACACAGGCTACAGGCTAATTATATATATAAAATACCTATTATTATGAGGCTCAAGACTCTAAACCCGAGCTTGGCCCATTACTCATTATTACTGCTACCGGCTCCCCGACACAGAGCTTCTAGTGGCTCAGCCTGAGTACTAGTGATGCTCTCACTTGCATTTCACATAGATGGTTACATACTTACCCTATTTATTTTATTATTTGCTACACTGCATTTATTTTGGCTTGTATTATCTTGTACCTTGCTATGTCCCCTCAGGACCTGGATCCGGATTATGTCCCCAGGATTTATAGACGAGACCTATCCCGAGGCATACGGGACAGCAGCAGGAGCTGATACAGGAGCTGTACTGACATTCGAGGAAGAGGTGTTAGCTGAAGACTTTTTCTGAGCATCTATGTTCCATGCTCAGTATTTACTTTATTCAGTCATTTATATTTTGGTCTGTTGAACCATTGTATCAGATTTTTATTGGGTTGTTCCCTGAAGCACTTTGTTGAGACTGGTTGATAATTTACATTTCTTATATCTATGGATCATATTTTATCTTGTATGGATGAGATTAGTTGTGCCATGTTATCGTAGACTTTATTTTACTGCTTAAGTACGCCCTGATGGATCTATTAAATTGGGTTTGTCCATCAGTGTGTGCTGCTGGCCATTGCCACGTGTCTAGTCTCTTGGTATTTTGGGACTGGGGCGTGAAACAAATTGACATGTGTTCGATTATGTGTGGCTAGTATCGTGTCCACAATTGGATACGTATAGGCCGTATCCCGATAATTTGGAGATACGAGGTGATTTGGGGGTTTTCTTCCGATAGGGGGGTTTGAGCATGTCATATTTTGACACGGACACGTAGATGAGTAATTAGCTCTTCGTATTATTCATAATTATTATTTTAGACTTTCTCGTGTCCGTTGGGATACAATTTATTGTGTGGTGGAGCCGTAAAGCAAGCGTATCATAGATCTAGTGTGATACGGGTGCGATGCACTTCACGTGTGTGTTCTTTGCATTTTAATTCATTTATAGATATTATAAATATTATAATTATAATTATTATATGACATATATATATATATATATATAAACCACATATATGTATGTATGTATATATATATATATGGTGTATAGATGTATATATAAATATATAAGATGTGTATTTATGTGTGTGAGCTTGGGGGAAGAAGAAATAATGGAAAAACAGTGAAAAAATAATAAAATCAGTGAAGAAAAGTAATGATAAGCATTGGAAGAAAAGCTGAGAGAAGCAGCAACAAAAGCAATTGAAAAGCAGCAGGAACTAGAAGCAAGAAGCAGCAGTAGAAGAAACAGCAAAAGCAGCAGCAGAAGCAGCCGCAGAAACCAGAAGCAGAAAGCAGAAAGCAGCAAGTAGCAGCGGCAGCATCTTATCAATAAGTTGTAGCTTATCGATAAGTTATTAAGTTAGTATATATATATATATATATATATATACGTGAAACGAGTCTTCTTTACGCGGACAGACCTATCCTGGCATAATTTGGATTTCTGCATAGGTTCACGTAAAACAGGAAAAGTCCTCAAACGGCCTTCAGCGCCACGCGTAATCTGTAAAGTGGGAACTTTCTTCTCTTGTAGGCGCAAAAGCTTAGAGGTTGAAGGATTCGCCACTTGTTTTCCTTTGATGGGATCAAAGGGTACATCTGCCTCATCATAGACGGGAGATATAATTTTACGCGTATGGCGTGTTTGAAATTTCTAAATTGGCATTGAGACCTTGTCAGAAATTTTGTCTACCCCGTCACAGAAGGGAGACGAAGGTTTACACGCAGGGCGCGTCTGAGAGTTCTGGATTGGCACTGGGACATTACCCGAAGTCTTGTCTACCACGTTAAAAATGGGAGACAAAGTTTTACACACAGGGCGTGTTCAAGACTTCTGGATTGGCACTGAGGCATTGACAGAAGTATTGTCTACCACGTTACAAACGAGAGACAAAGTTTTACGTACAGGGCATATTTGAAACTTCTGGATTGGTACTGAGAACGTTGACAAAATCGCGTATCGTGGGCCCCCGCGGCTCCACTTGACGGGTGATTTTGTGATCGGCTCATCGAAATCCAATTCTGGAAGTTCCGTTGGGTTCATATCATCGTTCATGACTTGTTGACACTAAGTTTAATGAATTTGAAGACCTTTGACCCTGACACATTTTTCGGTGCAAAGTGGCCCATATATGGACCCCGCTTTGACCCAAAACTGTTATTTTTTGCCCCTGTGTCCAAATTGGACTTAAGGACAGGCGTTTCTAGCTATTTGATATTTTCTGAGACCGTTGGTGATATTTATTTCAGCTTTTGGAGGAGTACCTACAGGATCCACTGATACAGGGATAGCTGTTGGTATTCAAACCCCAAGCAAGTGTACCTTGCCAAAACTTGCAGTCTTGTACATATTTTCTTTGATTCATTTATATTGCTGTGCATGCTTAACCTAGGACTGTGTGACTTACTTAGCGTCCGATTATCAGTCGGGTGCCAACACTGTACGCTGAGTTGTGTATGTCACCTAGAGATGGACATTCGTGACCCATTACATTCTCGTACTTATCTTATCAAGTATATTATAACCCAGGACACTTGACACTATTCATGAGACAGAATTTTCCTGAGATATTCTGGTGATTCTGTATAGGATACAGGTTCATGACATATACATTATATTCATGGATACTATATGACTTGCTGCATTAGCTATGATCTTGCGTGACATGTACATGAGATATTGTGGACATGAGATATTTTGTTACATTGGGTGGGGAGAGGCACACAGGCTACAGGCTGATCATATATATAAAACCCCTATTATTGTGAGGCTCAAGACTCTAAACCCGAGCTTGGCCCATTACTCATTATTACTGCTACCGGCTCCCCGACACAGAGCTTGTAGTGGCTCAGCCTGAGTACTAGTGATGCTCTCACTTGCATTTCACATAGATAGTTACATACTTACCCTATTTATTTCATTATTTGCTGCACTATATTTATTTTGGCTTGTAATATCTTGTACCTTGCTATGTCCCCTGAGGACCTGGATTTGGATTATGTCCCCAGGATTTATAGACGAGACCTATCCCGAGGCATACGAGACAGCAGCAGGAGATGATACAGGAGCTGTACCGACATCCGAGGAAGAGGTGTTAGCTGAAGACTTTTCCTGAGCATCTATGTTCCATGCTCAGTATTTACTTTATTCAGTCATTTATATTTTGGTCTGTTGAACCATTGTATCAGATTTTTATCGGGTTGTTCCCCGAAGTACTTTGTTGAGACTGGTTGATGATTTACATTTCTTATATCTGTAGATCATATTTTATCTTGTATGGATGAGATTAGTTTTGCCATGTTGTCGTAGACTTTATTTTACAGCTTAAGTATGCCCTGATGGATCCATTAAATTGGGTTTGTCTATCAGTGTGTGCTGTTGGCCATTGCCACGTGTCTAGTCCCTCGGTATTTTGGGACTGGGGCATAACATGGTTTTTGTGGTGGTCCATGCAGGTCTACGACTAAATTGTTCAGTTTTAACTTAGGGACCGAACCAGCCTGCACCTAGAACTAGAGTATAGGATCTCATCCACATTGACTATGACTCATGCTCCTTCTAATCCATTCCGTTGAATAATTGCATCCGGCTTGATTCATGTGCCCTCTCATTAGTTCCTTGAGTGTAGCCTTCTCCTAGAATATAGATGTCCCGGTTGATAGAATGATAAGTAGGATAACCTTCCTATTAAGAGTACAACTAGGATATTGACACACCCCTAAGTAGAACGCTTAATGAACCCTATCGTCCCTCACCTATAGAATAATTTACCATTAATTCTTGTTATAGTCATGAATGACCTAAGAGTAGTATAGGCACTTCTAAGAGCTAGATAGAGATTTGACCCTAATGTTGACCCCAGTCTTGAGGAACCAATAGAAATCCGAGATTGAATATTATGACTGAACCTAACCTTCGCAGTTAGATAAGTATTGGAGAACTAAATTTAGATTCTTGTCTTGAGTGTCACCACCACATTTCCAGATAAGAGCATTTGTGTAATTTTACTATTCTGAATAATTATGTATTAAATTAATCTGCTGAGTTTTATAAACTATTTATATATTGTTAGTTGTGTTTGGGTTAGGTCAAACCCTAGAACTCATTAGGACTAACCTAATGACTAAACCCTAGTTTGAAACCCAAATTCTAGACAAACTCTAGAATTCCAATTTTAGGGTTGAATCTCAAACCCTAGAATGACTAAACCTGAGTTAATTGAGTTCTGCATGACCTAACATGGGGGTTTAACCTAAACCTATGCATTAGAAACCCTAACCTAGTTTCTAATATAAAAGGAAGCCACCCTCAACCTTTTCTCCTTCATGAAGAAAGAAAACCCTAGCCTCCATTAGAGAAAACCATTTTCCCCCACCACAAATTCGGAATCTAACCCTAGGGATTCTATCCTTCTCCTCCAAAGCAAGAGAAACAAGGAGCTTGGGTCAAGGAACCTTGGGGAAGAAGAACCTTCATAGGGAAACCATCTCCCTATAGGTAAAATCCGAATTTTTATCCTTTTATTTTTGTTTTTTTCTATTGTTAATGCCCATTAGGAAGCCCCCTATTGTTTAGATTTTGATTTAGGATTTTGATTTGGGTTTTGGTGACCTACGTGGGATTTCCCCCAATCTCGTGAACCCTAACCCTAGAGGTTTGCTAGTGGACCGATTTCATTCTCAATGTATGGTTTAGATCTCGGTTCTTAGGGTTTGGATTGGGAATTTATGGGTTTGTATGTAAATTCATTTTCTGCACTGTACATGTTCGATGAAATGTTCATTTAGGGTTCATCCATCTAAGGTATTCAAATTTATGCATGTTTTGGTTATAGACCTATATACATAATACTTTTGCCTATGTTTTAGCTTTTTGTTGGTTTTCCTGTGCATTAGAGGTGAGTTCTGTGTACAGTCGGGTAATTGTGAACCAGTGTGCACAGTCGGGTCTTTGGGACTGTGTTGGGTTTCAGTTCAGTTAGATATATCTGAGTATCAGACTGTGTCTGTGTCTCAGGGTGTGTGTCGGGTTATGATCACATATCTGAGATATGTATTTTCTGTGGGTGTGTATCCTAGAACCCCAGCATCTTGAGTATCAGTTTGTGCATAACTGTAGGTGTGTGAGTGAGTAAAATTCCCAGGTTCCTGTGTATAGAACTATGTGTATCAGTTTAGCCCAAGAGTGTCAGTGTGCTTACCTATATGTGACAGTGTGTGTAGGTGTAACCTATGTGCCAGTATCCAGTGTGTGCACCCTGAGTGATACCTGTGAGTATGTATCAGTGTGTGTAGGTATGCCAATACCTGTGTGTTTCTCAGTGTGCAGGGAGAATTCTGTGTGTTGTAGCTGTGTGTAGTGAACATATAGAAACTGTGTTCTTACATCAGTGCATCAGGCATTGGGGACTTAGTATCATTGTGAATTCGGGGTTTTGTTAGTAGTGTATCAGGATTTAGTTCCTGTACAGTGAGCATGTGTGTGTGTCCCAAAATCTTAGTGAGCCCAAGTGTGCAGAATTAGTGTATCAGCTAGATCATAGTATGCAGGGTGAACCAGCATGTAGTTGTGTGTGTGTAGATATTTGCTCTAAGAGTGTGTATCAGATTCTGTGAGGAGAGAGGGCAGTATGCAGGGGAAGGAGCTGTGTGCAGAAATAAAGTGTGTATTATTACCTATGTGGTAATGTCTATGCAGTATTTGGTGTTCTGTGAATACCCCAGTGTGTATCAGTGAGTTATGGGTGAGTGAGCAGTTAATACTGTGTGTATTAGTTAGATACCAGTGTGTCAGTAAGAAATCTGTGTGTGGCAGTATTGTGCCTATGTATCAGTATCCAGAACCTGCGTAGTATGTGTATCAGTCAGTTTTAGAAAACCTGTATGTGAATGCTGTGTGTGTGTGAACTATGAGTGCTCCATGTGATTAGTGCAGTGAGGTTAAGTTCAGTGAGCAGTGAATACATGTGTGAGAACTTGTGTATGTATCTGTGTGTGAGCAGTGAGTGGTGAGCAGTAAACTTCAGTAAGGGAGTTTAGTTATGAGTTAAGGGTTGCATTTGGAATACTAGTTTAGGTAAGGGTTAAATAGATTTAATAATACCTTAGAACCTAAATAGGAGTTATATCTATACTAAATGCCTAGTATGTAAATATTGCTTAGTATTAATATGAAGCCTAGAGTAACAAGTTAACCTAGTATTGACCAGTAGGTTTTAGTATGACCTAGAGGCCTCATATTTAATTTAGTTCACATGTTATTCCTTTAATTCAGTCTCTAACATTTATATTCCACAAATAGGTCATTGTGATTCCACTTTGGACATCGATCCTCATACCTTGCTCAGGACCACAGGCGAGTACATTCTTTGACAGTTTTCATTTTGTTGATTACTTCTATAATCTAGTTGTATTACATACTTGATTCCGACACTATGGATACACGGGTTAGCACCCTAGATCCCCATCATGAGGAGTCGTGATTGGAATCCATCGTGCTAGCTGAGGGATGGGGAACTATTAGTAGATTATGTGATCATATCCAACCATCTACATGTATCATAGCTCACCCCACTTCTCACGTCGGGTGCGGCCTGACCATTTACATGCATCATAGCTGTTATATATGATTAGGCTGACCATTATATGCATCATAGCTAACCATATGGTTAGCCTGACATACAAGAATCATAGCTAATCATATATAACCAGCCTGATCTAGTCCCTAGCCGATCACATAATAAACTGATAATTCAAACACTTAGCTAGATGTCTATTCTTTATTCAGATTCACTTGTTCCAGCATTCACTACTTATGGTTCTAGCATTCACTATTTATTGTTCATTGCTAGATGCTCTATTGCCTATTTTCATTTCTCCAGTACTTCACATTTTCAGCATTTATTCTTATCTTGTATTTCTTACACTGTTTATAGTTTTTGTCAATTTAATGAAACTGCTGTTAGTGCTTGTGCTTCGCTCCAATCCTGACTGGATAATATTTTTCAGAGGACCTGGAGAACTTGTGCCCCACTCATTACGGCCCAGGATTAGAGGGAGATTTCACTCCAGAAATCCCAGAGGAGTTGCCTATTCTAGAGGAGATCTTACCTGCCTGTTCTTAGATTATTTTTCTGCATTATTGTTTTAGACTGAGACTGAGTTGTATTTATTATTTTGTGACTTTGTGAGGTCATCTAGACCCAGGACTTGAGTTGGACTTATTGTGGTTGGTTTATTATAGAACTCTTTTCCATTCTCATCGTGCCCATTATTCTTATAGCTTGTGATTGAGTATATTTATAGAACTGTGGATTATTATCATTGTCCTCCGTACGGAGTTAAGACTATTGACAGGATATATATATTGTGTTGAGACCTAGACAGCGTTCTACCGTCGATGCTGCGGCGTAGGCTGGACGTACACACGTCTCATGCCAAATTTCGGGTGTGGGTCGTGACATTGAGATAAGCAGACAGTACCTTAGAAAGCCAAGAGCAATGTATAGAACATTTTCCTAATCATACCTCAAACATAGCAACTAGCATGCCACTTCCCCTTAAGAAAACCATGATATTATCTAGAGCCCCATATTTTAATTTTCTATGTTGTTCATCTGCGACCTTAATGTTCGCTAATGTGCAACGACTAAAATATGTTCTTCTTTCCTCCGTCTTTTAATTCGTGTCACCTGATACTTCTGATAGTAGGCCAAGTAATTTTATTCCCTGTTAAGGACCCCTAGTTTGCTATGATTATAGCTGTAGTCTTGGATTTGAATATTTTGTGCTTCGTAATTAGAGTTCGATAAGTTTGAATTAATCTTGTAGATTGTGACCCGATGATTATCCCTTAGTGTTAAATCACGTAATTTGTACCCCCACCTCGATACGAGTTATATTCCCTTTCCCTTGAGACTAGTAACCTGTCCATTCTCGCTATTGACACATGTTCTATGAGCACTATGATTAAGATTTAAGGTGACCCTTAACTATATAATGCAATAGGAGACCCTAATAAGTACCAAGATTTTTCCTCATATACCCTAATAAGAGTTCTGTTTTAATTACATGTGCAAGATTATTTTGCAGGAACCTCTTAAGCCTGTCACAGTATTAGTTTAATTCTTATAAGTTGGGTAGTATGCCTCACAACCTAGTACCACATAGTCCACTTGACCCATCGAGGCGGTGTAACTGAATGGCATTAATCGCATGCTAGCAAAAGATGACAGTATTTATTCAGATAATAGAATTTAGGGATCCTTGCCCCTACTTGGTCGACTAGCGACTTAGACAAGGAGGTTGTATCATAAATGTAGAGATTGTAGAGTCTTTTATTAATGTTGCTTATTTTGTTTTTGTTTTGTGAACTTAAATAATTTGTACCTCCTTTCATCATCATCTAGCGTGCTTATATTTCATATACTACCTCGACTTATGCTGCTATTTTATAGCCTAGTTTTGCAAGCTTATTCTATATCGAGCTTGTTCATGACATATGTATTATTGGGGAGGCCCACAATAATATATTTCAGAATCAGTGTATTAAGGTCTAGCTAACCTTAGTGTGCTTGATTCGCCCTTCGTAACGCTACTTTACGTGGATTGAGATATGTAGTGATTAGTAGACAAATATACTTGCCCTAGACATGTCTGACATATCGTATCGGTTACATAACTATACTAATACGAGCATGCGAACAAAGGATTACCAAAATAGGATTTTAATCCACAACCGCTTTGATAATTCCCATTTAAATTCTTTAAACGCCTTGATCCCGACACTTCTATTCTATTACCTCTCCCTTGAACTCTTTATTATTTATCTTCGTCTTCCCTTACTTCGGAAAGACGAAACCTCGTGCTTGGTATAAGTTTGATACACAGAGAGTACTAGATATATCCCATAGGTCGATCACATACTTGAGGATTATTCTTTCATAATTAAGGATATATCATTTGTGATATGATCGGCATTGAAGTTTCGAGGATTGAGTGACATGAGTAAATAAATTAAGGAATATTTTTCTTAAAGTATATAGCCTCATGTGATAGATGGATAAATTCTAAGTTGGGTAGCGGTGCACTGACAACTCGAGAGGAATTTCTTTTAGACTGTGATCGAGTAAGATTAGATTGGGAGAGGTTCAAGCCATATTAATTTTGAAGATTTTAGAAGAATGACCAAGATGATAAGGATTAATGAATTTTAAAATCTTGATATTGAGGACCCAATATTTATACCTTAGGTACATGATTTAAATTTTGAATAAAGAAGCTAAAATCATCAATTTGAATTTAGAGGATAAAAATATAGAATTTTAGACTTGAACATTGGTGGACTGCATTTAAATTATTTTTCAATTTGATGATTGGAATTAAGAAATAAAAATTTGATGGTTGGACTACCTATTTGAAATATTGAGGATGTGAATGGAATTTAAAGAGTTGAAGCATACAAAAATTTATAAGTAAAAATGGGAATAATATTGGACTCAAATTACTTCTAGAGGAGATTATGATAGTTAGAGATCGTGAGATAAAATTTATATGCGTATTTAAATCTTGAAGATGTTATATGGATTTAATTTAAATTTGGATGTGGATAATTTGAAAAAGTGAGAAGAGATAACCATAGGTTGAATTTTGATTGGAACAGTGGTCATCTTAACATTGAAGTGATTACGAAGGATATGATTAGGATTTTAATTATCACAAGGAGATTGCGATTGACTTGCCTTATGTACATGAAGGATCAATAAATTATGCCTTATTTTAATTTTAAGGACGATAATGTTTTAAGTTGGCTGGATTGTGAAACCCCCTCACCAAAGAATTAGACCTACTTGACTTAGATAGTGAGACTGAGGCTAGCTCGAATCCACTTAGAAATAGAACACGGTATTTTTATTTAGTTTCACAATATGGTATCACTTGGCACACCTTACCATTGCTTCGATAATTAGAGCACTTCACTAGTCACTGCCTTCCTACAAATTTTACACCCTTATCCTAGACGTGACCATCACCCAATTTCTATCTTTGTGCAATTTTCCAATTGTTGGGCACTTTTATGCAAAAGAGCATTTAGGTGTCCACACTATTGGACATGACACATGAAAAAACCTATTTTTTGCTTATATGGATTTTTCCATGATTTTTGGGATGTGCAACGCGCAACATCGCCCACACCGGTAAACCTAGCCTTGCATTTAACCAATGCAAATCTTAGACCATCCTTGACTTCTACCTTGGCTTAATTAATTTCGAGGATGAAATTTTTATAAGTTGGGTAGATTGTAAGCCCCTTGATTTTTAAAATTTTTAAAAACAATTTTTCCCAATTTTTCTGTAATTTTTGGGAATTAAAACTAAGGTATTTTGTGATTGAAGGATTTTTAAATAATGTAAATCAATATTAAAATATTATGGAAATAATATTTTATGGTGTAAAATGGAAAACTGGACATAGGGTAATTTTTTGTGAATTTATTGGACTCCGGAAGTATTTTTAAAGCCCTAAAAACCAATGTAGAATTAAACCTAATTAAACCCTGCTTGAACCCGGTTTAATTGGAATTAAACAAAACCAAACTGACTCAAACCAAACCGAACCAGACCAACCCAGACTTAACGGGTCGGGTCGGGTCAGATCCGAATCGAACCCGACCCGGACCCAAAACCCTAACCGAACCCTAGATCCCGAATCCCACCTGATTTACTGTTCATGCCCTATAAATACCTCGGCGTTCACGCCAGCCGCCGCTGCAAACCCTCTCATCTCTCCCGCCATCGCAGCTTAGCCGTCGACGAACTCCCCTAGCCGGAACCCTAACTTCCCCGTTGTCTTCTTCGACCAGATCTCCCCCATCTCCGCTGATCACTGACTCCACAGACTTCCTCCGCCGAACTTCCCTCGCCTAAACCCTGACTCCCCAGCCATCATCTCCCAAACCGGCACCACCACAACTCCGCCGCTCCCCCATCGCACCCCCTCGCCGACCACCGCTCCGCCCTAGCTGAACACCAGTACCAGCTTCCCCCACCGCTCAGCCCTAGCCGTCGACGGGTTCAGCCTCGCCGACCTCCGCCCAGCCCCGTACAGTCTCCACGAACCATTGCCCTAGCTCCGACACAGCGAACACGGACTCAGCAGCTCTCAGGCCGGACACGGCTGAACCAGGACACGAAACAGTTACCCGGACACGAGGAATTCTCGTTCCATGGAGCCCTGTTCAGGTAACCCGTTCTCTCTCCTCGTTATTCCATTTTCCATTACGTCAGTTGTGTCGCGTAGACTGTGTAACCCTCTCGATGCCCGTGCAACCCGATCGGTGCATCGCGTCCTGTGGAGATCGCAAACCGCGATCCAAAAACAGGAAAACCAATGCCCTGTTTCATCCCGGAACTGAGTGCGCCCCGCCAAACGGGACAACTTGGTCGCACGCGGTCTTTACCGAAACGTGCGCGCCGTTGATACGGACGTGCGGGATTTCGCAGAAGTTGATTTGGATGTGCGTGCATACCGGAATCAACGCGTATCCGCCGAAAATGCCCCGTATCTGTCTGTTCTAGAATACGTCATAACTTTGTGTATGCACGTCGGAACGAAACAAAACTTGCGCCATCGGACTCGTAGTAATACGCTGGTCCTGTGACCCAAGTTTGGTTCTATTCTGAGAACGTTGACAAAATCGCGTATCGTGGGCCCCGCGGCTCCACTTAATGCGCAATTTTGTGATCGACTCATCGGAATCTAATTCTGGAAGTTCCGTTGGTTCGTATCATCGTTCCTTACTTATTGACACTAAGTTTGGCAAATTTGGAGACCTTTGACCCTGACACATTTTTTGGTGCAAAATGGCCCAAATGTGGACCCCACTTTGACCCGTAACAGTTATTTTTTGCCCATGTGTCCAAATTGGACTTAAGGACAGGCGTTTCTAGCTATTAGATATTTTCTGAGATTGTTGGTGATATTTATTTCAGCTTTTGGAGAAGTACCTACAGGATCCACTGATACAGGACAGCTGTTGGTATTCAAACCCCAGGCAAGTGTACCTTGCCAAAACATGCAGCCTTGTACATATTTTCTTGATTCATTTATATTGTTGTGCATGCTTAACCTAGGACTGTGTGGCTTACTTAGCGTCTGATTATCAGTCGAGTGCCAACACTGTACGCGGAGTTGTGTACGTCACCTAGTGATGGACATTCGTGTCCCTTTACATTCTCGTACTTGTCTTATCAAGTACATTATAACCCAGGACACTTGACACTATTCATGAGACAGAATCTTACTGAGATATTCGTGGTGATTCTGTATAGGATACAGGTTTATGACATACATTTTATATTCATGGATACTATATGACTTGCTGTATTAGCTATGATCTTGCGTGACATGTACATGAGACGTTGTGGACATGAGACATGTGGTTACATTGGGTGGGGAGAGACACACAGGCTACAGGCTAATCATATATATAAAACCCCTATTATTGTGAGGCTTAAGACCCTAAACCCGAGCTTGGCCCATTACTCATTATTACTGCTACCGGCTCCCCGACACAGAGCTTGTAGTGGCTCAGCCTGAGTACTAGTGATGCTCTCACTTGCATTTCACATAGATGGTTACATACTTACCCTATTTATTTTATTATTTGCTGTACTGCATTTATTTTGGCTTGTATTATCTTGTACCTTGCTATGTCCCCTAAGGACCTGGATCCGGATTATGTCCCCAGGATTTATAGACGAGACCTATCCCGAGGCATAAGGGACAGCAGCAGGAGCTGATACAGGAGTTGTACCGACATTCGAGGAAGAGGTATTAGCTGAAGACTTTTCCTGAGCATCTATGTTCCATGCTCAGTATTTACTTTATTCAGTCATTTATATTTTGGTCTGTTGAACCAATGTATCAGATTTTTATCGGGTTGTTCCGCGAAGCACTTTGTTGAGACTGGTTGATAATTTACATTTCTTATATCTATGGATCATATTTTATCTTGTATGGATGAGATTAGTTGTGCCATATTGTCTTAGACTTTATTTTACAGCTTAAGTATGCCCTGATGGATCTATTAAATTGGGTTTGTCCATCAATGTGTGCTGCTGGCCATTGCCACGTGTCTAGTCCCTTGGTATTTTGGGACTGGGACGTGAAACAAATTGACATATATTTGATTGTGTGTGGCTAGTATCGTGTCCATAATTGGATACGTATAGGCCGTATCCCGATAATTTGGAGATACGAGGTGATTTGGGGGTTTTCTTCCGATACGGGAGTTTGAGCATGTCATATTTTGACACGGACACGTAGATGAGTAATTAGTTCTTCGTATTATTGATAATTATTATTTTAGACTTTCTCGTGTCCGTTGGGATACAATTTATTGTGTGGTGGAGCCGTAAAGCAAGCGTATCATAGATCTAGTATGATACGGGTGCGATGCACTTCACGTGTGTGTTCTTTGCATTTTAATTCATTTATAGATATTATAAATATTGTAATTATAATTATTATGTGACATACACACACATATATATATATATATATATATATATATATATATATATGAACCACATATATGTATGTATGTATATATATATATATATATGATGTATAGATGTATATATAAATATATGAGATGTGTATTTATGTGTGTGAGCTTGGGGGAAGAAGAAATAATAGAAAAACAGTGAAAAAATAATAAAATCAGTGAAGAAAAGTAATGATAAGCATTGGAAGAAAAGCTGAGAGAAGCAGCACCAAAAGCAATTAAAAAGCAGCAGGAACTAGAAGCAAGAAGCAGCAGTAGAAGCAACAGCAAAAGCAGCAGCAGAAGCAGCCGTAGAAACCAGAAGCAGAAAGCAGAAAGCAGCAAGTAGCAGCGACAGCATCTTATCAATAAGTTGTAGCTTATCGATAAGTTATTAAGTTAGTATATATATATATATATATATATATATATATATATATATATATATATATATATATACGTGAAACGAGTCTTCTTTACGCGGACAGACCTATCCTGGCATAATTTGGATTTCTACATAGGTTCACGTAAAACAGGGAAAGTCCTCAAACGGCCTTCAGCGTCACGCATAATCTGTAAAGTGGGAACTTTCTTCTCTTGTAGGCGTAAAAGCCTAGAGGTTGAAGAATTTGCCTCTTATTTTCCTTTGATGGGATCAAATGGTACATCTGCCTCATCATAGACTGGAGATGTAATTTTACGCGTATGGCGTGTTTGAAATTTCCAAATTGGCACTGAGGGCTTGTCAGAAATTTTGTCTACCCCGTCACAGACGGGAGACGAAGGTTTACGCGCAGGGCGCGTCTGAGAGTTCTGGATTGGCACTGGGGCATTCCCAGAAGTCTTGTCTACCACGTTAAAAATGGGAGACAAAGTTTTACACACAGGGCGTGTTCGAGACTTCTGGATTGGCACTGAGGCATTGACAGAAGTATTGTCTTCCACGTTACAAACTGGAGACAAAGTTTTACGTACAGGGCATATTTGAAACTTCTGGATTGGTACTGAGGCATTGCCAGAAGTCTTGTCTACCACGTCACAGACGAGAGACAAATTTTTATGCACAGGGTGTGTTGGCTTTGTTGTCACAACTTTGTTGATCAGTGAGTGAGAGCTTGCAGGAAGGGTAGAGGACGTCTTAGGCATCCACACTTTATGCAGCTTCCTGTTGTTATGGACAAAGGAGGAATGAGAGCTACCCCCTGCATGAAGCATGTCTTCATAGGCAGATTGGTCGAACTGGACGACCAAAGTCTTCTTCGCCGATCTGATGGATACAACATCGTATTGAGCAATTACTTTCTCGTCAGAGGAGAAAGTCGTCCCCAGTAGAGTCGCCATTCTTGTTTGGATAAACAAATGTTAGAGGTTTATACGAAACCTTTTTGCTTACAAACTGGAAAAGAGTACAAATAATCCTATACGAGGATGTTAAGTACAATAAAATAATTCTGGGAAAGTATTGCTATCGAAGTCTGATCAGCAGTCGATCCTTTGTTCCTTGGACTACACGATTGTCATGCCCCAGTCCCAAAAATACGTAGGACTAGGAGACGTAAGCATGCCAGCCGCATGGATATGGCAACTCCAATATATGGAAACCAAATCCATACGTACGCTGTATTATGAATATTAAATCCACAAGTGGTAAAAATGTAATACAAGTCACAGGGTAAAATCTAAATCTCATCCACCAAAATCATATAGAAATAAATAACCAGTATCTATGAAACTAGATCTCAATAAGAAGGATCTAAAGATAATAGTTGGGTGGAAACAAATCCACTACCAACTCAAATGGGAAAAGTAAATACAATATAAGTACAACTCACTCAAACAATATAAGTACCAGCTACCAATCACGGCTCGAAGGGAAGACATCCACGAAGCTTCTATATCCTTCCAATCTGTGCTCCTGTAAATACTCAAGAACAGGTACACCTGGCAGCGGATCAGGTCCTCCGAGGGACATAAAAAGTATACTTAAACACATGCCAATAAAGTACTGAAATAAATATCCAAAGGGGTCGCCTAACCGTCTAAAGTGAATGCAGTTAAGAACAACTTTTCCCACAAGTGAGCTATCTGGCTGAAAACTGGGATTTGGCATGGTTCTCTTTTGAAGATCCAGGGGCCTAAAAGGCACGTCGTCTTTTGAACGCCGGTGGCCCGCCTGATAGTACATAATATATAGTGGTCATCATGACCCGTATCTCCAGCGGAGAATCCGAGCGTACAGGAGAAAGTGCAAAGGAGCTCAAATGCGGTACTTGTTGTTCTCCCCACCCCATGCTCTAAGCATGTCATATCCATGACACGATAACACCTCTAATAACTGCCAAGTCTACTAGCATGCAAAGTTTCAAACAGCAGTTATTCCTAATGCACGGTTCATACGTACAGGAGGCCAGACCTGTCACGCAGTCCGTGATCTATATGAGACTCACAACTCGTGCAAAAATATGTGTCACGGCCAAATGAACCTAATGATACTATATGATAATGGGGTAGTCTCATGAACAGGGTCAATGCAATACATAAATAAAAATATATTGCGACGTTACCGTCGCGCACATTTTATATAACAATTAAAATATATGAACTAAGGACAGAAAGTACAGATGCATGCAACATATAAAACATAAATAACAGTACAATGGCAAGGTATACTTGCCTGGCAAGGAAGCTACAATGTACCAATAACCTGCTCCAGAAATCGCGCAGAACAATCCAATATTCTATGTACACATAAATATAATATAATAGAATCATTAGTCATTACACTAGCACATACTCAACCATATTTACACTGGAATCAGGGGGTATACTAGGGGTAACACTAGTCATCTAACACGGTCAATTATGCATTGAATTACGTGGGTGTCGCGTCTTCAAGTACTGTACGAAATCAGTCAGTCAACTGACAGGTGTCTATGCCGGTACGTTAGTGTACGGAAGGCTGACAAATTCACAAGTTCTTAGGGTCAACATGGTCAAGATAAGTATGGAATAGTCCACGATATCCGAGGATCATACAGTCTGAATATTTAGTCATAATTATCAATTAGCATTTACTTACATATATATTCATATAACTATATAATAATATAACCATTAATTTATTTTAATTTATTTAATTTTGGAAAAATTACTCTAAAATCCTATTTTAATCTTATTATTCTGATTTTTATGTTAATTACTAAATTTTGTCCAAAAAAACTGAATTTTATCAACTCGAGACTCATGGCACGCAAATCGAGGCGATCTGTTGACCAAAAAGTCAACCGATACAAACTCAACTTTCATGCATGATTTCCTGTAGATTTCAGCATAAAAAATATACTGGAATTTACGGCTCATCTAAATTCAAATTCGTTTGGGAATTATGGCACATACAAATTTTGTATTGTGCACCGATGGTTAAATTCTAACCTAGAAGTTCTACAGAATTAATAGTATATAAATACTTCGAAATAAATTCTGCGAAATATATATGTCGATGATCTCGACATTAGCTTTCCGAAACTTTAAATGGTTCATGATTCTGATTCCTGGTTCTCCCGGAATCGCAAAAACATCGAAACACGTCTATTTTCGGACATGCTGTGCTCTACGAATTATTCAGAATTTAATACTAATAATTTAGAAAAACAATTTATATTATCAGAAAGCTAACCTCATTATCGTTCTAACAAAAAAAACTAGAGCATGTTTGGAGTCCGGAGCTAGGAGATATCGTCTTTTTAATTCGTCATAACTAGTAGAAAATGTGGCTGAATTTATGACGAATTTTGAATATTTTTTTTTGGACGAAAAAGAGAGGAATTTGGGAAAGAAAAATATGAAGGATGAGGTATATATAATGGTGGACACTACTTAATTAAATAAGAATAGGATTGGTTAATTTGGATAGGATTATGATGAATTTAAATAAGGATAGGATATGCATGAAGTTGATTTCCTAGTAGGTTCAAGATTTGAATTAATTTAAAATAGAGTTTGAATTTATCTCAATAATTTATAATCTTAAATATAATTAAAGATAATACAAATAATTTATAAAATCTTATTAATATCTATTAACTCTAAATTAGTATATATCTAATATTAAGACTATATATATCCAAATAAATCCTAAATAATTTTAAAATCTAAATAAATTTCTTAAAATTCTAAATAAATTACAAAAAATATAATTAAATATTTTAAACTAAAATAAATATTTGGTAGGAATGACATGCAAGTATGGTCGTATAGTAAATCATAGAAGTCCTAGAAATTTATATTTTCTAAGTTTTAATTACCAAAAATAATTCTAGAAAAATCTCCAAAAATCTAAAATAACCTAAAATAATTCTAAATGAATATTTATATAAGTAAATATATCAAGAAATTTATTTTCTAATTAACTAAGAGCATATTCTAAATAAATTCAACATATATAATAAATATAATAATATAAAATATACACAAAATACTTATTTTGGGTGAGGGAGTTTACAATCTACCCAACTTAAAATAATTTCGTCCTCGAAATTAAAATAAGACATAATTTGTTAAATCCTTCACATTCGTACATAAGGTATGTCAATCGCAATCTCTTCCAAAAATTTAAATAAAAAAATCTATTCGAATCTATCGCGATCACTTCAAAATTAATATAACCACTGTTTAAATCAAAATTCAACCTGTCGTAATCTCTTCTCGATTTTTAAATAATCAACATCCAAATCTGACTCAAGTCTATATGGCATCCCACATCAAAATTAATATCATAATTTCCAATTATCATAATCTCCTCTAGACTTTGAACAATAAACAATTCTAATCAAATCTTATTCCTATTCTTAACTTAAGAATTTTGTACTATTCGAATATTTAAACTCAATTTACATCCTCAATATTTCAAATAGGTGACCCAACAATCAAAATTAAACTTTTAATTCAAATCATCAAATTGTAAAATTTAAATCTAATTAACCAATTGTTCAAGTCTAAAATTATATATTTATCCTCAAAATTTAAATCGATGATTCATCCTTCAATATTCAAAATTTAAATCATGTGCTCAAAGTATAAATATTGGGTCCTCAATATCAAGATTTTTAAAATTTATTAAATCCTCATTATCTTAATCATCCTTCTAAATTTCTCAAAATTATAATGGCTTGAACCTCTCCCAATCTAGTCTTACTCGATCATAATCTAAAGAAATTCCTCCCGAGTTGACAATGCACTACTACCCAACTTAGAATTTATCCACCTATCACCTAAGGCTATATACCTTAAGAAAATATCCCTTAATTTATTTACTCATGTCGTTCAATCCTCAAAACTTCAACGCCGATCATATCACATATGATATGTCCTTAATTACGAAAGAATAATCCTCAAGTATGTGATCGGCCTATGGGGTATATCTAGTACTCTCTGTGTATTAAACTTTATACCCAGCACGAGGTTTCGTCTTTCCGAAATAAGGGAAGACGAAGATCAATAATAAAGAGTTCAAGGGCAGCGTAATAGAATAGAAGTATTGGGATCAAGGCGTTTAAAGAATTCAATTGAAAATTATCAAAGCAGTTGTGGATTGAAATTCTATTTTGGTAATCCTTTGTTTGCCTGCTCGTATTAGTACAGTTATGTAACTGATACGATATGTCAGACATGCCTAGGGCAAGTATATTCGTCTACTAATCACTACATATCTCAATCCACATAAAGTAGTTATGCGAAGGCGAACCAAGCACACTAAGGTTAGCTAGACCTTAATACACTGATTCTGAAATATATTAATGTGTATACCCAATAATACATATGTCATGAACAAGCTCGATAAAGATTAAGCTTGCAAAAACTAGGCTATAATAGCAGCATAATTCGAGGTAGCACAAAAAAATATAACGCTGGATTATGATGAGAGAAGTTACAAATAATTCAAGTTTGCAAAAACAAAAATAACATAAGCAATAATAACAAAGGACTCTACAATCTCTACAGTTATCATACAACCTCCTTGTCTAAGTCGCTAGTCGACCAAATAGGGTATGGACCTCTAAATTCTACCGTCTGAATAAACACTATCGTCTAATGCTAGCATACAATTAATGCCATTCAGTTACACTTCATCAATGGATTCACAAGGGCTATATGATACCAGGTGGTGAGGTATACTACCGAACTTAAAATAATTTAACTAGTACTGTGACAGCCTTAAGAGGATCCTACAAAAATAACCTTGCACATGTACATAGAACAGAAACTCTTATTAGGGTATATGAGAAAAGATCTTGGTATTGATTAGGGTATCCTTTTTATGTAGGTAATGGTCATCCTAAGTCTTAGTCATAGCACTTATAGAGCAAGTGTCAATAGTAAGGATAGAAGAGTTACTGGCCGTCAGAGGGGAAAGAGGATATAGCCTACATTGAGGTGGGGTACATGTTACATGATTTAAAACTAAGGGTTAATCATCGGTCACAATCTACAAAATAACTTAAACTTATCAAGTTCTAACTACCAAGCATAAAAAATTTCACATTCAAGGCTACAACTATAATCCTAGCAAACTATGAGCCCTTAACAAAGAATAATTACTTGACCTACTATCCGAAGTGTCAGATGGCACGAGTTGAAAGATGAAAAGAAGAAACGTAATTAGCAGTCGCAAAATAGCGAGTGCTATGGTCACAGGGAACAATATATAAAATAAAGATAGAGGGCTCTAGATAGCATCAAGGTTCTCTAAGGGGAGTGGGGTGTTGGTTGCTATGTTCGGGGTATGATCAAGGGAGAAGTGTTGATTACATTCCTCTAGGCTTCCTAGGGTGCTGTCTACTAATAACAAGATAATGATATAAGTTTATAGTTCCAATATCATCTAACTATGAAGGTTAAGTTTAGTCCAAATATTAAGTTTTTGGTTTTCTATGGGTTACTCAATGCTAGGGGCAACATTATGGTAACCTTCTAACTAACTCTAGTAGTATCTATACTACTCTCAAGTCCTCATATTACATCCGGGGTAATGGTAAACCAATTATAGGGATAAGGGATTCTAGGGTTCGCTAGATATTCTAAGCTTAGTTGTGTATCTATAATCTCGTTGTATTCTAAATAGGTGTGCTACTCTAATTATCATCTAACAACAGGAACTTCTATATTCTAGGAGGAGGTTATACTTAAAAACTATTAGGGAAGCACAAGAATCAAGCATGATGCATTTGATCAAAATAGAACAGAGAGGAGAAAGATGAATCAGGGTCAGTTGTGGATGAGATCCTATATTCTAGTCCTAGGTGCAGGCTTGTTCGGTACAATAACGTAACCGAGACAATATGCTCTTGACCTGCATGGGCCACCACAAAAACATGTCATGCCCCAGTCCCAAAAATACGTAGGACTAGGACACGTAAGCATGCCAGCCGCATGGATATGGCAACTCCAATATATGGAAACCAAATCCATACGTACGCTGTATTATGAATATCAAATCCACAAGTGGTAAAAATGTAATACAAGTCACAGGGTAAAATCTAAATCTCATCCACCAAAATCATATAGAAATAAATAACCAGTATCTATGAAACTAGATCTCAATAAGAAGGATCTAAAGATAATAGTTGGGTGGATACAAATCCACTACCAACTCAAATGGAAAAAGTAAATACAATATAAGTACAACTCACTCAAACAATATAAGTACCAGCTACCAATCACGGCTCGAAGGAAAGACATCCACGAAGCTTCTATATCCTTCCAATCTGCGCTCCTGCAAATACTCAAGAACAGGTACACCTGGCAGCGGACCAGGTCCTCAGAGGGACATAACAAGTATACTTAAACACATGCCAATAAAGTACTGAAATAAATATCCAAAGGGGTCGCCTAACCGTCTAAAGTGAATGCAGTTAAGAACAACTTTCCCCACAAGTGAGCTATCTGGCAGAAAACTAGGATTTGGCATGGTTCCCTTTTGAAGATCCAGGGGCCTAAAAGGCACGTCGTCTTTTGAACGCCGGTGGCCCGCCTGATAGTACATAATATATAGTGGTCATCATGACCCGTATCTCCAGCGGAGAATCCGGGCGTACAGGAGAAAGTGCAAAGGAGCTCAAATGTGGTACTTATTGTTCTCTCCACCCCATGCTCTAAGCATGTCATATCCATGACACGATAACACCTCTAATAACTGCCAAGTCTACTAGCATGCAAAGTTTCAAACAGCAGTTATTCCTAACGCCCGGTTCATACGTACAGGAGGCCAGACCTGTCACGCAGTCCGTGATCTATATGAGACTCACAAGTCGTGTAAAAATATGTGTCACGGCCAAATAAACCTAATGATACTATATGATAATGGGGTAGTCTCATGAACAGGGTCAATGCAATACATAAATAAAAATATATTGCGACGTCACCGTCGCGCACATTTTATATAACAATTAAAATATATGAACTAAGGACAGAAAGTACAGATGCATGCAACATATGGAACATAAATAATAGTACAATGACAAGGTATACTTGCCTGACAAGGAAGCTGCAATGTACCAATAACCTGCTCCAGAAATTGCGTAGAATAATCAAATATCCTATGTACACATAAATATAATATAATAGAATCATTAGTCATTACACTAGCACATACTCAACCATATTTACACTGGAATCAGGGGGTATACTAGGGGTAACACTAGTCATCTAACACGGTCAATTATTCATTGAATTACGTGGGTGTCGCGTCTTCAAGTACTGTACGAAATCAGTCAGTCAACTGACAGGTGTCTATGCCGGTACGTTAGTGTACGCAAGGCAGACAAATTCACAAGTTCTTAGGGTCAACATGGTCAAGGTAAGTATGGGATAGTCCACGATATCCTAGGGTCATACAGTCTGAATATTTAGTCATAATTATCAATTAGCATTTACTTACATATATATTCATATAACTATATAATAATATAACCATTAATTTATTTTAATTTATTTAATTCTGGAATAATTACTCTAAAATTCTATTTTAATCTTATTATTCTAATTTTTATGTTAATTCCTAAATTTTGTCCAAAGAAACTGAATTTTATCAACTCGAGACTCATGGCAAGCAAATCGAGACGATCTGTTGACCAAAAAGTCAACCGATACAAACTCGACTTTCATGCATGATTTCCTGTAGATTTCAGCATAAAAAATTTACAAAAATTTATGGCTCGCCTGAATTCAAATTCGTTTGAGAATTATGGCACATACAAATTTTGTATTGTGCACCGATGGTTAAATTCTAACCTAGAAGTTCTACAGAATTAACAGTATGTAAATACTTCGAAATAAATTCTGGAAAAAATATATGTCGATGATCTCGACATTAGCTTTCCGAAACTTTAATCGGTTCATGATTTTGATTCCTGGTTCTCCCGGAATCGCGAAAACATTGAAACACATCTATTTTCGGACATGCTGTGCTCTACAAATTATTCAGAATTTAATACTAATAATTTAGAAAAATAATTTATATTATCAGAAAGCTAACCTCATTATCGTTCTAACAAAAAAAACTGGAGCATGTTTGGAGTCCGGAGCTAGGAGATATCGTCTTTTTAATTCGTTATAACTAGTAGAAAATGTGGCTGAATTTATGACGAATTTTGAATATTTTTTTTGGACGAAAAAGAGAGGAATTTGGGAAAGAAAAATATGAAAGATGAGGTATATATAATGGTGGACACTACTTAATTAAATAAGAATAGGATTGGTTAATTTGGATAGGATTATGATGAATTTAAATAAGGATAGGATATGCATGAAGTTGATTTTCTAGTAGGTTCAGGATTTGAATTAATTTTAAATAGAGTTTGAATTTATCTCAATAATTTATAATCTTAAATATAATGAAAGATAATACAAATAATTTATAAAATCTTATTAATATCTATTAACTCTAAATTAGTATTTATCTAATATTAAGGCTATATATATCCAAATAAATCCTAAATAATTTTAAAATCTAAATAAATTTCTTAAAATTCTAAATAAATTACAAAAAATATAATTAAATATTTTAAACTAAAATAAATATTTGGTAGGAACGACATGCAAGTATGGTCGTATAGTAAATCCTAGAAGTCCTAGAAATTTATGTTTTCTAAGTTTTAATTACCAAAAAAAATTCTAAAAAAATCTCCAAAAATCTAAAATAACCTAAAATAATTCTAAATGAATATTTTTATAAGTAAATATATCAAGAAATTTATTTTCTAATTAACTAAGAGCATATTCTAAATAAATTCAACATATATAATAAATATAATAATATAAAATATACACAAAATATCTATTTTGGGTGAGGGAGTTTACAATCTACCCAACTTAAAATAATTTCGTCCTCGAAATTAAAATAAGACATAATTTGTTAAATCCTTCACATTCGTACATAAGGTATGTCAATCGCAATCTATTCCAAAAATTTAAATAACAAAATCTATTCGAATCTATCGCGATCACTTCAAAATTAATATAACCACTGTTTAAATCAAAATTCAACCTGTCGTAATCTCTTCTCGATTTTTAAATAATCAACATCCAAATCTGACTCAAGTCTATATGGCATCCCACATCAAAATTTATATCATAATTTCCAACTATCATAATCTCCTCTAGACTTTGAATAATAAACAATTCTAATCAAATCTTATTCCTATTCTTAACTTAAGAATTTTGTACTATTCGAATATTTAAACTCAATTTATATCCTCAATATTTCAAATAGGTGACCCAACAATCAAAATTAAACTTTTAATTCAAATCATCAAATTGTAAAATTTAAATCTAATTAACCAATTGTTCAAGTCTAAAATTATATATTTATCCTCAAAATTTAAATCGATGATTCATCCTTCAATATTCAAAATTTAAATCATGTGCTCAAAGTATAAATATTGGGTCCTCAATATCAAGATTTTTAAAATTCATTAAATCCTCCTTATCTTAATCATCCTTCTAAATTTCTCAAAATTACAATGGCTTGAACCTCTCCCAATCTAGTCTTACTCGATCATAATCTAAAGAAATTTCTCCCGCGTTGACAATACACTACTACCCAACTTAGAATTTATCCACCTATCACCTAAGGCTATATACCTTAAGAAAATATCCCTTAATTTATTTACTCATGTCGTTCAATCCTCAAAACTTTAACGCCGATCATATCACATATGATATGTCCTTAATTACGAAAGAATAATCCTCAAGTATGTGATCGGCCTATGGGGTATATCTAGTACTCTCTGTGTATCAAACTTTATACCCAGCACGAGATTTCGTCTTTCCGAAATAAGGGAAGACGAAGATCAATAATAAAGAGTTCAAGGGCAGCGTAATAGAATAGAAGTATTGGGATCAAGGCGTTTAAAGAATTCAATTGGGAATTGTCAAAGCAGTTGTGGATTGAAATTCTATTTTGGTAATCCTTTATTTGCCTGCTCGTATTAGTACAGTTATGTAACTGATACGATATGTCAGACATGCCTAGGGCAAGTATATTCGTCTACAAATTACTACATATCTCAATCCACGTAAAGTAGTTATGCGAAGGCGAACCAAGCACACTAAGGTTAGCTAGACCTTAATACACTGATTCTAAAATGTATTAATGTGTATACCCAATAATACATATGTCATGAACAAGCTCGATAAAGAATAAGCTTGCAAAAACTAGGCTATAATAGCAGCATAATTCGAGGTAGCACAAAAAAAATATAACGCTGGATTATGATGAGAGAAGTTACAAATAATTCAAGTTTGCAAAAACAAAAACAACATAAGCAATAATAACAAAGGACTCTACAATCTCTACAGTTATCATACAACCTCCTTGTCTAAGTCGCTAGTCGACCAAATAGGGCATGGACCTCTAAATTCTACCGTCGGAATAAACACTGTCGTCTAATGCTAGCATACAATTAATGCCATTCAGTTACACTTCATCAATGGATTCACAAGGGCTATATGATACCAGGTGGTGAGGTATACTACCGAACTTAAAATAATTTAACTAGTACTGTGACAGCCTTAAGAGGATCCTACAAAAATAACCTTGCACATGTACATAGAACAGAAACTCTTATTAGGGTATATGAGAAAAGATCTTGGTATTGATTAGGGTATCCTTTTTATGTAGGTAATGGTCATCCTAAGTCTTAGTCATAGTACTTATAGAGCAAGTGTCAATAGTAAGGATAGAAGAGTTACTGGCCGTCAGAGGGGAAAGAGGATATAGCCAATATTGAGGTGGGGTACATGTTACATGATTTAAAACTAAGGGTTAATCATCGGTCACAATCTACAAAACAACTTAAACTTATCAAGTTCTAACTACCAAGCATAAAAAATTTCACATTCAAGGCTACAACTATAATCCTAGCAAACTATGAGCCCTTAACAAAGAATAATTACTTGGCCTACTATCCGAAGTGTCAGATGGCACGAGTTGAAAGATGAAAAGAAGAAACGTAATTAGCAGTCGCAAAATAGCGAGTGCTATGGTCGCAGGGAACAATATATAAAATAAAGATAGAGGGCTCTAGATAGCATCATGGTTCTCTAAGGGGAGTGGGGTGTTGGTTGCTATATTCGGGGTATGATCAAGGGAGAAGTGTTGATTACATTCCTCTAGGCTTCCTAGGGTGCTGTCTACTAATAACAAGATAATGATATAAGTTTATAGTTCCAATATCATCTAACTATGAAGGTTAGGTTTAGTCCAAATATTAAGTTTTTGGTTTTCTATGGATTCCTCAATGCTAGGGGCAACATTATGGTAACCTTCTAACTAACTCTAGTAGTGTCTATACTACTCTCAAGTCCTCATATTACATCCGGGGTAATGGTAAACCAATTATAGGGATAAGGGATTCTAGGGTTCGCTAGATATTCTAAGCTTAGTTGTGTATCTATAATCTCGTTGTATTCTAAATAGGTGTGCTACTCTAATTATCATCTAACAACAGGAACTTCTATATTCTAGGAGGAGGTTATACTTAAAAACTATTAGGGAAGCACAAGAATCAAGCATGATGCATTTGATCAAAATAGAACAGAGAGGAGGAAGATGAATCAGGGTCAGTTGTGGATGAGATCCTATATTCTAGTCCTAGGTGCAGGCTTGTTCGGTACAATAACGTAACCGAGACAATATGCTCTTGACCTGCATGGGCCACCACAAAAATATGTCATGCCCCAGTCCCAAAAATACGTAGGACTAGGACACGTAAGCATGCCAGTCACATGGATATGGCAACTCCAATATATGGAAACCAAATCCATACGTACGCTGTATTATGAATATCAAATCCACAAGTGGTAAAAATGTAATACAAGTCACAGGGTAAAATTTTAATCTTATCCACCAAAATCATATAGAAATAAATAACCAGTATCTATGAAACTAGATCTCAATAAGAAGGATCTAAAGATAATAGTTGGGTGGAAACAAATCCACTACCAACTCAAATGGGAAAAGTAAATACAATATAAGTACAACTCACTCAAACAATATAAGTACCAGCTACCAATCACGGCTCGAAGGAAAGACATCCACGAAGCTTCTATATCCTTCCAATATGCGCTCCTGCAAATACTCAAGAACAGGTACACCTGGCAGCGGACCAGGTCCTCAGAGGGACATAACAAGTATACTTAAACATATGCCAATAAAGTACTGAAATAAATATCCAAAGGGGTCGCCTAACCGTCTAAAGTGAATGCAGTTAAGAACAACTTTCCCCACAAGTGAGCTATCTGGCTGAAAACTGGGATTTGGCATGGTTCTCATTTGAAGATCCAGGGGCCTAAAAGGCACGTCATCTTTTGAACGCCGGTGGCCCGCCTGATAGTACATAATATATAGTGGTCATCATGACCCGTATCTCCAGCGGAGAATCCGGGCGTACAGGAGAAAGTGCAAAGGAGCTCAAATGCGGTACTTATTGTTCTCCCCACCCCATGCTCTAAGCATGTCATATCCATGACACGATAACACCTCTAATAACTGCCAATTCTACTAGCATACAAAGTTTTAAACAGCAGTTATTCCTAACGCACGGTTCATACGTACAGGAGGCCAGACCTGTCATGCAGTCCATGATCTATATGAGACTCACAACTCGTATAAAAATATGTGTCACGGCCAAATGAACCAAATGATACTATATGATAATAGGGTAGTCTCATGAACAGGGTCAATGCAATACATAAATAAAAACATATTGCGACGTCTCCGTCGCGCACATTTTATATAACAATTAAAATATATGTACTAAGGACAGAAAGTACAGATGCATGCAACATATGGAACATAAATAACAGTACAATGGCAAGGTATACTTGCCTGGCAAGGAAGCTGCAATGTACCAATAACCTGCTCCAGAAATCGCGCAGAACAATCCAATATCCTATGTACACATAAATATAATATAATAGAATCATTAGTCATTACACTAGCACATACTCAACCATATTTATACTGGAATCAGGGGTTATACTAGGGGTAACACTAGTCATCTAACACGGTCAATTATGCATTGAATTACGTGGGTGTCGCGTCTTCAAGTACTGTACGAAATCAGTCAGTCAACTGACATGTGTCTATGTCGGTACGTTAGTGTACGCAAGGCTGACAAATTCACAAGTTCTTAGGGTCAACATGGTCAAGGTAAGTATGGGATAGTCCACGATATCCTAGGGTCATACATTCTGAATATTTAGTCATAATTATCAATTAGCATTTACTTACATATATATTCATATAACTATATAATAATATAACCATTAATTTATTTTAATTTATTTAATTCTAGAATAATTACTCTAAAATCTTATTTTAATCTTATTATTCTGATTTTTATGTTAATTCCTAAATTTTGTCCAAAGAAACTGAATTTTATCAACTCGAGACTCATGGCACGCAAATCGAGGCGATCTGTTGACCAAAAAGTCAACTGATACAAACTCGACTTTTATGTATGATTTCCTGTAGATTTCAGCATAAAAAATATACTGGAATTTACGGCTCGTCTGAATTCAAATTCGTTTGGGAATTATGGCACATACAAATTTTGTATTGTGCACCGATGGTTAAATTCTAACCTAGAAGTTCTACAGAATTAACAGTATGTAAATACTTTGAAATAAATTCTAGAAAAAATATATGTCGATGATCTTGACATTACCTTTCTAAAACTTTAAACGGTTCATGATTCTGATTCCTGGTTCTCCCGAAATCGCAAAAATATCAAAACACGTCTATTTTCGGACATGCTGTGCTCTACGAATTATTCAGAATTTAATACTAATAATTTAGAAAAACAATTTAGATTATCAGAAATCTAACCTCATTATCGTTCTAACAAAAAAAACTGGAGCATGTTTGGAGTCCGGAGCTAGGAGATATCGTCTTTTTAATTCGTCATAACTAGTAGAAAATGTGGCTGAATTTATGACGAATTTTGAATATTTTTTTTGGATGAAAAAGAGAGGAATTTGGGAAAGAAAAATATGAAGGATGAGGTATATATAATGGTGGACACTACTTAATTAAATAAGAATAAGATTGGTTAATTTGGATAGGATTATGATGAATTTAAATAAGGATAGGATATGCATGAAGTTGATTTCCTAGTAGGTTCAGGATTTGAATTAATTTAAAATAGAGTTTGAATTTATCTCAATAATTTATAATCTTAAATATAATTAAAGATAATACAAATAATTTATAAAATCTTATTAATATCTATTAACTCTAAATTAGTATTTATCTAATATTAAGACTATATATATCTAAATAAATCCTAAATAATTTTAAAATCTAAATAAATTTCTTAAAATTCTAAATAAATTACAAAAAATATAATTAAATATTTTAAACTAAAATAAATATTTGGTAGGAACGACATGCAAGTATGGTCGTATAGTAAATCATAGAAGTCCTAGAAATTTATGTTTTCTAAGTTTTAATTACCAAAAAAATTCTAAAAAAATCTCCAAAAATCTAAAATAACCTAAAATAATTCTAAATGAATATTTATATAAGTAAATATATCAAAAAATTTATTTTCTAATTAACTAAGAGCATATTCTAAATAAATTCAACATATATAATAAATATAATAATATAAAATATACACAAAATATCTATTTTGGGTGAGGGAGTTTACAACGAAGATGAAGAAGTGCTGTAGAAGAAGAAGAAGCTTCAAACTTTCTCTGAACTGATGGCAAAAGTTAGTCAAAGGAAAGTTGCAAGTAGGATCGAATTCCTGTTGCCAAAGTTATTAGCCAAAACTCTCTGTTTGTGCTCTTTTCTCTCTCTGATCTGATTGTGATTGTCCCTGTGCTTCTTCTTGTGCCTGTCTACCTTGTGACCAGGGGTCTCTATTTATAGAGATCAATCAAATAACTTCACAGTTTGGCCTTTTATGCCAACAAGACGGTTACTTGGCTTTTACGCCAACCTAGACAGTTATTTGATTGATCTCTATAAATAGAGACCCCTGGTCACAGGGTAGACAGGCCCAAGCAGAAGCACAGGGACAATCATAATCAGATCAGAGAGAGAAAAGAGCACAGACAGAGAGTTTTGGCTAACAACTTTTGGCAACAGGAATTCGATCCTACTTGCAACTTTTCTTTGACCGGCTTTTGCCTTCAGTTCAGAGAAAGTTTGAAGCTTCTTCTTCTTCTACAACACTTCTTCATCATCGTGTAGTCTAAGGAACAAAGTGATCGACCGCAGATCAGACTTCTATAGCAATACTTCCCTAGAATCATTTTATTGTACTTAACATCCTCGTATAGGATTATTTGTACTCTTTTCTCGTTTGTAAGCAAAAAGGTTTCGTATAAACCTCTAACATTTATTTATCCAAACAAGAATATATATATATATATATATATATATATATATATATATATATATATATATATAAGTTAGTTAGCTTATTTGATAAGCTAGTATATATATATATATATATATATATATATATATATATATATATATATATATATATATATATATATATTTATGAATTAATTAGTTTATATTGATAAGCTAATAGTTATTTATATATTATAAATAAGTTGGTATATTATATATATGAGATTTATATATACATAATTTGTTAGCATTATTTCTAGATTACCTTGGGGTGCACCAAGTTAATGAGAGAGAGATATCACGGGTACGGGTATTAAATATCAAGGAGATATTAATATATAGTTAAAATATTATTGTTATAAGTTTTAAATACATATTATTGTATAGTGAGGAGTATGAGTAGTAATTATAAATTAGATATTGAAATACCTTGTGATACCAAGGTAATGTCAAGGTGTTGGGTTTTACTCAAGGTATTGAGTATGCACATCAAGATAGGAGTGTAGGTGGTGTGATACCGCTTTTGGTTCAAAGCCAAGGTATCCACTTAGCATTAGTTTAGTTAGGAGTATTACACATTGTTGTTTGTATACTTATTATAATATTTTCATATCTACTAAATTACGTATCTTATGATAAGGTACCTTGTTAGTTTTCTAGTATCCTAGTATAGCTAGTATGGCCTAGTTACATAGTATATGGACCCGATATCCTAGAGATGGACTCATATAACCTAGAAATAGCTAGTTTGACCAAGTTTGACTAGTTTGAACTAGAGTTGACCTAGTTTGACTATTTTGACTTAGAAATGGCTTTTTGACCTAGAAGTTGACTAGTTTAACTTATTTTTATTCCAAAATCTTGTATTGATGTAATATTCCATATTTAGGTCTTTGAGGTACCGTACCGGACATCTTTGATACTATTCACCGAATTTCAGGCGAGTACATTCTCTTATAGTTTCTCATTTATGATATCCTTTATGTATTTTGTATTTATTTTAGATATTCTTGATTTCTTGATACAATGGTTACACGGATTGGTATATCCGGATCTCGTCATGAGATATTATTCCTTAGAATTTATGGTGTACCTTGTGCAAGCCTTGTTCCTTGTTCTTCTTTTACATGTACAAACATTGATTCTAGGGGAGACTAGCTACCTACCCAGTGAATCCCGTATCATAACGTACCATGGTTGGATCTATTATACCAGTCGGGGGCGGGGAGTATGCAGTGTAGATATGTGATCATACCCTCCTTGTGCATGTTATGTTCCTTGAATAGTGTTAATCATACACCGTACGTATGATTAACCAGGCCATAATAATTGTGCAAGTTCCCAAGCCGATCACATGTTAAACTATGATGCTCATTATTGTATTTATTTCCAGTATTCCTTTATTGCATATCTCTTGTACCTGTATATTATATCTTGTATATTCGCTCTATTTATTGTTATATAGTTTATATAATTTATTAGAATTATTGTTAGAGATGTACTTTGCTCCTTTTCTGACTAGATATATTTTTTCCAGATGACACTGAGGAGTGGTACTCCACTCACTACGGACCTCAGTATGTTATTGGCTTAGAGCCAGAGACCTTGGCTCCGGAGGGTCTCATCATGACTGAGACATATGACCCAGGACTTGTAGTGCAGTAGTTAGACTCTTTTGTACTGGATTTGTCTCCAGCATATTGTTATTAGTATTTCTTTAATATGACTCATTGGATATTATTTGTCTTGTGAGTTATATTGTGACTCTTCAATTCTTTTATCATATTTGTGCTTTATTCCATCTATAGATCCGTGATTGAGTATATTCATATTACATTGGTGGCATTGTTATGTCTTGATTATTAAATAGATAGTTTACCAAAGCATCATTCTACCGTCGATGCTACGACGTAAGCTGGGCGTTGTTTACTACTCGTGCCCCTACATTGGGTGCGGAACATGACAGAGTCGCCCATCAAGAGTCTAGACGTGGGAAGGAGATTTCTCCGGCAAGTGTCCATCAGCATGGACTCAAGGTTACCGGGGGGTAACTTTAACGCCGCTTTTCTGTACCGCTCTATGTATTCCCGTATAGAATCTTTCTCCCTTTGCGTGATATCTATTTAAAAAGGACATCGCATGTCATTTCTTCCATCATAGAACCGAGCAAGAAAAAATCTTTGAGGTCATCAAACGATGAAATACAGTAATCTTGGAGGCTATAAAACAAATCGAAATTTATTCCCGACAATACCCCGATAAAAAGCTTGGTTAAGAGGGCATCGCTGCGAGACAGATGCCCCATTGCTGTCTTGAAGTTGATTCCATCATTTTGTGCTTGTGATTGATCACGTTACGCAAGTCAAGCAAAGGCTGATTCACCTTTACATCCTTCTAATGAGCTCGGGTAGACCAAGACATGGGTGTGTAGGTATTGACTTTGCTTCCTGGCCTTGGGTTCGTAGAAGAAATTTTCTAGGGTTGATGATGGAAGATTTTTTAGATTGATCATATCCAATTGCAACTGCGGACAGGACGCATGGGTCATTTATGTACAACTTTTCGTCAAGGGCACACATAGTTAGCAGCGCCTGCTGATGGTTAGTCGAAAGAGCAATTACTTAAGCTTGGCTAGCTCATATTACCCTAGAATTCTTTTTCCAAGCATGCACTGGTGCATAGCATGAAGAGTCCAAGTTTACATCTTCGTCTTTCTCATCATGGTGCATGGAGTCAGTGATGCATGAGATTTGGTCGAAGAAGGAACTTATGTTTCTGTCCTGGCGGCATGTGACCATCTGGCTGTGGCTGCCAACCGGTGCCGTATAGTCCTTATGCGGGACGTGTCTTAGCACTCGAACTCCTGGCATCAGTATTTTTCTTTGCCAGAACTCAAGTATTGATCACTTTCCTTGTCAAAAGAGGCTGCCGCATGAGTGGCATCAGCTTGTGTGGACGTATGATGTGCGTTCCCTGCGGAAGGGAGAGAGACAGGGAGTGCATGCTCGGTAGTTGGGTGAGACACAATAGCCTTTGTAAACATGTCCTGCGGGTCATCTTAGGCTTTGCCAGCCTTGGAGAAGCGCAGCCCTCAGAGGGCATTTTCTCAAAGGCTTGCTGGTCGAAGCATACAACCAGCATCCTCTGGGTCGAACCCAGCTTCGACGCGCTGGACTGTGTCACAACCTTCTCATAAGAGGAGAAGGAAGTCTCATCAGAGTCGCCACCTTTTTTCTATTGAAAGTGAGTTTGGGAAACCTTTATTTAATAAAAAACAAAAAGAGTAAAAAAAAATCCTAGACATAAAATCAAAGTACTATATTTTTGATCTGGGTAATGTGACGATTAAGATCGAGTACTACAGCAAATATTTTACTCAGTTAATGGTCCGACGAGAGAATAAGGATGCTCCCTTCTCTCTTCTCTCTCCTGAGCTTTTGTGCACGTACATAGCTCACCTAGAGGAGTATGGTCTCTGAAGCAGAAAAACTAGCCATTGGAACGTCCAAGTAGCTCATATTTATATCCATCATGTTAGTGAGCTATAGGTGCTGCATATGCTTCTGTTTGGTGGCCACAGGGGAGCTCCTTCAATAAAATATGATTAAAACTGTAGACGCATGTTATGGACAGACAGCCACGTGTACATCCTTAATATGATATAGTTGAGTCCAGGTCGAGCTGCCATGTAGATGTTTGTTACGATTTATTATTGCTGAAGATCTGGACAGTTCTCATCTTTTGTTTGTGTGACTTGGTCAGGCTTGACACATGACCCTCATTTAGTTGTAGAGAATCACTTCAGCTGAACAACAAATTTGTCTTAGGGAACCTGGCCACATTGGATGCATGGAGGTGAGACTTATGGAGTCTAGAACACATGGGGCCAGAGATGCATGAAAAATATGGAGTCTGGAACGCATTGGGCTAAAGATGCATGGAAAGCATAGTATTTGGAACACATGGGGCCAAAGATGCATGGAACGTAAAGAAAACTTTGTCTTACATACCGTGGCCCTATATGGCTGTATAGTAACAAAAGTAATAATGATGGTGACCTGATCAATGATACCAACTATCTGTGGCGGAATAGAGGCATTTAGAGATTCATTTTTGTCAGGATTCTGTGTCAGACATAATCTGTGTCAGGCCTTTATGTAACCAGTATTGGGGCACAGGGATGCTTGAGGGAGTAGTGGCGCATGGCACTGCTGGCGCATCTGGACACTAGTTACATAGGGGAGCATGGCACTGATGGCACACGGAAACATTAGTTATGAAGCGGTCAGCGCATGACACTGGATCATTATAGCCTAGGGGCTTAATCACTGCGGCGCATGGCCTTTGATTACTGTTGGTGCATAATAGTTACTTTTCTGGGCTGCATGGTCATTCTGTGGCTTGATTTCTTTTAGTCGATATTGGGACGCATGTTTATTGGATGCATGGATCTAGAGTTTCCATGATTCTACAGTATTATCCTGTATAACTGGTTTTATGATCATTCTAATAGATCGTCAGGACGCCTAAATGCTTTATCTTATATGTTAATTCTTACTGTTTCTTGGTTGATGATTGAGACATAAATGCTCTTGCACAATAGGTGACTTGATTGTAGTATGCACAGCTTTGTCTCTAGACAACCTTAGCACATTGTGGGTTACTTAAATTTTTTGTAAGGTGTGGTTAGCTGAATCATGCTCCCACTCTCCAGTATTTTGGTTTTGGGGCATGACATTCTCACTCTACTTGTTGTCATTAAATCCTAATTAAGTACAATTGTTCAAGTACCCTTGTGCCTTCGACAAACTCCAAGCAGTCTCACCCACAGCTCGAATGATGACCACCACAAACTAACGGTATGATGTCATCCTACGCTTCTATCAATATGGTAGGCACGAGTATAGCCAGAAGAAACCTAGAAGGTCAAAAGAAACTAGCCAACTTTCGACGTTGATCCCAAATCCGGCACAATCTGATGGCGAGAAAAAGGCATTCGTCCAATTTGGCTCCGTTGAAGGTTCCTACCAAGGAACTCGATCGAAGAGTCGCTCTAAACAATATGCTACTACTTCTGTGGGTATCCTAACAATTAGATTTGAGTCTGAAGTCAAAATTGTAGAGTCGATTTATGCTTCGTCCGATACATTGCCTTATGTTAAAGAGAGAAGTACGTCATCTCACATAGCTACACATGGTGACAAGACTGGATAAGACGCTATTGTTTGCATCCAGAACATGGATGTGAAGCTTGGGGAATTGTGACTACTTCTAATGACGTTGATGACATAACAAGCCTTAACAGCTACAACCCCTCAGCCAGCCAATGAAGTTAACCAAGAAACTAGAGCTGCATATGTTGTCCCAGAGCCCGAAGATGTTGGGAAAAATATGATGCACAAAGCCGTAATCAATAACCTAGAGGCAAAGTTTGAGTCACTTGTTGATCGAAAAACCTCCAGAAAATAGGGGAAGTCCAATCGAGTTGGACGAAGCTTTTGGTCCCGCCAATTACAAACCACTAACTTTCTTGCCATATGAAGGTCTGATGTCACCAAGTGTCACAATATGCTTTTACTTTTTGGGATACGAGTAAGCGGCAAAGTTCAGCCTACACGCAACATCGGTGGAGTACGCTTTCTATGATATACAATGTAACAAGTAGCCAGACACACATATCATCCACAACTAAGTCATGACAATAAAATTAAAATAATAGTCTCAATAATTTATTTAAAGAAAAAATCTACTATAACTCAGATGGTCTCGGAAACAAATATGGTAGAATTAAAATAAAGCAACTAGAAATTAGAGTCCACTAAGCCTACTAGCTAAAAAATAATACAAAAATGAATAAGAAAGATAATATGCTACTCTATATATGTAGAAGCGACCGGCACGTTGGTAACGTTGGTGTCACCAAGATACTGATAATAGACCTTAGATAAAATCACGTCATATAAAGCTGAAAAATAGTTATCTAGTCAGGATTGGTGCAAGATCACCATAACGCTATGCAACGCAATATAGTATACAAGGATGAAGAATAACAGTAAATGAAAGATGAACTGTAGCATGATATGATATGACAAGAAGAGTACCACTATAACATGGAAATATTTTGGAAGCAGAACTATGGCGTAGAAATAATATAAGAGTACAACTAAGATGAGATGAACCTCTAGACAATATGTCAACACAAATCAAGTCACGTATATTATGTTTTATGGAATACAAGTGTTTTCATGTGGATGGGTTAGGACATCCGACAGTCGATACGTGCAGTGCAACGATTACTATTTACATTGACATTGGGAATTTGTACATTGCGTAGACCACATGCATACTAGTTGTATTCCCCCTCCTTACTCTCTCACAAGTAAACATGATCACTTTAACATTAACTTTGAACTTGAACATTGAATATTAAACATTGAACATGGAACATTGAATATTAACAAAAATGGTTAGGTGATCATGTATGATGATAATAAGTATAACTCTCGTACATCAAAAATAGAAAGGTAAAACCAACAATATCAAGAAAAGAACACATGCAACATAGAATATCGGTAACATAGGTCAAAGTGATACTTGTTTGCTCCAGAAAAGGATGAAGTCGCAACTCAAGACATCTTCTGATCGACCCAATGACATAAATTAAAACAAGTTAGATCTACAAAAGTGGTTGAATCGGTTTTCTATTCTAATCTATTTAAATTTTGAAATAAATAACCTAAAATACTATTTCATCTCATTATAATCTAATTTTAATGCTAACCCTAAATTTTGGTTCAAAAAATCAAGTTTGCGAATTAGAAATTTGTAGCACGCAAATCGAGGCATTCCATTGACCAAATAGTCAACCAATACAAAACCAAGATTTGAGTATGAAATCCACTAGATTTCAGCTTTACAAGAATGCTAGAATCGAAGATTTTATCAAACCTCGAACCAGTAAAATGTTATGGACAATATGACTTATAGATGGTAATTTTTGTGGTTTACTAGTAAACTATATGTTCAACGAATTAAACATAATTATGAACTGCTTAACCCACTTCGTTCTCTCGCTTTGCTCGCAGCTTAAATTATGGAAAAAATATTGACATATATCTTTGTGTTAGTTATACGAAACTTCGAGCGGTTCATGAAAAGGAGTTTGGGATCTCCCAAAATCTCAAAAACAACGAAATGTGTAAGATTTTGGACAACTGACACTCTAAGAAATTTCTAGAATTATAGGTTTAGAATTTTATGAAACAAATTTAAGATCTCAAAATTTTACCTCAATACGGTTCCAATAAAAAAAATCGAAAAATGTTTGAAGTCCGAATTTAGGAGATAACATCTTTCCAAGTCGCTATGGCAGTTGAAAAATGAGACTGATTTTATAGTAAATTTGGACTATTTTTGGACAAAAAATAGATGGGTTTTGAATCATAGGAAATAAAAGTAAAGGTATTATATATGAATTTATTTCATATTTATTTACTTTAATATATATGATTTAATTTAAATGGGTAGGAGTTCAATTGTTAGGATATGATATGTATGAAGTTGCTTTCCTAGTAGACTTAAGATTATGATTAATTTAAAATATAGTTTAGATTTATCTAAATAATTTATAATCTTATATAGAATCAAAGATACTACAAAAAGTTCATATCTAAATTTATTTATATTTACACTAAATTAGCATCTATCTAATATTTAGTGTATATATAATCTAAATAACTTCAAATAAATATTAATAATTCTATAAAAATCTCCAAATAAATTACAGAAATGTATATGTACTTTTTAAACCTAAAATAATATTTTTTAGCAAAATATGTAGCTATGGTTCTACAGTAAATTCTGAAAGCCCTAGAAAATTATGTTTCCTAGGTTCTAATTATCCCAAAAATTCTAGAAAAATTTCTAAAATTCTAAAATAGCCCAAATATGTTTTTAACTTTAATTGTGATCCTTTATGAGCCATATGAAGCCTAACGTTTCATTATTATTATTATTATAAAATTAAACCTAGAATTTCAAAACAATTATTTTTATAAAATTTACTAAGTGTATTCTAATTATTACTCTTGTAAGATATTTTGGGTAGCGGATGCTACACCAAGCCAACACCTATATTACTTTAAATCATAGACTTTAGGTCTATCGACAAATGATGTTCCCCGTAGAATGCTCTTTATTGGGACCCTTCGTGGACCAACATTCGAGTAGTTCCACAATCTCCCTAGTTGCTCCATCAAGTCATGGAACGAACTAGAGACGACTTTTCTCTCGCGCTTCTATGAAGTGGATATCACTTTCAACAATACCTCCTTAATGAACACCAAGAAAAAGGAAGGGGGTCAACCAAGGACTTCATCGAACGCTTTCGCAGACTGACTTTCAACTGCCCTCAAGGTATTCTCGCAGCCCTGCTCGTGGATGCATGTATGAATAATTGTCCATCGCCAATCAAGATTTTTCTTGGAGTTACTCTGTTGAAGAACTGGGTAGCCCTGATCGATGGGGCAAAACCGCGGAGAAACATGCAGCAAACTTTGACCAACTGGACTTATAAAGGGTCAATCAAAATAGGAGTAGGCAGTTCCAACAAAACTGCACAGAGGTATGGATGCCATGATGGTGTATCTTTCCATAGAAAACTCATCAAGACAACCACAGTCATGATACCAGAGGACGCTGCATAATTATTCGTTCGACGAGGACTACACCATCCCCATCATCCAGGTCCTACTCAAAGGAACTAAAATTCAACTTCCTAAGAAAAGGAAACCAGAAGAAGGGGGACGCACTAATGATCCTAAGTACTGTGATTATCATCGATATTTGAATCATCTTAGAATGCAATGTTATGCACTCAAAGATAAGATCCAACAATTGATCGACTCAAATTTTCTCATATTATGCTACGAATAGAAGAAATCTTCCTCCAACTTGGTGTCTGTCCTGTTTGGTGGCTTTCCTTCAGTACAAATGCCAGACGACACGATTCCCCTACCTACCGCGGTGCTATGGCTCGTCAAGTTATCTCCACGGTACATGGACTACAACCTGGTGCCCCTCATGCTGAAGAAAGGAGAGATTATGTAGGTACATCTTGACCTCATTGAAGATAAACAGTGGGCTTCTTTTCCCAAAAAATCCCTCTTGCAATATCATTGCTCTGGATTAAGATGATCCTCTTCCCATTGGTATCTTGTCATATTTTGAAGAAGATGTTCTCGCAGGTGATACTAGTGCTGATCAGTCAAGAACCACAAAGCCAAGTCGGATATATGCAAAGAATTATGACCAAGGTCCTAACGGAAATCCGCCATCCACCTCAATAACAAATCCTGCGAAAGACTCATCAAAGTCCCCAACCATGGAAAAAGACAGACATACCTGTTTTAACAAGGCCCTCACGAAGCCATTTTTGTTTTGATCGTATCTTGTTAGTATTTTGTCCCGAATAAATCAATAGCCCAAATTAGATTAAATAATCCCTCCCCCTTTATCCTGATCCTCATGTCCATCAATACCTCTAGTGAGATCAATAATTTTCTAAGAAATGCTCTCATATGCATTAAGAGGGAGATATATTACCGTTATATCCATATCACCTCTGAAGGGTCACTACGTCATTTACCAAATTTATTGTTATGTCTATATTATCTCTGAACAAATGAACAATGGACAAGACTATCTTTTTCATATCCCCTCTGATAAAGTGTTCTTTTTTTTGTACTGGCTATGGCTAAGGCCCTCTTATCCCATTCCACTATTATGTCTATATTACCTCTGAGAAGTGTGCAACAAAAGTTGCCCAAGATTACTATGTTCATATCACTTCTAGTAAACCTTGGTTCTAGAATCAAGCCAGTAGGTCGATTAATGACCTTAAGATTAGGTAGATTATTATGTCCATATTGTCACGACCAAAAATAATTTTGGGATACGAGTACGTGGCAAAGCCCGACCTAAGCCATAGCATTAATGGTAGTACGCTATCTATGATAAATAATGGTCCACAATAAGTATACGATTCACATGTCATCCACAACTAAGAAATGACAAAAAAAAATAAACTAATAGTCTGAATAATTAATTTAAGGAATATTCCACTACAACTCAAGATGGTCTCGGGAACAAACCCGGTAGAATAAAATAAAATCAATTAGAATCTAGAGTCCACTAAGCGTACTAGCTAAAAGATAATATAAAAAGCATAAGGAAGAAATATACTACTACGCATCTGTCGAAGCAACCCACACGGTAACGTCGGTGTCACCAATGTACTCACCATAAACCTCATGGAAAATGACGTCATCTAAAGCTAAAAAATAGTTATCATGTCAAGATTGGATCAAGTCACCATAACACTACACTACACAATATAATATAAAAGCATGAAAGAATCAATAGTAAGGAAAGATGATTGTAATATGATACAATATGACAAAAAGAGTGCCACTATAACATGGAAACAGTTTGGAAGTACAACTAAGGCATGTAAAAAAATATAAGAGTACCACTAAAATAAGATGAATCACTAGAAAATATGATAAACTGAGAGTACAACAATGACATGCTACCGGTATGGATGTATACTCAAGAGAAGATAACCACTATAGAAGTAAGAACATCAAACAAGTTACGTGTACTGTGTATTTTAGAATATAATTGTTCAACATGTAGTTGGGTTAAGAATCAGATAGTCAAATACGTGAGGTGCATTGACTGAATAAACTCTATCAAACGCTTCCTTGACCAAATAAACTCTAAGCCAAATATTTATGGTGTACCACAGGTCTACTAGCTGAATTCACCCTCTAGAATCTCCCACAAGTAAAAATAATTGCTTTAAAATTAACTTTATCATGAACATTAAATATTGAACAGTAAACTTTTGATGAAACAATAAGTGAACATGTATGGTATCGATGATTAAGTATAACTCTCGTGCACTAGAAAAGGTAATGCCAACAACGGCAAGAAAAGAACAACATGCAGCATAGAATAAAGGCAATATAGGCCATAGTGATACTTGTCTTCTCTATAAGAGGATGAAGTCGTAACTCAAGACGCCGTCTGATCTACCCGGTCACATAAATTAAACAAGTTAGGCTTTCAAAAGTGGTCGAATAGATTTTCTATTCTAATCTAATTAATTTTGAATAAAATAACCTAAAATACTAATCTAATCTAATTATATTCTAATTTTAAGCTTAACCCTAGATTTTGGTTCAAAGAAAATAAACTATATAAATTCGGGATTCGTGATAGTCAAATCGAGGCGTTCCGTTGACCAAAAAGTCAATCAATCCAAAGGCAAGATTTTAGTATGAAATCCTGTAGATTTCAATGCCACAAGAATGCTAGAATTGACAGTTTTATCGAATCGCAAATCAGTAACAAGTTATGGGCAATATGGCTTACATATGATAATTACGGTGGTTTACTAATAAATCCTATGTTAAAAAAATTAAACAGGATGATAAAATGCTCTATTAAATTCTAGGAAAAAATATATGTTATAAATTATCATTTCAGCTTTCTGAAACCTCAAACGGTTCATGAAAATGAGTTTGAGTTCTCCCAAAATCTCAAAACATCAAAACTTGCCAGATTTTGGACAACTTCCCCTAAAATTCTATGTCAAAACTAGCTCATTAAGCTAGTAAACCCACAAACTCGCCTCCTTGAGATACCGGGATACCCTCGGTATCCGATATCTCAACCTACGCTATATACCCCGCCTATACCCACTAATACATATACTAACACGTAT